>CM060979.1:117267349-117867349 GCA_030765065.1 Deroplatys truncata
TACCACTTACACTAAATTCACTGGTTAATCATATATTTTGCATAACACATGCTTCCGAGTCCCAAACTGGTACCATAGAACATTGGTATATAAATAACATATACATGTGAATCACAGCACTGCATATGGACACATGCAATATGATTATGTGATGCGCAACAAAAGCTTCCAAACATTATAATGTAAGGGGAATCATTTATTTTCTGATCTGAATTGTTTTAAATATGCAATGTTATACTTTAAAATGCACTAAAATATAAGAATAAAATTTAATTTAAAATCAATTCATAAAAAGGATTAAATTTTAAAAAGGTGATGGCAGTGAAATTGAACGACTCCACATGGAGAAAGAGCCAACAGCGAAGCACCTAGGACTCTGCCAAATTGATATTACGCCTCTGCACCCCTCGCCTACAATTGAAGCATTCCCATCTGCATGTCTCACCGCTGACAGTATCCACAAATGCTAGGATTCCCAGACAGACTTGATGTCATCTAAAATATACTTTGTAATGAAAACATTCATACTCCTAGCTGCATAAGCATTGCAAAAACATTTCAAACAAAACAAAATCTATAAACCAACTGGGGAGTGCAAAAATGTATATTACAATGACGGGACATTTATTTATCAAGAGGGCACCGTCCTAGAGTCCTCCATCGCCAGCTACCACTGTTCCTTTAAGATCTATCACAGTTATCTCAAATGAAGCCATCCCCAACTTTTTTGTACTTTCTGAAAGCATTAAGTATTAGAGTTATGCTATCTTTTGGCACATCTTATTTAATTTAACCAACATACATTCCAAAATTATTTATCACAGATTATATGCCTGAAAGAATTGAGCACTAGCATTGTAAACTAAAGCATGACAGTATATATTTAATATTAAAGGACAATGTACTAACCACATAACTTGTAGAAAGTATGCACAGAATTGCAGCAAATATTCCTATTATTGCATCAGGATTTTTTGTTGGTCCAATTCTTCCAGTAATAGGGATAAACAGTCCAAATGTAAGAAGTGAGTTATATAAAATGAACAGAACTGGCAACAGAGTACTGCCTAGAAATGTTGCTAGCCAATGGTATGCTGAAACATTACCAAAGAACATCTTTTCTTAAATGAAAAGAACAATAATGAACAGCAACAATGATATGAAAGTAATGCATATCAAAGAACACAAAATTAAAATAATTATAGGTGTAAAAATTATAGGTTTCTAATTTTCAAATGATATGCCTGAAATTCCGAAAACAGTATGAGCATACAATGAGCATAGACAATAGGAAATATTTTAATGAACTACAGTTGCAGATTCCAAGATATTAATGTTTTTGTTTGCAATTTAATAAAGCTCTAATATGCTAGATACAGGTAAGGTTGAACCAGAAGATAAGGTTTAACGTCTTAATATAAACACTTCCATAAACAAAATAACCAAACAAATTCATTTGATGAATTCAGTTTTTCTAAATTTTATAAATTTTAAATTAGGAAAATACTTAATAACAACAAACTGATACCTGAAGCTCTCAAAATTTCAAGCAAATTGGTAAAACATGGAGCAATTTACACACTAAAAAAAGTCAGAAAAAATAAGGCTTTTAAAACATATGAGTTAAGATTCAAATATGAATTCTGGTAGATACTATGCATTTACTATTCAAATGGCTGCAGGCAGCCTTATTTATGGTTGAAGTTAATAAACAAAAGTGTAATGTGCAATAATAGCATGCAGACACAACAGTCAATAAACCAAACTTCATTTCTTCAGACTTTTCAAGAATTCACTAAAATGTTTAAGAATTGTTACAAAAGATCAAGATACTAACTTACAACAGAGATGTACAAAATACTAAACAATAACTTAATATTATAATAAAAAATAAAGTAATGATTTACACGAGTTATTTATTTATCAAAGAACTAAGGAATGTAGGAATAGTATGATGGAAGAAAAATAACTTAATTAGGAAGGAGTACTAAGAAAGCATTTAAAGGAACACAAACAGGTTACCAACACAGGTAGCTGAGGTTGTTAAAGCATGTACTCATGAATAGGTCTGCAGTTCAAATCACACAAGAACTGTCATTCCTGATTGAGCTTTTTTCCAGGTTTTCCTCAGGCTTCATGGCTGGCAAATTTTAGGGAGGTACGCTAAACTTAAACTGGAATGTTACTTTCCCAAAAGGAAAATTTCTTTCCCAATCATTATTTCATTTCATGTATTACCAATGTCCACCGCCTGTGGTGCCACCTGGTAAGAAGGGTAATAAACACTAGAACACACAGAACAGGTTTTTTTTTTTTGGTGTTAAAATAAATGTGAGAAAGGGGAGAAGCTAGATTATTGTGGAGTTGTGCATACATTTTTGCTGAGGCACTTAGCAATAGTTGCTCATTTTGCAAAACCTACTGAGTACACTCAAAATCAAAAGTAAGAGAGAGGGGAAAGAAAAAAGCTTAAGTTCTGAAACTTCACTCCGGTAATATTTATAACTTAAAATAAATGCTAAGCTTTGACTTATACAAAAATTATGAAATGAGTTAAGACATCTTTTTATGCACTATTCATAAATCTCTTTACCATTCTGAAGCATAGCCGTTTGTTTGTAGTTCTTTTTCTGAAAAAAATTTAGGTGAACTTAAAATGTTTTGCAATTAAACTGCTTTATTTATAATTTATGAAGTTTGAAGATTCTAATGTTTGGTAGTATAATGCAATTCATGCAGATATTTGAAGACTGCAGCATATGTTGTTCAAACATGGCTCGGGGTAAAAAAAGATCAAGATACAGATATCTAAACATCTGTTATGCACATGAAAATCTTTCAAAAGTATTATTCAAAAAGGAGATATCTACACAATCTGTTATGCATATGATAAACTTCCAAAAGCATTATTCAAAAAGGAGATATCTATACCAACCATTACGCATATGATAATCATTCATAAGCATTATTCGAAAAGGAGATATCTGTACTACTGATATATCTACACGTCTGTTATGCATATGGTGGATAATTTTTCAAAAGCTTTATTCATAAAGGAAATAAGAAGTCCAGCTCCAAGTAATTAGCATTTTAAGTTGTGCTACAAGATGCCATCAGTATTTAAACTTCAACAGTGCTTCTATAAAAATATCTTCTTTTTTTGATTGAAAATGTGATTACTTTAAAATTAGGATATTATGTTCAAATTAGTTTTCCTTAATGTATGTATGGTACTGCCTCTCCATGAAAAAATCTGATGTGTTACACTCACATGACTTTCTCTACTCTTGTACAAACTATTAATACAAACGCTTATTCTCCATCTACTTCATGTTAATCGAGATAAACATTTGCAGACTCTATCTTATTGCTCATTTTCTTGTAGATGTAAGGGGAATATATATTTACAAGGGCAATATAGAAATACAGTAAAGCATATACATATCTCTTAATAGCTGGTTGCTAGGTGCAGCACCATTCCCTTTGCCACAGAATAATACTCTTTGCATATCAAAGACAAAAAAATGAATAACGAATTCCCATTTGAGAAAAGTATTGAAAAATTTAAGGGAATAACAAGCAATATCTCGAAAATGGTTCACTCAACAAAAAAAAATGTATATGACATAAATTGTGTATTTTAACGTGATCTACATTTTTTGTGTAGTAAAATTTTGTCTATCTCTTATGGTTTACCAGTTATGCAAAAGTCGTTCACAATGGATAATACTTTTGGAGACATTCCCAGGAAATTCAAGATATACATTTTATTTGTCATAAAAATATCTTAAACATATGATATTTTAATCAAAATCGTTAGAGCCATTTTTGAGAAAATTAAAATTTTCGAAAAATCTTTCATGTAAAGGGTACTCTGGGGTGAGGGGAGTTTCTTGAAAACCTTTGTGTCGCATCCTTGGAAGATACTGAACCTAAATACCAAGTTTGGTGATTATCCGACTGTTCGTTTCTGAGTTATGCTGTTCACAGACACACACACAGGGACATGTTTCCAAAAATGCTTTTTTTTGGATTCAGGGGGTCTCAAAACATGTATTTCCGGTGAAATCTCAGTATCGAATTTTTGGGTGGAATACAATACTTCCCCTACTTACTATACGTAGTAGAGAAAGTAAAAAGGTGCTTGACTATCAGCTAGATGGCCCTGAAATGGCAAAAGGAGTATTCTCCACTATGTTGTGTCCACATGGGCTGGGTACTCACAAGCTAGTTTTATTTTTGTATGGAACTAATTTATGTGTAGGCAGCCAGGGCATGATTGGAAAATTTACTTCCATTTAGTATCCAAACTGCTATGTTGTGGGGGCTCCCAGTGTAACCATGCATAAAAAAGAATATATGCTATCCTACCTTGTGTATTATTCTTGAGGTGGTAATGGTAATGATGTACTAGTAAGTTTTTGTTTCTACAGTTATTTAACACATTAATTACATAATACAATGAGAAAAGCTCAAATGTCGTTTTTGCAGCTTATTCCATAACAATTTAGTATAATTAAATGAATTACAACTATCCGGGCTTGTAGGCCGTGGTCTAGAAGGCATCGTAGATACCAACGTTTCGCCAAGTACAGCGCTTGGCATCTTCAGGGTGAAGTGATTCAGTGTCTGCGGTGGTCGGAGTCTGAATGTGGAGACCGGAGGATGGCGCTCTTATATAGTGGGGGTGGGCGGGGCTTACTGTGAGGTCCTGTGCAGTGATAGGCTCGCATCTCTGGGAGTGGGTGGGTTTGGCGAGGTATTTATTATGTCTGCTATTTCTGTGTACGTGTTTCTCAAGATAGGTGTCTTTCCGGTTAAAATTGTTTTTGTGTTTATATATTTCAATGGCCTCCCTCTGTAGTCGAGCATGGTAGTTTGTAGTTGTAGATACTGAGGCTTTGACGGCCGGTGTCATAACTCACTCACTCTTCACTCACATTTCTTCTGAGATGCAGACACACAGGAACAATTCCTAAATTTATTAGGATGAAGAGACCATTACTTTCTACGAAAGCACACCGAGGACGCACTACTACAGGAACAGATTCACAGCACACTCAGAGAGCTCGCCACTGCTGACTGATCCCTTCTAGAACTCCATGGTTATCTAGGCAATAGATTGTGCAGGGAAGACTGGGACAAAATTGACGATATCACGCACCATTCCATGAGGTCCACATTTGATCAAGCCACCTCCAGACAGAAAATGAAATTTCAACGTTGCTGCCGTACTGAGGGCGAAAGTAAAGCTGCCCACTCATTGGAGACATCTCGCACGGTGGTGAATCTAAGCACTTGCACTTTAGCACAGGCAGAGGCATCTGTGTTGGCAAAAGGAGGAAACTTCGCTGTAACACCCAAACACATCCCAGTTGAAGACATCATCGGCAACATGGAAGCAGCCATACAAAATATTCCATCAGTCCAGGCAGAGGAGGTTCGACGAGAGACTTCTCGTATCCTGTCCAAGGCACCTTCACCCAAGAGTAACATCTCACCACAAGAGAGGAAGGCCATCAAAGAACTCAACAAAGATGAAAAGATTATTATTCTACCGGCAGACAAAGGCAACGACACGGTTGTCATGGAAACGGCAGAATATAAAGATAAGATCTCAGACTTGCTATCCTCTGAAACCTTCAGGAAGCTGACGAGGATCCGACTACACGTTTTCTCAGACAAACTAACAGCCTCATAAAAGCTTCATCTCTACCAGACAATGTAAAGAAAGAGACCTGTAAAAGCAAAGCTTTGCCATCAAGATTATATGGGCTCCCGAAAATTCACAAGGACAATGTACCGCTACATCCCATTGTGAACAGCATAGGTTTGCCTACCTACCGTATTGCCAAACACCTTTCCACTCTGCTACAACCACATATCAGCACCACAGACACACACATTACGAACTCGGACCACTTCATAGAGAAACTCAGGCACATTCAACTAGAAGCTGGGGACCGCTTAGTGAGCTTTGATGTTATCTCATTATTTACCAAAGTACGGATAAAAGACGCCTTAAGTCACATTCAAGAACTGTTCCCCAAGGATATCACAGAGTTGTTTCGTCACTGCCTTGCAGATAATTACTTTCAATGGGACAACAATTTTTATGAACAAATCGAGGGAGTCGCAATGTGCAGTCCTCTGAGCCCGGTTATTGCCAACTTTTTTATGGAAAAGTTTGAGCAGTCAGCACTCGCCAGCACTCCTCTCAAACCGAAGACCTGGTTACGTTATGTTGATGATACGTTTGTGGTGTGGAACCATGGGGAAGACACCTTAGATCAACTTCTGCTGCATCTAAACAGCCTAAATCCCAATATCCAATTTCCAATGGAGAAAGAAAAAGACATTACTTTGGCCTTCTTAGATGTAAAAGTCATGAGAACATCAAACGTCGGCCTAGAATGCAGTATATACAGGAAGCCCACCCACACAAATTGATACATAAACAAAACATCAAACCACCACCCCAGACAGAAACAAGGAGTAATAAAAACTCTCACAGAATGGGCAACAAGGATCTGCAACGAAAAAAATATCTGAAAGAAGAACTTGAACATCTAAATTCGGCCTTCCAGGCCAATGGCTACATGCAGAACAAAATCTGGCGCACGCTTCATCCTAGGCGCCCTACGAAAAAGAAGGATCACCGCACAACAAGCACGGCCTTCCTCCCCTACATTAAGAATGTTTCCGATCGAATAGGCAAGCTTCTGTGCTCATACGGGATTGACATGGTCTATAGACCAACACAAAAAATCAAGGACTTGCTGAGATCAGCCAAAGATAAGCATCACCTGCATACATCTGCAGGTGTTTACAAAGTGCCCTGTAGCTGCAGCAAGGTTTACATAGGCACTACTATGTGCAGCGTGGCCACGAGACTGAAAGAACACAAGCGTCACAGCAGCTTGGGACAAACAGAAAAATCATCCATGGCGGAACACTCGCTATTATTTGGCCATGACATCAGCTTCAAAGAAACCAAAGTTTTATCTACAACTACAAACTACCATGCTCGACTACAGAGGGAGGCCATTGAAATATATAAACACAAAAACAATTTTAACCGGAAAGAAGAAGCTCTCCATGTGCATAAAGCCTGGACACCTATCTTGGAGAAACACGTACACAGAAATAGCAGACTTAATAATACTTCGCCAAACCCACCCACTCCCAGAGACGCGAGCCTATCACTGCACAGGACCTCACAGTAAGCCTCGCCTACCCCCACTATATAAGAGCGCCATCCTCCGGTCTTTGCATTCAGACTCCAACCACCGCAGACACTGAATCACTTCACCCTGAAGATGCCAAGCACTGTACTTGGCGAAACGTCGGTATCTATGATGTCTTCTAGACCACGGCCTACAAGCCCGGATAGTTGTAATTCATTTAGTTATGACGCCGGCCGTGAAAGCCTCAGTATGTACAATTTAGTATAATACATAGTTACATTTAAAATTGCTTGTAATCTATGGAATTGTACATTTCTTTTCCACAAAGTAATCCACTAGACTTGAATGTTGTTAGTGAAAGTGTACAAGTGCAGGCATCATAAGTTAATAAATGAAACTTAAAAAGCACCATTCTGGGTGCATTATGCTGTACTTTGAGTTGTTCATCATTTGGTTGATATGCATCTTTGCAAAAAGAGGTGTGTGTGTTTGTGTGTAAGCGTGTGTGTATCTGTGTGTGCAGAGCATAACTCTAAAATGAAATATTCAATACATACCAAGATACATACCATACATTTTCAAGAAAATCGCTTCACCCCAAACTACATTTTATATGGAAAAATTGTAAAATACCATACATTTAAGATATTTACAAGGAAAATAAAATGCATATTTTGAAATTTCTGTGAATAGCCTGTTAAGTCCTCTTCATTTGCAAGAAATTTTGCATAATTCTGTGTAACAGACAAAGCATAATAGATAGACAAAAACATACCTACTGCACAAAAAAGAAAATCTCTTTAAAACAAAGAATTTATTTAAAGTACCTAACTTCTTTGTAGTATCAGCCATTTCCAAGATATCCATTATTATTGGTTTGACTTTTTCAATACTTTGTCGTTTTTTAAAGGTTCTGTCACTATTTGGTAATTTCTTGCGATGCCATGGAAAGACTATGGAATTTTTTTAAGACCAGCATATAGCACCCCACTTTTAAACATATTATTATTGATTCAGTTTCCTGTAGCCCCCTTGAACCTACAAAGAAATGTGTAATGAAATTATTTCTGCAAAGGTTTATCTTGATAACATGAAGTACATAGAAAATTATGCTTTCATAATAGTTTGTAGAAGCTATATAAAAATAAGCAATAGTGGGTAGAGAAGATCATGTGAATGTAACACAACAGATTTTTAAACATTTGACTATGCTATTCCCTTTGTACCTAAAATGAAATGTGTAATGAACTAATTAATGCAAATGTTTATCTCTATCAACTTGAAGTAGATAAAAGAATAAGTTTTTTACAAGAATAGTTTGTAGACACTACATAAAAGTATATGACATCAGGTAGTGAAAGCAATGTGAATGTAACACAAGATGTTTAATCATTAAGTCACCTAGAAGGCCGAAAGTATTCAAGAACAGCAAACAACCTAATGCTGTGTTGTTGGGTATTATGAGCTTTGATGCAGTAATTTGTATCACAAATTACCTAAATGTAAATAATGATTGTAATATGAATATGCATTTTTATGTGACATTGATTTCAGATGTTTATTAATTGTAATTATTATTGGGAAATAAGTTTATACGGCTTTACTGAAACTGTCAATAATAGCGCAATAATGCAGCGAGGGGGGGTGAGCTGTTTATCATTATTGGAAACAAGGAAGTTACGTAATGTTGGCGCGTTTTCGGTAGAAACTTCTGGAATGTTTCCTCCCTAAAAGCAATATGTATTCGTGGTTTTCATTGGATATTAAAATAGACGCTAATGTTGGCGCGTTTTCTTAGCCAATAGCAGCTCAATTATAATCTTTAGGCGTATCTGTATGCAGGCGTATAAATAAGGTAGATTGGAGGTAAAGTCAGTCAGTCCTTCAGTTCGTCGAAAGCATTCATACATTACACGTCGTATTCAGGCCAGTTCATCAAAATTCTTAGTACACTACACGTCGTCTTAAGTTCGTCAGTTCGTCAAAATATTTGTATGAGATATGTCGGCTATAGATTCACAAGTTACGAAAATCTAAAGTATTATAAAGTTAATTATACACAAAGTTGAAATACGTGAATTAAAAGTGATCAGTAAGAAGTATTATAACAGTTTCAGTTTGGCGAGTATCTAGATCAATATGTAAAAGTGATAGTGAACGTGTTCGACAATAAAAATTATAAAACAAATTTCTTCATCAGTGTAATTTTTGGATAAAAGATTCCTTTCCGTTTCACGACCTGTATTGAGACACATGTTCGACCCAAGATAAGATAATAGCTAGCCGGAGGACATTTGAAATGAATTATTTCAAAAACTGATACTAAGAACCGCAAATTGCTAACGCCAGATGGAGCTACAAACCAAACAAATGAATGACGTCACAAGATGGCTTCAACGAACTTGATGTAAACAAACATTTGCAAGTATATCGCAAATTGACTCCCATACGTGGGGCAGTTAAAATTATGTAACCAAACAAAACAAAAGCAGCACAATATAAGATCTCCAAGTTCTAATAATTTACGTAAAAACATATTACGTAAGCAAGAATATCATCTCGCAAATTGGCGCTCAACGTGGGGCACGATAACCAGGAAAGGAACACGATGACCAGGAAAGAAGCAGAGTAACCAGGAAAGGAAAACGATGACCAGGAAAGGATCAGAATTAACCAGGAAGAAGTGAGATGACCAAAGGGGCGAATGGAGAAGTGAACTGAACTACAAGACGCAGATTCCAGAAACAACAAAAGGAATGACAGACTACACGGATGATTGGACATCGTAATTCCGAGATTACAAGGCAACAGGGTAATTCAACTACAAAAACATCGAGACAACGTAGATTCATCAAAACACAACGCAGAAGCGACATACCAATCTAGGAGAAAGGGGCAGGAAGCTGGACATCAAAGTAACAGCAACAGATAGCATCACAAAGGTCAGAGTATCGTAATTTTTTTTTAGAAAACGAAAACAATGGCTACTAGTAATATTGAAGAAACAATGATGGAGGGAGATAATGTAACAGTTAGCTGTAATTCAATACAGGATACAGAAAATAGCTTAAACAATTTAGTATTTGATGGTGAAAATGTTAGTACAGAAAGTCAGAATAGAATAGCAGGAAATGTTAATCTTGATGCTAGTATGATGATGGAAATGCTGAAAAATTTTTATGAAACGTTAACGGAAGATATTAGTAAGAAAATAGATCAGAGTTTTGAGGAATTGGGGGAAGCTATGGACAGGAATCATAGGAAATTAATGGAAAGTATTGGTAGGAGGAATGAGAAATTAGAGCAAAAAGTAGATCAAAGTAGTGAAGAAATTGAAAAGAAAGTTATGAAGCTAGATAGTAGTATGCCAGAAATGAGAGATGAAAATGAGGAAGTAATAGTAAGTGAGAGAGGAGAAGTTTCAAAGGAAATGTTAGACATGAGCAGGGAAATAGGTAACAAAGAAAGTGAGGTTAATACTAAAAATGAACATGTTGATTTAGAATGTACAGAGTCAGATAGTAGAATGAGTAACATTGCAAGTGAGATAAGAGAGATAAAAGAGGTTATGAATGTAGATGTGAATAAGGCGCAAGTTAATTTCAGAGGGGAAATATCAGAAATACAGAAGGAGTCAATAATGCAAAGAAAGAAATTGTACCAAGATGTTCAAAATGAAAACTCCAGTCCAGTACAGTTTAGTACAGATTTGTTAGAGTATTATCAAGTTAAAAAGATAGCAGATGAATTGAAAATGAAAGTTGTTAAAAGATGTATTGTTCAGGAAACTTTAGATTGTTTTAAAATGTTATCATGTGACGAAATTTCATATGAATACAAGAGGTTATTCATGAACAAAAATTTGAAGGTTAGAATACGGCTACGAGTAATGTTTAGCCACACACAATTTGATCCAGGAGGGTAAATAGCAATGAGATGTAAAGTAAATGCTGGATAGTTAAAGATGACTTGCAGAGCAATGTATTGGAACGTAAGAGGGTTAATTATTTATATGTCATTTGAAAAGAGAAATAAATTTAAAAAAAAAAAAAAAAAAAATTAAATTTTTAGTAACTGTAATAACATTTGAAAATTAAGAATGCAAAAAATTGAAACTTAATATGATATTAAAGTAAATGTACATAAAAACTATTCCAAGAGTATTGTTAAGATAAAGTACAAAATAACAAAATTTGGTAAATATATAAAAAAAAAAAAAACAAATATTTATGTAGCAAATAGAACATGTGAAACAGTGCCTAGATTTAAGAGATGTAAATATTTGTGTAGAGAACACGAACATTTTATTTTGGTAAATATGTGTAACAATTACAAAAATCTTAAATGTATAAATTTTTGTCAACAACTTAAAGTAAACAATTTGGTAACAGTAATTAAATAATTTAGGGTACAGTATTTGCTATAAAAAAATTTTGTGATGTCAGATTAATATCTAAATTAATTAAACCAGAGCCAGTAAGTAGTGGCGAGATAAAAAAAACAAAAACATATGTCGTGTGTTAAATGCGTGTTAAGTGAAAGTGATAGCGTGTGTTCCAAGATTTAGGAGACTAAAAACCCAATTATAAAATTTCCAAACAAGTTGTAAATATTTATAATTATGTTTCTAGTGGGGCATATGATGCAGTAATTTGTATCACAAATTACCTAAATGTAAATAATGATTGTAATATGAATATGCATTTTTATGTGACATTGATTTCAGATGTTTATTAATTGTAATTATTATTGGGAAATAAGTTTATATGGCTTTACTGAAACTGTCAATAATAGCGCAATAATGCAGCGAGGGGGGGTGAGCTGTTTATCATTATTGGAAATAAGGAAGTTACGTAATGTTGGCGCGTTTTTGGTAGAAACTTCTGGAATGTTTCCTCCCTAAAAGCAATATGTATTCGTGGTTTTCATTGGATATTAAAATAGACGCTAATGTTGGCGCGTTTTCTTAGCCAATAGCAGCTCAGTTATAATCTTTAGGCGTATCTGTATGCAGGCGTATAAATAAGGTAGATTGGAGTTAAAGTCAGTCAGTCCTTCAGTTCGTCGAAAGCATTCATACATTACACGTCGTATTCAGGCCAGTTCATCAAAATTCTTAGTACACTACACGTCGTCTTAAGTTCGTCAGTTCGTCAAAATATTTGTATGAGATATGTCGGCTATAGATTCACAAGTTACGAAAATCTAAAGTATTATAAAGTTAATTATACACAAAGTTGAAATACGTGAATTAAAAGTGATCAGTAAGAAGTATTATAACAGTTTCAGTTTGGCGAGTATCTAGATCAATATGTAAAAGTGATAGTGAACGTGTTCGACAATAAACATTATAAAACAAATTTCTTCATCAGTGTAATTTTTGGAAAAAAGATTCCTTTCCGTTTCACGACCTGTATTGAGACACATGTTCGACCCAAGATAAGATAATAGCTAGCCGAGGACATTTGAAATGAATTATTTCAAAAACTGATACTAAGAACCGCAAATTGCTAACGCCAGATGGAGCTACAAACCAAACAAATGAATGACGTCACAAGATGGCTTCAACGAACTTGATGTAAACAAACATTTGCAAGTATATCGCAAATTGACTCCCATACGTGGGGCAGTTAAAATTATGTAACCAAACAAAACAAAAGCAGCACAATATAAGATCTCCAAGTTCTAATAATTTACGTAAAAACATATTACGTAAGCAAGAATATCATCTCGCAGCTTATATCAGTCGATAGCACTGTTGATTTGCTGCAGTTATTGATGGTACTCATTAAGGCATATAATCAATGCTGGCTCTGGGAGTTTTTCCACCCCATGTGATAATTGCAAGTGCCACCTTACTTATGCTTTGAGACATAACCTAATTTTTATCTGCAATGTCAGTCTTCCATGAATGCTTATTCTCACATGTGTAATCAAATAAAACTCAAAATGAGATATATATGACGAATGAACAAGATTGTTCTGAGCAAAAGATAAAAACACGCAAAGTCACACAATAAAAATCTTAATATTTACAATTTACCTTTTCATTAGGAGATTAAAAACATGCACAAAATGAAAATACATTTGACAGTTGACTTGAAAATACATTTGACAGTTGACTACACTGATTAATAATCATCTTTATTATAGGGTATACAATGGAGGGGAATACCTCGAGCACTGTGACATACAAAAGATGTATTGCAGTTAGGCCCCCCGCCAAAGAAAAAAGGATGAAGTGGCTTGAAACACTCCTTTATAAATGTGATGTTTATTGTTGAACACCTGCAACATAAGAGATGTTGTTTTGATGACAATCATTAATGAGGATCACATCCAAACTAATTAATTCTGGCACTTCATTTGTCACCAGTGTCATAACAAAAAAATCTCAGAATTTAAGCATGATTTGTAATTCTGTCCTATTTTCAAATATCTTATTCATGTTTTAAATTTCTGCCACCCCTAAAACCCGATGCCCTGAGCAGTTGAATAATTTGACACCCCCTTGAGCCAGCCCTGCACATAACTGTTAATTCTTGCAATTATTTATTCTGATATAAGTAGTATTTAATGATATGATCCTGCCTAAACATCATAAGCTGCTGTTTTAAGCACCTCTAGTGATAGCAACTGCTGCTTCAGCAAGGGCAGCAACAAGCAGTAAATGCTATTGGGTAGGCTTTCCTTTCTTTGGAGGCTAGGTACAAACAGAATTCCACACCACATGAAGGAGTACAAAGATCACCAAAGGTGAAATACCATCTGAAGGAACACAAGGTTCCCTCTGGTAGTGCCTCTTGTGGCTAATTTGGAAGGTGGCCCTGGCAAACCAATTATTCATCTTCAGTACTTGTGATCTTGTCCAAAGCATGTAATTAGAATACCCATGACCCTATAATGTTCTATTTTGCATTTTCTCTGCCACCTAGGTAAGAAGTATTGTATTCCACCCAAAAACTTGAGGGCAAAATTTCGCCAGAAATAAATATTTTAGGGCCCCCTGAACAATAATAATAAACCTTTTAAAAATAAATAAAAAAAAAAAAAACCCACGCACACACACACACAGCTTTTATTAAAAAACCCTTCTTTTTTTTACTCAGGGGTCTCAAAACATGAATTTCTGGTGAAATCTCGGTATCAAATTTTTGAGTGGAATGCAATACCTTCTCTACCTACAATGCATGTGATAGATAAAGTAAAAATGGAAATAAATAAGAAAGGAGAAGAGATGTAAATAGCAGAAACATTGTATATAACATGTAATATAAAAATAATTTTTTGTGTGGAACAACACAAAGGACAGGAAAAGCAGCTAACAAGTTAAAACAATTAGCATCTGGACTTAAGCAGCATGGGGAGTTGGTAAGTAACAGCTTGTATGACAGCGAGAACTGATGGGGGAAAGAGATAGAGATAGGTTGTAATTCCTTAGTATACCAGTAGCAGCACAGGGAGTTGGAAAAGTGACTATGAGAGAGAGGACTGACTTAAGAAAGAGACAGAAATACATGAAATTTTCAAATACGACACCAGAAGCTTAGCAGCAGAAATAGTGGTTGAACTCTCATACAATGCTATGTAAAGCACCAAAAAATAGATGTTACAATTAATGGGGCAAATGTGTGCATTCAGTTCAGTTCAGTTCAATTCAATTCAGTTCAATTTATTTCATCCATGATAACATCTACATCTTGTGAATTCGTCAAGTACAATAATTATTTACAATTACAATATTTACAAATACAATTTGTTTACAATTCTTAATTACCATCCCCACACTTCATGGCATTTTCATATAAAATGTTTTGTCCAAGCAGCCTACATCACTCAGATTCTTAAGCAGTGAGTGCCAAACATTGTATGAAGGGTGAGGGGAAGATATTGTGTGACAATAATGAGTTAGCTCCCAAAAATTACTACAAATAGTGGGAATTGGGTAAAAGAGCTAAGACTAGAGAAAAACTGTAATCGTGTAAATACGGGAAATAACTTGCTAGCCAGTTTTATATCTGGAATAAAGTCCAGCTATAACTGAACATGTGGTTATACCATTGCCTTCACCCATTCTTGACATAAAGTCGATAGGGATAGGCTTAATTTCCAGCATTTCCCAACACAAGAGAGCAGCTGGTGGGCCACTAGAAGAGCAAGGAACTCCTACGCTGAAATTAGTGTAAACTGAGCAGAATCGGTCCCACCTCACCCCATGATATTTAAGACATTTACATGAGAAATACGCATTTTATTTCAAATAACTTTTTTTGTAGTATTTCCGAGATATCCAATATTATTAGTTTTAATTTTTCAACACTGTGTCATTTTTTTTAGTGCTGTCATTATTCAATTGTGTCAAGAAAATAGTATAGAATTCCAAAACCAGCATACGTCACCCTAATTAAAACATATTACTATCATTATCTCCTGTATCCTCTTTGTGCTTACAACAAAATGTATGACACTAACTCTGCAAATGTAATTATCTCAATTAAGTAAGTAGGAATAATTAAGTAAATAGGAAAATAAAACTTCTGTAACAACGGATGGCAGAAGAGATACAAAAATAAATTGCAGTGGGTAGAGAAAGTCATGTGAATGTAATTCACAAGAATTTTTTTATTAATAATAATTAATTACTATAATGTTGAGCCAAAATCACATTTTTAATTTTTACTTTCTCTACCACGTACCTAGTAGTTAAAGGAAGTGCTGCTTTGCACCCAAAAATGTGATATTGAAATTTCACTGGTAATACATTTTAGAGGCCTCCTGAAATAAAACAAAATCAGATGTGTTGCACTCACATGACTTTCTCTACTCCTGTACAAACTATTTTTACAAACGCCTATTCTCCATCTACTTCATGTTAATCAAGATAAACATTTGCAGACACTATCTTATTGCTAATTTTCTTGTAGGTGCAAGGGGAATATGGTAGGCTTTAAGCGATAGTTAACTCTTTTAAGAGCTGGTTGCTGTAGCATTCCATTCTCTTTACATGTCCAGGACATAGAAAAAAGAATAACAAATCCCATTTGAGAAAAAGCATAAGTATTGGAAAATTCAAACAAATAACAAGGAATATCTCGGAAATGGTTCACTCAAAAAAAAAAAGTATATGACATAAATTAAGTGTTTTAATAAGATCTACATTTTTTTGTGTAGTAAAATTTTGTCTATCTCTTACAGTTTACCAGTTATGCAAAAGTCATTCAGAGTAAAGAGGACTTTTGGGGACATTCCCCAAAAATTCAAGATATTTCATTTGAAATAAACATATCTTCAATGTATGATACTTTAGTAAAACTCGTTAAGCCATTTTTGAGAAAATCAAAATTTTTGAAAAATATTCCATGTAAAGGGTAGTCTGGGGCGGGGGGGATTTTCTTGAAAATCTTCGTGTCACATCCTTGGAAGATATTAAACTAAAATACCAAATTTGGTATTTATCCAACTTTTCATTTTTGAGTTATGCTGTTCACAGACAGACAGACAGACATGTTTCCACAAATGTTTTATCTGGATTCAGGACACCTCAAACCATGTATTTCTGGTAAAATCTCGGTATCAAATTTTTGAGTGAAATGCTATACTTACTAATAGTATGCTATACTAGTAGCATACTCACTATACCTAGTAGAGAAAGTAAAAAGGCATTTTTAAAAAAAGGTCTGTGTATATAACTCAAAAACAAAATGTTGGATAAATACCAACCTTGGTATTTAAGTTCAGTACTTCCAAAGATGTGACAAAGATTTTCAAGAACATCACTCCAGTACAGACTACCCTTTACATGGAAAATGTTTCAAAATTGTTTGTTTTCTCAAAAATGACCATTATAATTTTGATAAAATACATTATATTAAAGATATTTATATGGAAAACAAAATGTATAGCTCGAATTTTCTGGAATCAGCCTGTGAAGTCCTCTTCATTCGGAAAGAATTCTGCAAAGCTTTGTATAACTAGTAAACCATAAAAGATAGACAAAAACTTACTACATAGAAAATGTCGTAGATCTGTTTAAAACACACAATTTATTTCGAATAACTTATTTTTTGTTTTGTTTTTTTGTGGCATCAGCCATCTCCAAGATATCAGTTGTTGGTTTGAATTTCTCAATACTTTATAATTTTCTGAAGTGGTCATCATTCAGTGTTTCTCGCAGTCATGGAAAGATTATAAATTTTATAGGCAGAATATAGTGACCCTTTTTATAAATTTGGCTATCACTTTGTATCCTGTATCCATTTCATAACTACAATGAAATGTACAATGAAACTACATCTGAAAAACTTCATCTTGATAAAGACGAATAAGTTTTGTATGCATAGTTTGTAGAAGCTACATAAAATACACGATAGTAGATGGGAAAAGCGATTAGAATATAACGCCTCAGATTTTATCAACAGAAGAATGGTCAAACTTGGTTATGAAATTTGGTATATGCGTTACATTAGACCCCACTTAGAAAATAGGTTATATGGAATCTTAATTACTTTCCCGAAAGAGGTGTTCTAATGTGGTGCACGCAAATTCCAAAAGTCAAAATACATTCCTCAATTTTTTTAAAGATAATATGTAATAAAGACTATAAGTATAATATTACATTCTGTTACAAGGTATTATTCAAGTACTAAAACCATTTACCAAGAGAAACAGCAGAATTAGATCGATTTGCAAACATGAGGAGGCAAAAGTTTGTGTACTGTTAACATTTTACTTATTTTTAATTTTGATTAACACTCTAGTAAACACCATTTTGTTATTTTGTTACTGGTACTCAAAACATACCAGAGAGATTGAAAGAGGGGGAGGCAAGAGGGAGAGGTGGAGAGAGAGAGAAGGAAGAATCTTCAAATTAAATGCAACAGGATGAGCAAAGTTGCAAGTTCTGCTAGCATAAATATAAGTATATTCATCTTTGATGTAAACAGGCCTACTGTAATTTCCATACTTCATCAACACACTACTAGTAACAATTCACTTTAAGAACCAAGGTTATAGAGATTAGTGATTACACAACCAGCTGGTGCTTGTGTAATTGTGAAGAGTAAATTTTTATCAAAAACAGATGACACAAGAATATTATTTTTTACAAATTCAGTAAAAACTTGAAAAAGCAAGTCAAAATAACAAACCTTTCTGCAATGCAGTGCTGCTAACCATCTGTTTGTTGGACATTTCATTAACTCCCAATGTCAACCAAAATTCATTAACTCCTAAAGTACTTAACCTATACTGGTTATTGTGTTGAAGTCACTGTTAAAGTGGAACTTCATTGTTTCTTTACGTTGCTCATTGTGCTCATTGTGTTTGATACATCATATTTTTAGCTCCAGCCAAAATACTAAGCATACTAGCCTATTTTCACCTAAACACATTTTTTTATGAATTTGTGGATAAAAGTTGTAACACATAGGGATTATTAAGAATTGGCAAACTCTTTTCCATTGTTAATATTGTGGATTGAGGTAGTACAGTGAAATTTACCTTAATGGACACTTCTCAATAGCAGATGCCTCTCGATAAATGACATTCCAAAATTCCCCTGCAAAATAACATTTGCTCTAATAAGGAGCTCTCTTCTCAATAGTAGACAATCTTAGCAATGGATATGGACACTGAAACATACTCGAACAACAAATAATGGAACAGTGTGAAAGAAAACTTTTGTAATTTGCCGTACATTTTTAACATTATTGCAGCGCATTTTTATTTTTGCTAACCAAACATACAGATTGTTAATGTGATTACTGTTTGTGTCTTCAAAATGGGAAAGCTACGTGTTGCTAAAATGTCACAAAAACACAAATGGCTAACACTGAATGAAAAGGCTGAGATCATCTATGTCTATGAAAAGGATAAGCTTAATGTTCAAGATATGGCTATATGGTTTGCTATTGGAAAAGCACAATCAATAACATTTTTATAAACATAAAAAACATTTTGAAATCATTTATTTGGAAATGAAAACCTTGATAGTAAGCAAACTTTTCCCAACACACCTAGTTCGAAAGATGACATTTAACTTTTGAATGGTTCAGTTGTGCTCGTAACAATAATCTGTCAGTGAGTGGACCTCTGTGAAAAAGCATTCAAAATCACCATGGTGTTAGAACTTTATTATTTTAAAGCATCTGTAGGCTGGCTTGACAATTTTAGGAGTAGACAAACATTTGTTTTCGAACTGCATTTGATAAATATACTTCAAATGACGAAAACATTATGTTGGACTGGAAAAAAATAATTCCAGGAATTTGTGAGGGTAATGAAGAAAGAAATATTTTTAATTGTGATGAAACTGGGCTTTTCTTCAGAGTTCTTCCAAGCAAAACAATGGCCTTGAAAGGTACAAATGCAGGAGGCAAATTTTTGAAAAAGTAAGCTACTGTTCTATGAGGGCAAGGTGAAAAGTTCTCTACTGGTGCAGAGATGGCGTTGATATGAATGAAATTTTGTTTTATCATATTGGTACATGTTCCAATGTAAAGCGAATTTCAACTCGATCTACTGAACAGTTTTGTTTCTATGGCTGTTAATAGTAGACATGCTGGTTGCGTTCCTTAAAATGGAGAAACTGGAATACCGTGCAGTCATAAAATTTTTTGTTCTGCATGGTTTATCATCAAAGGAAATTTATCCAAAAAAGTTGTTGAAGGATTATAAGGATCTGCTCCTTTATTTTCAACAGTTAAGAAATGGGCAGCAGAATTTAAACATGGCCATACTTCTCTTGCAGATGATCAACGTGAAAGATGCCTCAAAACTGTAGCCACTGGGGAAAACATCCAGAAAGTGCACAATATGGTATTGGACGACTGGTGATTAAAGGTGCATGAAATAGCTGACACCATAGGCATATCAGAAGAACATGTACAGTACATTCTATGAATTAAAGACAAGAAAGCTTTGTGCTAGGTGGGTGCTGCATTTGCTGAATGCTGACCAAAAGAGCAAATGCGAAAATTACTTTCACAGTAAAGTTTGGAGCATTTTAAAATGAATGCAATTGATTTTGTGCACTGATTTGTTACTGTGGATGAGATGTGGATCCACCAATACATACCAGGAATGAAACAGCAGTCAAAGCAATGAGTGGAAGCTGCCGGCTCCACACCACAGAAGGTAGTGGATTTCATCTGCCAGAAAAGTCATGACAAGTATTTTCTGGGATACAAAAGGGATTCTTCTCATTGATTACCTTCAACAGGGAAAAACAATAATTGGCAAAGTCTCCTGGACCAACTGGGTGAAAAAATATGTGAGAAGAGGCCTAGATTGCAAAAGAAAAGAATCATCATCAAAATTCTTAAGCTTTCATTCAAATTATGTATTATTTTACAGCAATCTGTTATGTTTTTACATTTAGGTGGCATCTGTTACAGCAATAGCTGCTCTGAAGTCACCAAATATTACTGCTTGTTCTAAGTAAAAGATTTGATGTAGTAGGTTTTGCAGTGTTAAATAGATTTAACTTCCCCATCAACATTTATTGTGCAAATCCCAAGGTTTTATAAAAAGAGAAGCTTTTACATATAGAACCAGTATCTGCTCCCTTTCAAATGGAGAGAAGAGATCCATCATGAAAATATGAAGCCATTCTTTATTTGGAAATCTAGTGCTAATAGTTTCTAATGCCAATGTTTTTAATATACCCTTTGGAGTGCCACATGTCTTGACATCTTCAAACAGGTTCAAGTAGTATTTTATATCTATTGCTTCTATAAAACTAATTTTATTGTGCAGACTCTGATGGGAAGTTCATTCGTTCTTTAATACCCGTGCACTTTACACAGAAAACTTTCTCAAATGTTAAAGTTCACGTTAAAATGTATTTTCTCCAATTATTGATAGATACTTGACTGCACTGCAGGTATTGGGGCTGTTTTAACAACTCCTGTGATTAACCAGGCATTGGTTTTTTTAAAAGTTGTATCTTTTTAACATTAGTTGTAATTAATACCCCATCATAGTTCTGTAAGTACTGGTTTTATACAGGGTGGAAGTGAAATAGTCCTACAAACTGGGGGAGGTGGGAGAGTGAATGTAGATGAACAAAAATCTCCAACACTTTTTTTTAATTAAATGCTCCATTTTTGAGAAAAAAAATGCTTCTATCCAAAAAAAATTATCATCACCTTGCTGGATTACTGTTGATTAAAGGTTCTTAATTTATGACTACATTCATAGAAAATTGAATAAACAACAACTTTTTCCTTTAGCGCATTTCAATAGAATGAATGGTTTTTGTGTAAATTAAATTTAAAAAATCCATAATTTATTGCCTCCTTAGTTCTGTTCGAACTGGCAACATTGCATCAGCTGCATTTACTTTCTTCCGATATCGGTGTAGATAGCGGGGAATGTTTATTTTATTGCATGCAGTTGTTTTTACGTCAAGGCCACAAGTTAAGATCAGAGCAGTTAAAGGAGGCATGGATAAAAATAAATAAAAAAAAAAAAAAAAAACAAAGGACAGAAAATCTTGTTACAGTGCAACATACACTATGCCGCGATTTTCAATGTCCGAATATCTGGACATGATCTTAAAACACGGAAAAACGCAGTGCAATTCTCGATCTGCTCAACAGCTCTATGCTGAAAGATTTCCTAATAGGACCGTGCCAAGTGCAGACACATTTGTTGCCATTTGCCAGCGGGTCCATGATCCAGATAGTGTAATTCCGAGTTGTCATAATCGAGGGTGACAATGACCAGACAAAATTATCAACATGTAAGAGGAAGTGTTAAATTTGTTGATGAAAATCCTGATGGGAGCAGTTGCAATATTGCTCGCACAGTAGGGATATCGCACTGGACTGTACTTAGAACTTTTAAACAACAGTTACTGTGCCCATATCACATCCAGCGAGTACAATGTTTATCACCAAATGACTTTCATCCACATGTTGCTTTTTCTGAGTGGCTGCTTTGTCAGTTTCCACAAAATCCAGATTTTGTAACAAACGCACGCACACACACGTGGGCAGTGGAGAACCTGAGAACTATACAACAGCGGAATTTCCAGCATAGATTCTCGATTAATGTTTGGGCCGGCATAATTGGAGTTCATCTTATTGGACCTTTTGTCCTTTCACCGCACTTGGCTGGTATAGAGTATCAGTGGTTTTTGAAGTACCAATTGCCTAACTTGTTGGAGGACATCCCGTTGGAGATAAGGAGGAAGATGTGGTTCCTTCATGACGATGCACTACCCCACATCACTCTTGCAGTCTGTCATCATTTGACAAAGACTTTCCCAAACCATTGGATTGGTCGATTTAGACCAGTGGCTTGGCCTGCTAGATCGCCAGACTTGAATCCACTAGTTTTTATTTCTGGGGGGACATGCAAAACAAAGTGTACAGGGGTGAAATAGAAACTGTAGATGAGCTGCACCAGCACATTTTTTAGCAACTAAGGAAATAAGAAACAACCCAGGGATCTTCGCCAGGGTGTGTCAGAACTGGTTAAAAAGGTGTGAAGCCTGTCTACAAGCAAATGGTGGACATATGGAACACTTCCTTTAAACTCTTATTTCAAATTTACATCCTGGAAGCAAGTTCAGATATTTTAAATTAATCGCAATGTTTTCACATACTTGTGAATGCTAATAAATGCTAGTGATTAAGCTTATGGTTATTTTATTGTTTCTAAACCTACCAAGTAAATAATGGTAGTCCGTGACTGTGGAATTCATTAAGCACAAAGAGCAATGTCAATTTTGTTTACCTATGTTATTTTAAATATTTTGATATCTGTCACACACACTCATGCACACAAATCTTATCAGTAACGTTAGTGTTGCAAATTTTACCAATTCAAGGTTTTTTGCGCTCATAAGCTTATTGTTAAATCATATTGGAGTAACTGTTGGCAAAATTGCTTCTAAAAACTTCTGCATCATGTTATACAGATTGCTTTTCTTAGACCAGTAATTACGAGATGTACATGCTGGCATGAAGCACTTTAGTCCCATTCTAAAACGGGTATATTAAAAATTAAATTACACTTCCTAATTGGCCAATACTATAAACAAATGCATATAAATTTCCTTTAAGAATATTGCAGTGGAGTGTAAATTCACATTATAAATTATGATTTCCTAAACGTTTAGCAATTATTAGTACCACATTGTTACATTCAATACAGAACAATGGTGTTAATAACGTAAGAGGTGTTTCACACAAGAGTGCCATAATCTTCGGAATGCTTATTTTCATTTCAAGTAAAGTATTGCATTGTCGTATAAATATCACTGCAGTATGGCATTGCATAATAATTAAAATGTACCTTTTAAACTACATACATAGGTATTATGTGTACACAAACCTTAAAACTGTTTAATATCAGTAAAAATTCCATGTGAAACAATACCTTACCATGACATAAGCCTCTCAAACAGAATAGGCCAGATATTCAAGCTTTTAAACATATCAAATAAAATATTTGTAATTATGTGGAAATGTGGAATTTGCGATAATGTTTACATACAGTGCAGTGAACAATAACGTGACTTTTTCCCGGAATTTTTGGGGTGTCTCGCGCACCAGCAACAAAACATCTGAATTCGATACATGGCCAATGTTACTTAAATAGTTTTATACAGTGTTGAAATAGTTCAAGGAGCCACCAGTAGAAACAGACTACTCAATCAACAAGTTGCAACACGTTGCCAAATACATTTAAACATGGTTATCTAGTAAACGGTGCATTTAATTTCAAAAAAAGTGTTGGAGGTTTTTGCTCATCTACATTCACTCTCCCACCTCTTCCAGTCTGCAGGACTATTTCACTTCCACCTTGTATACATATTATATATGGTAGAAAGCATTTCTCATGAACATCCACATTTCATGCTTGACAACCATTTTAAAACAGATAACCATTTTTCAGGAATTCTTGTTATATATTCTGTGTATTCATTTCAAATAACTTTGGTATAAAATATCACTCCTAAATATTTCGCTGAATTTGTTTCTGGTAAAGGCTATCCATTTTAATATAGCTTGATCTGTAATGGTGATTTTGATACGGTAATTTGTATCACAAATTACTCAGACGTAATTACTGATTGTAATATGAATATGTATTTTTTATGTGACATTGATTTCTGATGTTTATTAATTGTAATTATTATTGGTAAATAATAATATACGGCTTTACTGAAACTGTCAACAATAACGCAATAATGCAGCAATGGGGTGAGTTGTTTGTCATTGCCGGGAACCAGGAAGTTACATAATGTTTCGCGCCTTTTCGGTAAAAAGCTTCTAGAATGTTCCCTAAAAGAAATATGTATTAGTGGTTTTCATTGGATAGTAAAATAGACGCTAATGTTGGCGCGTTTTATTAGCCAATAGCAGTTCTTTTATAATCTTTAGGCGTATCTTAAGGCAAGCCTATAAATAAGCCAGTCCGAGATAGCGTTCCCCCCAGTTCAACGGAATTCTCAATACACTAAACGTCGGTCTCTCAGTTCATCGTCAGTCAGTCCTTCATTTCGCCAAGTTACACGCAGCAGAATTACAATAATTCTTATAAAGTCTTATACAGTTAAATATACACAAAAATTGAAGTACATGAGTTAAAAGTTAGAAGTTATTACAAACAGTTTCAGTTTGGCGAGTATCCAGATTAATTTGTAAAAGTGTTTGTGAATGTGTTCAGCAATAAAAGTTATAAAACCAATTTCTTCGTCAGTATAATTTCTGGATAAAAGATTCCTTTCCGATTCACACCCTGCAAGAGATACAAGTTCTACCAAGAAAAGATGATAGCTAGCCGGAGGACAATATACATAACCTTAAATTCTTTCAGAAACTAATTGATACAAATTGCTACGCCAGAGGGAGCTATGAGCCAAACCAACGTATGACGTCACAAGATGGCTTCCACCAACACTGAGGTAAACAAACATGGTAAGTAATACCGTCGCAATTTATGCAATGAAAAAATTTGATATATAGATTTGTTAATTCTGTCATTGAACTTTCCACAGAAAACTATGCAATTATTTTAAAGAATGTTCCATTATTGTTTTAAGTTCAATACTTTTAATGAATTTTCCATAAGCTCACCTTTATTAGGAGGTCATTGCCCTCATGGGATCTAGTAGGCTAATTCATTCACTTATTCATTAACACTTTTATTCCTTGTTTGGATGTCCATATTATTAGATCTGCAAAAGAGCACATGTTACTGCAGATATTTGGATTTTTTGTGGTAAGTATATATTGAAGTGTGCTAAGAACTGTGCCTTGGGGTAATCCATGATGTATCTGCCTGTATTTAAAGATGCTGTTATTATTACTTTCTCTACTACGTATAGTAAGTAGGGAAGTATTGTATTCCACCCAAAAATTCGATACCGAGATTTCACCGGAAATACATGTTTTGAGACCCCCTGAATCCAAAAAAAGCATTTTTGGAAACATGTCCGTGTGTGTGTCTGTCTGTCTGTGAACAGCATAACTCAGAAACGAACAGTCGGATAAACACCAAACTTGGTATTTAGGTTCAGTATCTTCCAGAGATGCGACACGAAAGTTTACAAGAAAATCCCCCCACCCCAGATTACCCTTTACATGGAACATTTTTCGAAAATTTCAATTTTCTCAAAAATGGCTCTAACGATTTTGATTAAAATATCATATGTTTAAGATATTTTCATAACAAATAAAATGTATATCTTGAATTTTCTGGGAATGTCTCCAAAAGTATTCTTCATTGTGAACAACTTTTGGTAAACTGGTAAACCCTAAGAGATAGACAAAATTTTACTACACAAAAAATGTAGATCGCATTAAAATACACAATTTATGTCATATACATTTTGTTTGTTGAGTGAACCATTTTCGAGATATTGCTTGTTAATCCCTTAAATTTTTCAATACTTATTTTCTCAAATGGGAATTCGTTATTCATTTTTTGTCTTGGATATGCAAAGAGTATTAATCTGTGGGAAATGGTGCTGCACCTAGCAACCAGCTATTAACAGATATGTATGTGCTTAAAGGCTACTGTCAATAAGATAGAGTCTGCATATGTTTATCTCGATTAACATGAAGTAGATGGAGAATACGCGTTTGTAAAAATAGTTTGTGCAAGAGCAGAGAAAGTCATGTGAGTGTAACACATCAGATTTTATTTTTGTTGCAATGATATACTTTATTAAATATGAGAGATCCAGATGGGAATAGTCTTGTATGCCTAAATCTTGCAGCTTTTTTAGAAGTTTTACTCTACAAATGGAATCAAAGGCACTTTGGAAATCTATAAATGTTGTATTTGTATCTTTCTTGCTATTAAAAGAGTTTTTAACTTCTTGGCTGAGTAGGATTCATTCATTGGTAGAGTTGAAATTGAAATTGAGTTTTATTTATGAACACTCTTTAACTATGGTTCTTAGCATCCCCTTCTACATATTTGGGCGTGAAAGACCTTAAGTTTTGCTCAGAGGCCTCTATCAGGCTTGAGGTTCTTTTACATGCCCTAAATCTATGGCACGAGACCACTGGCTTACTTCCCTTCCAAAGGAAGTCATGCTAAGGATTTTTACGCCAGAAAAAATCCATCGCCATCCATCGGGTTTGAAACCATGACCTCGGTAACTAGATTTGGTAGAGTGGCCTTCCGTATTTCCTACCCGATAAGATTTGATTAAATGAGATTCCAAAAATCAATTCAGCCTGTTTGATGCCCTTTTTCTTAAAACGATAGCTATTAAGCTGGTTAATGATATAGATCTGTAATTGTTAAGGTCATAAGTAGATTTGTCTTTTTTATGGACAGAAAATCAGTGGTAGCTGCTGTATAAGAGCACAAGAGCATGTGAACACCTTTAACTTTTGATACTTTGTGATTTATTGGTTATTTTTTCTTTGAATACTATTAAATGTTGTAGTAGTCTTAATGTTATTTATTTGTTAGCCCCACGTTGTGGTAGCCATTTTGTGGCGGTATTAATGTTATTTAGTTAGAAGATGTTTCATTTTTATCTGCCGCACGTATAAAAGACAATTTGTCGCGGTCACTTTGTGTTATCTTTTACTGAGCGCCTGTTATTGTATTTAATTTTGGTTCACTGTCCTCCGGCTAGCTATGATTTCTCGGTCAAGCACTTATCTTATACAGGTGTGTAAACAGAAAGGAGTTTTTTATCCAAAGATAACACTGATGAAAGAATTTGTTTTACACTTTTATTGTCGTAACACATTATTCACTTTCACCTATTAATCTTGACACTCGCCAAACTGAAACTGTTATAATAACTTATTTACTGCACATTATTAATTCACGTACTTCAACTTTTTGTGTAATTATCTTTACGACATGTAACCTTGAACTGTGTGCGATGCATACTCCATGAATGCCTCCGTTGAACTACATGAAACTTAACCCTGACACTGAATTTATACTTCCTCGCCCCAATATGCCTAAAGATTATAACCGAGCTGCTATTGGTTAATAAAACGCGCCAACATTAGCGTCTATATTTATATCCAATGAAAATTACGAAAACATATGCTCTGGGTAAAAATGTTCCAGCAAATGCTAAAAAAAACGTGCCACTCTGACATCATTTGCTCGTCTCTAATAATGATAAACAGCTCACCCCCTCGCTACATTATTGCACGCTATTATTGTCAGTTTCAGTAAGGTCGTATAAACCCACTTCTCGACAATGCTTACAATCAACAAACATCTCAAATCAATGTCACACAACAATGTATATTCACACTACAATCACTCTGACATTTACATAATTTGTGATACAGATTACTGCGTCAATGTAACAAATATGCAGCAATTTAAAATCTATGGCATTTAAATCTACCACACTATTCCTCTAAACTCAATGAAACATGGCAACTGAATCAGAATCAGTAGCACATCTTGGCTTGTGCATGTTTTAAGAACCTTTTGCACTCGCACAACTGGTATGATGTAATTACCTTATGGGTCAAATACATACAGGTCATGCACACTTGAAGGGGTGCACAAAGCTTCTCCCACGCTGTGTTACCATACTATCATAATTTTTCATTGTAACTAGATGGTAGCACTATGGCAAAAGTAGGTAATGTGCACAAGCGCAGAAACTTTTCCCGGTTATTCTAGACTATCTATACACTCAACTACAATTTCATTTACACATTACTTCATTCTTACCCTAAAACGCTGTTCTTAATTACAAACACAACAAAAAATATCCACAAAAACAATCCTTTCTTTTGTCAGACAACTTATGCATTATCATCATCTATTGTCATTATTGCTGTTGTTGGGAGCGGTTGCAGTTATAACAATCTGTTCATAATCATAACTATTATGCAGCAGATCCTATTTCACATTTTCAGTGCTATCTGGCTCTAAAATTTTGTGAACATCCAAAATGCATATGCACAAGATGCTATTGGGAACAATGATTGCATTCTCCATACAGAAGTAACTGTAGTTGTTCAAGATAGATTACACAGTTTCAAATGTTCTCAGTTAGCAATTTTTCCAGGTTTTTAATAAATTATGCATATATTTTATCTAGGTTTGATGACTTATTTTTTGGGAATTTATTGCTATATTCATATTAAAATGTCATGTAAAAATTGAATTTTTGCTTTCTTGAGTTCACTTTTTTAAATTTGATTTGTAATATTTTATCAAATTTCTTATAATCTTTAGTTAATTTATGAACAATGGTGTATTGTTTATTAAATTTTTCTACAATATCTACATCTTGCTAAGAACTTTGTTTATTGTGAATGAAAAATGATTTTACATTGTCATACTTATTCTTGATATTGTTTATGAACCTATGGACTGCCCTCCTTCCTATAATCCATGTTCCGTATGAATTTGATGAAATGAGTTCTCTTTGCAGTAATTACTTCTCGTTTAAATATAGCACGCTTTTACACCAATTTTGGGTACCAGAAGTAGCTTTTGTATTTTTACTTTCTCTATCACGTACATAGTAGGTAGAGAAAGTATTGCATTCCAAACAAAAATCTGATATCGAGATTTCACCAGAAATACTGTTTTGAGGTCCCATGAATACAAAAAAGCATTTTTAGAAAAAGCTCCATGTGTGTGTCTGTGAGCAGCATGATTAAAAACTGAAAAGTCGGATAAGTACAAACTTGGTATTTAAGTTCAGTATCTTTCAAGGATGTGACACGAATATTTTCAAGAAAATCCCCCCACCCCCAACTATCCTTTACATGGAAAAGTTTTAGAAAATGTTTATTTTCTAAAAAATGGCTCTAACAATTTTGATTAAAATACAATACATTAAAAGATATTTGCATGACAAATAAAATGTATATCTTGAATTATCTGTGAATAGGTTGTGAAGTCCTCTTCATTCAGAAGGAATTTTGTATAATCTTGTATAACTGGTAAACATACTATACAAAAATGTAGATCTCTTTAAAACACACAATTTATTTCAAATAAGTTTTATTGTGGCATAAGGCATTTCTGAGATATACATTATTAATGGTTTGAATGGTCCATTACTTGATCATTCTCTTACAGTCCTAACATTCAGTTGTTTCTCGTTATTACATGGAAACACTATGGAATTTCAAGACACCATATGGCGTCCAATTCTTAAACATTTGACTATTGCTGTTCTCTTCGTGTAATGTAGCTATTTCTGCAAAGGTTTATTTAGATTAAAATGAAGTAGATAGAAAAATAAGCTTTAGTAAGATTAGTTTGAATACCCACTAATAAAGATAGAGGGCAGAAAAAGTCATGTGAATGTATCATATGAGAGTTTTTCTGCAGTAGAGATAACTGCATCTTTCTACTTTTTTAAGTTTTCTAAATCACTACTCCAGAATGGTTTAAAATTTTAACTTTACCATATGGAATATATTTTCTTGTTGCTTGAAGAATTACATTACAGAGCTTTTTATTTAAATAATACACTTTTTCTGGTTTTTCAGAAAATTCTCTGAATGTTTCCAACTCATCTCTGCATAACTTTTTGAAATTCGCAGATAGCTTGAGGTGAGAGCAATTACTGTTTGAGTTCTCTGAATGTATAATGGCAATTACTGCTGTATATCTGGAGCCTGGATCCTAAATATCTTTTCAATTGATCTTCTCCTCAATATCTGTAATAGCTAGTAAAATATCTGGATGACTTTCTGATTCCATAGGATCAAAAATGTTGTGCTTATAAAATCTTCAATAACTTTCACAGTAGAATCCAATTTTCAAATACACACCTTTTGGAATGGTCACTAAAATCTGCAATTACAGTCGTTTTAGATGTAATATCAATGAGAATGAGATCAAGTTCATTTCTAGGTGAAATACTTGAAACACTATACATTCTGAAATGTATTATGTTTCTACACGTCTAATTTAACAATTTAAATTTTGTCTTTTAATTGCATTTCTTTGACAATTTGAAAAGAGGATTTTGTATAATTCTTAATTCCCATCAATATTCCTTGCTTATTTGCCTCCTTTAATGTAATGTATGAATTTGAAATATTTTATTGGCATTTTCTTGGATAAAAAGAATGCCACTATTCTTATCAGCAATAATTTTGGAAAGTTCTTTTGGCTGGGCAAGACCACCAACATTTCATTCCATTGCAGAATCTTGATTCATTCTGCTTGAAATCAGAATGAGTAGTCCCCGCCTCGAGATCTGATTGGGGACTATTTTTTCTCCAGATTATTTTACTCCTCTACATCATGCATAATTTTCAAGACTGGGGAAAGATGAACCATTGTGTATAACCATTTTGCTGTAGGCACCAGAGTTTTATATTTTGGCGGTTACATCACCTACTCACAACCTCCAAATTGCTTGGAGAACCACATCTACCATTGATTAACACGTCCACTGGCTATGCTGGAGGGTTTTCAAGCAAAGTCCACTGACCACTTCCTCTCTTCACCAATTAGGGGTAATTTAAACATGTCAAGACATCAGGGTGTATAAATGGCATTTCCTCCATTTCAGATATAGCTCAGTCCCCACTGGTAGGAAAACTATGATTTTCATTATCATCTTTCATAGTTTAAGCCTTTTGGCTTGTTCCAGTCTCATCATTTAAACTGTTCCATCCATCTTCTTTTAGGTCAGCCGATATTTCTTTGGCCTTTTGGTGTATATCTTAAAACCAGATTCCATCCTCTCCACATGTTGTTTCCAGTTGTTTTGGTTTTCTTTAATTCTTTCTAGTAATTTGAAAATTCTTAATTCTTTATGTATGTCTTCACTTCTCCTTCTGTCTTTTAATGTATATCCTACTACATGTCTTAAAAAGCGCATCTCTGCTGCTTCTATCTTTCTTTCCATTAGTTTGGTCATTGTCCAACATTTGGATCCATAGGTTAACACTGGAACAGCCATCACTTTGTAAAATTTTATTTTTGTCTCTTTCTTAGTATTTTTAAATTCCGTTTGATGCTGCCGCATATTTGATTGAATTTATTAATTTTGTTTATTATGTCATAATTTTTTAAGTACAAGACGTTACAGCCTAAATAATTAAAACAGTTTATTTGCTCTAATATTGTCTCTTCTATTACTATTTTTGCTCTTAATGTTTCGGGTCTTCTGAAAGCCAATATTTTACTTTTGTGTGGTGATATTTTTATTTTGTAATTTTGGCTTATTTTGTTTAATTCATATAGAGCTTTTTGCATATTTAATTCATAATATAATTCATAATATAAATCATAAAACTATGATTTTGATGCAGTTAAATTGAAATCTATATCAGAAACTGACTTTCTGTTGTGGAGAAATCTTACACCATTACCAGTAAGGTACTAATATTTTTTGAGCAGCAAACAAAGAAAATATCATTTGTAGATTGTAAATACAAAGTAATACATCACAAGGTACAAAACATCTTTGTGGAACACAGTTTCCCTAATTTATATTAGTTACAAGCAAATTTACTTGTGAATAGTAAGTAGTCAATTTTGTAGAACTGGAAGTAGATCTGAAATTATCAAAAAGTTAATTTTTTTAAACTTACATTTCTCTCTCCAGGGAGAAAAGCTGAGCGCTATGTTGGTCAAGGATGGAAGCAGCAACAAGATCATAAAAACAAAAGATGATCTAATGCCAACCAAAGTTCCAATGAGCAGTATTACTGCCCAAAACAACTGTACTGCATTTACATATACACGGCCTTGTAAAACAGGTTCTTGTTGTAACTGTAACAAACAGAGGTTTTAGTTAGCTTTCGTCTAGATTAGTGCTCATCAAATTAATAATGACCTATTTCAAGATTTTAAAGCTTATTGCTGTTAGTCTCCAATATAAGCTGTAGGTATGAAAGGCCAAAGGTTCAGGATTCACAGCAGATTGTAGCTAGGGATTCTTACTATCCAATTTCAGAGATCATAATTCTGGAAACTAATATATTTCTTGAAAAGCTCTGATTATTTAGTTATGGTTCCTAGCAATAAATTAGAAAAAAATATTGAAGTACAGTAAGACATATGATGAATCATTAAGTAATGCACAATAATTTTTTCCAGCGATGTTGTTAAAGCTGGAATGGTGAACTTTTGCAGTACGGTTTGAAGTTTGCACTAGAGATGTAATATGCTCAATTAAGTGTAGCTCTTGTGACAGAAGTGAGAACTATGTTGCAAAGATGGGGTACATGTTACTGTCATCAACTATTAAGAGCAAAGAGATATAATTCATTTTTTGTGGGTGAAAGGTCAAAACTCAAGTGAAATACAAGGGAAATGTTGAGAGTATTGGGGAAGACTATTTGGAACATAGCAACATTTCCAGGCTGTGTGATTTGCCATGTTCTGGATGATCAGTAAGAGCTGTAACTCAATAGAAAGTCACAGCCATTGAGAATACAATTCTGAACAACTGACAGTTCCATCTGCGAACCTTGTCAGAATTGTTCAATATTTCTTACAGTGCAGTGTACGATGCTATACATGAAGTACTGCATTTTTTTAAAATTAGTGCCTGCTGGATACCAAAGACCTTACAGAAAGGCAAGCGAATGATGACATGTTTGGACCCCATGCTGCAGAAGGGTATGCCCTTCTGGAAGAACTGTGGTGATGAGTTCTGGGCATACCACTAAACACCTGAAACAAAACAAGCCTTAATGCAGTGGAAAGATCCTGATTCTCCAGAAAAGAAGAAATCAAAGTGACGCAATCTGCAAAAGAGTTAGAGTGACTGTGTTCTGGGATATATATGGTGATCTGTTGATGGAATTTCTTACACAAGGGATCACTATAAATGCTGCACCAAATAAAAGAACACTGATAAAGATGTAGCATGCCTTTTGTGAAAAGTGCAACACTAAGATGTAGCATGCCTTTTGTGAAAAGTGCAACACTACAAATGTCATACTGCTCAATGACAATGCTCGCCCCCATGTTGCAGTTTCTGTTTATACCCAAAAAATATTTCCTAATTCAAGTTATTGCATCATCAACTCTTCTTTTTTTAATTATCTTAGAAATGGATATTCATGAAATATTTCATCTAAAACAACCAGAATTTGAAATAGAGTATGGTGAAATTTCATCAAGAGGTGCTCTGGCACTCACTATACAGTCTGGACCTTGCACCCTTGGACTTTCATTTGTAAGGTCCAATGATGAAATTCCTAGGTGGCCAACATTTCAATTCCAACGAAGAAGTGCAATTGACTTTGTGCAGATGGCTATACTCCCAAAAGACAGAGCTCTATGAACAGGATACTGAAATTAGTGTCACAATGGATGAAATGTGTTGAGAAACTTGAAAAGTAAGTAAGGGATGTGGCTTCATTGTGATTGATTTATTTTGTCTTAACTATTAAACATTTTCTAAAAAAAAAGTATGTGTTACTTAATGATCCACCCTCATACAAGGAAATCTGTCAATACTAAAAGAAATTCTAAGAACAAATTAATATGCGAAAATTGCTTCCATAAACCACACACTTCCATAAAGTAGGGATTCCAGTAAATCAATGGAGCTTTGCAGCTAAGCGTACAATGAAATTTCCTAGGTCTGGCCACACTAAATTAAGCATGAAGAGCTATAAACTTTATTCTATACATTCTGGGTACTTGTGCATTATTCATGGAAAGCATGATGAAATGTAATTTTTGGTAGCAATGGTTTGAGCACAGAAAGACAAAGTGGGAATACAAAAATGAAAGATCTGGGTTCACAAAATAAGTGCAAAAATGGCTTAGTAGAATACCATCATCTTCTTGAAAATGTCTTATGAAATAGGAAATAGTTTCAGAAATACTGTAGTATCAAGAAAAGTCTATGAATTCTTTGAACTTCCAGTTCAAATACTGAAATCTTATTACTAGCAGCATATATCATTTCAGAATAAAAAAATTGCTCGAGTATATGGTCATGCTTTATCATTAATAAATGACAGTAATACAGAGCATGTCAATGCATCATTAGTTGTTACTGATAAGTACTACAAAATGTTATGTGACCTAGGATCAATCACGAGTTCTGGTGCTGGATAGTTGCTTTTTATATTGTCTATTCAGGACTACCTACATAAATTTTGGGTCCTGATTTATCATCATCATCATCATCATCATCATCATCATCATCATTATTATTATTATTATTATTATTATTATTATTATTATTATTATTATTATTATTATTATTATTATTATGTGTTATTGTTGTTGATGTAATGGAGTCTGAGGAGGATTCCAATTAGCCATGAAGTCCAAAATTTGCACAATATGGGAAAGAAAGTAATAAAATGTGAGGGGCAGTGGTGTAGTTTCAGGGAAGACAAGGTAGATGTGTTTATCCTAAATTATGAGACAAACATTGAATTCCATCACACTAAAATATGTCTCATTTATTGAACATAAATAGCCAATGTATAATTATCATATATTGAAAGAGATATTTCACTCTCCTGCAAAAAGCTTTCCCTCTTGGATAGGCAGTTCCTTATGTCTCTACTCTGTTTCTGCTAAAGCACTGCTATCTTCACTTTCCTTCCACAGTCAGCTTCTGGCACCTTTTGGATGTACATTTTGCCATATACCACCTTCAACAGTGCTTAAGAGTGCATTGCACAAGCTCTTTTTACCCAACTCGTGTTTGGTGCAAATCTTTGACTGGCCAGTGTAGAAATGGCTACAACTGACCATTAAATAACCCATTTCACCAAAAATTATTTATTTACATCACAATATTTGGCAACACTGTACTATTTGCCGTGACTGTTAGATATTATGATCAACTAAAAAGTAATAACTTCATTATATGGCGTATGTCAGATAGTGCCCTCTCTTGGGAAAAGAGAAGTGGTAGCATGTATGAAGCACTCAAGTATCACATTTATGTAAATTGATATCTAATCCTGAATTATAAAACAATTCTAATTAAAATGCATGCGGCAAGATAAAATACATGCTAAAGTTCGATGTTAGTGCTTTACATAAGTAAAGAAATGAACATTAATGTATGTTGTTGGCAAACTATTCTTGAAAATGCACTTGCCTTTAGCAAGTTCTTCCTATATATACCACGTTACATTCATTACAATCAATTTGACATATACCAGCTGATTTATCGTTGGGGATAGGATCTTTTGTTCTGTTGCATAGTAGTTTCTGTATGTTAAGGGTTATTCTGTGGAGACAGGGTGGTGATGTATTTTTTGAAAATCCTTTGAAATTTATGATATGTCCAAGGGTGATAAGTGAATTTTCTATATGCTTGTGGTTTTTGTTGTCTGAGTAACATAGTCATTTGTTGGATGTATTTCTGTCTTTCAAACCTTTTTATCTTCTTTATCTATTGTTTTTTCTGGTATCCATTCATAGTGGCTATGTTGATAATGTGTTGGTATTCTTTCTGGTATTCCTCTTTCTCCATTGGTATATGTACTAACCTGTTTGTAATACTATTTAAAATTGCATGTTTGTGGCTTGTAGGATTGTAGCCATTGTTTTTAATATAATTTTCTGTGTGCGTTGGTTTTCTGTAAATGCCGAACGTTAGTTTGTTGTGTGCATTATTTCTGATGATCCTGATGTGTAGGTAAGGTAATTGGCCATTTTCTTCTTTTTTTATTGTGAATTTAATAGATCTTTTTTGTAAATTTAATAATTTCAAAGCATCTTCTGAAAGTTTTTTTGGAACAATAGCAAAAATATCATCTACATACCTATACCAGGTTTTGAATAGATGTGGGAAAGATTTAGTAATATGGCATTCAAAATGGCTCATATATAGTTCTACTAAAAATGGTGAAAGGGGGTTTCCCATAGTTAGGCCTGAGGTTTGTTTAAAGATTTTGTGATGGAATGAAAAGAAATTTTGGTCCAGACATAATTTTGTTAGTTTTAGGTAATCTTCTGTTTGTGCTCTAGGTGTGCCATTGTTTAATATCCAATTTTCTAGGAGTGGTAACAATTCTTCTTTTGGTATGCTTGGGAAGAGTGCAGTGACATCAAGTGATACCATCATGTCTGTGGGTGATATATTTATATTTGAAAGGTGACTGGTTAATTCTAATGAATTTTCAAAATTAGTCAATAAAAATTACAATTTGTGGAAATCTCAATGGTGGACTGTGAAAAATATTGTGACTTTGTCCAGTTTTACAACTATCACTTCTCTCAATTCTCACTGTCACTCTTTAGATCTTGTTCCACTTTTACTTGGACTTCACTTAGTTCACACTGTCACTTCACTGATGTGAACCAGTTCAATTTTCACTGTCACTTCACTTTCTTGAGATGTAGCAGTGTAATGCAATATGCACGATGCAGCCTCTTCTTAGGATGGTTCACTTCCCTTGCTGGGGAGTTGAACACAAGATGTCCCCAATCTCTCTTGTAGCAGCAGTGCTTACTCACTGCACGTCACGGCAGTCGTCACAAACTCGCTAGGAGAACAGCATTTTTGTCACACCAGAAATGCACTTGCTTTCTTCTTCACTCACTGACTGACTCAATTCACTGACTCCTCATGCGAGAACATTCGCTTATATAATCAATGGAATCTTCCATAGAACATTCCAAAACTATCTGGACACACATTCTGGAGGGGGGGAGGGAAAGAAATTCCACAAGATTCTGGTTATCTGCTCATAGTTCTTCTGGAGTTTACACAGGTTGTTTATCTCTGACTACCTAGCACCAACCTCCCAATAACCTTGGGCCAGAGCCGCTGCGTCATACAGCTCCCTCCTCAGAGCTGTTCATCTCATGAACTGAACCAGGGCAATCACAATGAACTATCATCAGCTTCCCTCACCAAATGCATGACAGGGCCCAGAACCTGTCACATGGCTGTCGCATTGCTGGCACCATCTCCCCACATCGTTTTGAAGATGCAACCAATAGAATCAGTGACATAGTTTCTTCAAGGTCTTATTCACCTCCAGTCCAGGTGGCCACCCTGGTAGTACTGGCATGAGCTTCCTCAAGGACTTCTTTCACCATATTCTTCAGGAGCACCAGCTGAGGTGTGAGCTGTTCCACCCGAGTCCTTCCATCTGTGAACTCCCACTCTCTCTTCAATATACATCCCACTGGACCCAGTAGCTCTCATAGAACAGGCCCCTTGGAGCAACGTCCACACATGCAGGTCGTTCACCAGATTCTTTATCCTTCAAGATCAGCCCTATGAGCTTATCCTCTCTTCAAGGTTACCTGGTTCCAACCAACTGCAGGTTGTACCATGACTGAGCATAGGACTGCAGCATCCTCCTTCATCTGCTGGTCCAGACCCTCAGCCATTGTGGCCTCTATCATTCTCTTGCTTTCTGCCCCACTAGCCATTTTTCTTGCTGATCTAGATGCTCTTCCACTACATTAATTTTATCTTCCATGTCAGATTTAATTTCTTCTAACTCTTTTGCATTGTCATTTTTCACGTCTTTCATCATAGCATTTATCTTTGAGTTGATGTTAAAACCTAGTCAGAATTTAAATTCTGTTTTCACACTCTTCATTTCACTCATCTCCTCCATTCTCGATTTCAGTTTCTCCATTTTGTACTTCATTTCTTCCTTAAGACTGCTAATTTCCCATGATCTCCATTCAGATTCTGTTTTCGTCTCCATCTTCTGCATACCTAATTGCTAGTTGTTGTAGAAAAATATTTCAACATGGAAGATCTTATATTTTTGTAAACAAATGCACAAAAGCAAAAAAAATTCAAAAGTTTAGTTACTTAAATAAGGAATTAGATTTCGAGGCTAATATAGTTGAATTAACTTTGTATAAAAGTGTGTTATTTGTATATAGTGATCAACCATAGGGAATGTTGATTACTTTGTGCAAAGTCTAGAAAAAACTGTAGAGGGTATTGAATCAAGCAAGAAAATTGTTATAATAGGTGACTTGAGCTTTGATTTTGGTGGGAAATTAGACAGTAAAATATTAGATTTACTGAAGTTCTGCAGTCTGCAGCCTATAGCGAGTAAACCAATTAGAGTAACAATACACTCAGCAACAATTCTGGATCAAGTGTTAATACCAAAAGATTTCTCTAATTCTGTGGTTAAGATTATTGATACAGGGTTTTCAGATCACTACTAACTAGCATCACCTTAGGTGATTATGTAACAATTAACAGAAATATCAAACAGCCTGCACTGAGACAACATAGTAGAAACATAAATTATCTAGCTTAGCAGATCTACAGATTTGTTTGAAACTGAAGATTGGAGTTCACTTTATGAGATAGACGAGGTCAATGGTATATGTGAATTTTTCATAACCAGATTGAAACATCACATGGATATTGTAATACCAATAAAGCTATAGAAGTTAGGAATGCATAAAAAGAACTGGATAACAAAGGGTATTCTAAAACCTGGGAAGAGGTTAAGATTTTTTTAATCCTTTGAGGAAAAAGGGGATCTAATCAGGATTTAGAAGAATATTTTCAGAAATATAAGGGAATATATGATGTCATGAGACAGGCAAAAAAACTAATCAATTCAGAATTCATCAATAAAACTGAAAATAAATGAAAAGCTATGTGAAGCATAATTAAAAAATGTTTGCAACAAAACAATGAACCCAGAACATTTCTATCAAGTTACCAAATGGTTTAGCGCCCAAAGACCCTCGAACTATTGGTAGCACATTTCAAAATTATTACAGTGAAATGGTGATGCGGAAGATGCTTACGTATTATGTTTTTACGTAATTTGTTGTTGAGCCCCACGTTGTGGAACCAATATGATGCGGTATTAATGTTGTAGATCATTAATTACAGCTCCGCGTTTGGAAGCCAATTTACAAGAGCAAATATGTGTTTACTTCACGCGTTGCCATCTTGTGACGTCACTCCTTGTTGGTTTGTTTAGCTCCATTTGGCGTAGCAATTTGTATCAGTTTTGAAATAATTAACTTTAAATATCCTCCAGCTAGCTCTTTGGGTCGAATATGTTTCTCATGCAGGGTGTGAATCGGAAAGGAATCTTTTATCCAGAAATGATACTGACGAAGAAATTGGTTTTATAACTTTTATTGCCGAACACGTCAGAAACACTTTCACATATTTATCTGGATACTCGCCATACTGAAACTGTTTGTAATAACTTCTCACTTTTTAACTCACGTACGTCGACTTTGTGTATATTTAACTGTATAATATTTTATAATAATTCTCGTGTAACTTGACGAAATGAAGGACTGGCTGACGATGTGTAGTATACACGAAATTTTGATGAACTGAGCGGCCGACGTGTAGTGTATTGAGAATTCCGTTGAACTGGGGGAACGCTCCCTTGAACCTACACTATTTATAGGCTTGCCTCAAGATACGCCTAAAGATTATAAATGAACTGCCATTGGCTAATAAAACGCGCCAACATTAGCGTCTATTTTACTATCCAATGAAAAACACGAAAACATATGCTTTAGGAAATGTTCTAGAAGCTTCTAAACGGAAAAGGCGCGAAACATTACGTAACTTCCTGGTTCCCGGCAATGACAAACAACTCACCCGCTTGCTGCATTAGCGTTATTGTTGACAGTTTCAGTAAAGCCGTATATTATTATTTACCAATAATAATTACAATTAATAAACCTCTGAAATTAATGTTACATAAAAATACATATTCATATTACAATCCTTATTTACATTTAAGTAATTTGTGATACAAATTACCGTATCATATGCCCCACTAGAAACATAATTATAAATATTTATAACTTGTTTAGAAATTTTAAAATTGTGTTTTTAGTCTCCTAAATCTTGGAACACACGCTATCACTTTCACTTAACACTTCACACGCATTTAACACACAACATGTTTTTCCCCTATCTTGCCACTACTTACTGGCTTTGGTTTAATTAATTTAGATATTAATCTGACATCACAATTTTTTTTTTTTTTTTTTTTTTTTTTTTATAGCAAATACTTTACCCTAAATTATTTAATCACTGTTTCAAAATTGTTTACTCTCTTACATTGTTGACAAAAATTTATACATTTAAGATTTTTGTAATTATTATACATATTTACCAAAATATTTACCCTTTATGTATATTTAAATCTCTTAAATCTAAGTACTGTTTCATATAAATATTTGTTTTTAATTATTTTTACCCATTTTTGTTATTTTGTACTTTACAAATATATTTACATCTCTTAAATCTTGACAATGTTTCACCTTTTCTGTTTGCTACATAAGTATTTATTTTTTTATTTTTTTTTTTTTTTTTTTTGAATTTATTATTATTTTAATAATACTTTTGGAATTGTATTTACGTACTTTTAATTTAATATCATATTAAGTTTCAATCTTTGCATTCTTAATTTTTAAATCTTGGAATTGTATTTACGTACTTTTACTTTAATATCATATTAAGTTTAAATCTTTACATTCTTAATTTTCAAATACTGTTACAGTTACTAAAAAAATTATTTATTTTTTTTTTTTTATATATATTTTATTTCTCTTTTCAAATGACATATAAATAATTAACCCTCTTACGTTCCAATACATTTCTCTGCAAGTCATCTTTAACTATCCAGCATTTACTTTACATCTCATTTTTATTTACCCTCCTGGATCAAATTGTCGGTGGCTAAATATTACTCGTAGCTGTAACCTAACCTTCAAATTTTTGTTCATGAATAACCTCTTGTATTCATTTGAAATTTCATTCTCTGATAATATTTGAAAACAATCTACAGTTTCCTGAACAATACATCTTTTAACAACTTTCATTTTCAACTCTTCAACTATCTCTTTAATTTGAGAATACTCTGACAAATCTGTACTAAACTGTACTGGACTGGAGTTTTCAATTTGAATATCTTGGCACAATTTATTTCTTTGCATTACTGACTCATTTTGTATTTCTGATATTTCCCCTCTGAAATTAACTTGCGCCTGATTTACATCTACATTCCTAACCTCTTTTATCTTTCTTAGCTCACTTGAAATATTACTCACTTGACTTCCTAACTCTGTACATTCTACATTAACCTCACTTTTAGTATTAACCTCACTTTCTTTGTTATCTCTTTCCCTGCTCATGTCTAGCATTTTCTTTGAAATTTCTCCTGTCTCACTTACTATTACTTCCTCATTTTCATCTCTCATTTCTGGCATACTACTATCTAACTTCATAACTTTCTTTTCAATTTCTTCATTGCTTTGATCTACTTTTTGCTCTAATATCTCATTACTCCTACCAATATCTTCAATTGATTTCCTATGATCTTTTTTTATATCTTCTCTCAATTCCTCCAAACTCTGATCTAATTTCTTACTAATATATTCCCTTAATTTCTCATTATTCTTTTGCATATCTTCCCTTAATTCCCTACTCATATTTCTCAGCATTTCAATAATCATACTAGTATCAAGATTAACATTTCCTGCTATTTTATTCTGACTTTCTACACTAACATTTTCATCTTCAAATCCTAAAAAGTCTGGGCTATTTCCTGTAATTTGTATTGGATCACAGCTAACTGTTACACTATCTCCCTCCATAATTATTTCTTCTGTATTACTAGCAGCCATTGTTTTTGTTTTCTAAAAAAAAACTACGATACCTTTGTGATGCTGTATGTTGATGTAGCTTTGATGTCCAGCGTTCTGCCCCATTCTCCTATGTTTGTATGTCGCTTCTGCGTTGTGTTGTGATGAATCTACGTCGTTTAGATGTTTTCTTGTAGTTGAATTCCTTGTTGCATCGTAATCTCGGAATTACGATCGAAGTCTGTCGTTCCTGTTGTTTCTGGAATCTGCGTCTTGTAGATCATTTCACCGCTGCATTCCTGGTTACTCTGCTTCATTCCTAGTTAATTCTGCTACTTCCTGGTTATTCTTGTTCCTTTCCTAGTCATCTAGCCCCACGTTGATGGCGCCAATTTGATGCGGAATTAATGTTACAATGTGTTTAACATTATTATAGCACCACGTTTGGGAGCCAATCTGCAACGGTATTACAAATAATGTTGATGCTTGTGATGTTTATGCATGTGTGTTTTTGTGTTTGTTAGCCCCACGTTGTGGAGCCAATTTGCGAGAGCAAATATGTGTTTACTTCACGCGTTGCCATCTTGTGACGTCACTCCTTGTTGGTTTGTTTAGCTCCATCTGGCGTAGCAATTTATATCAGTTTTGAAATAATTAACTTTAAATATCCTCCAGCTAGCTCTTTGGGTCAAATATGTTTCTCATGCAGGGTGTGAATCGGAAAGGAATCTTTTATCCAGAAATGATACTGACGAAGAAATTGGTTTTATAACTTTTATTGCCGAACACGTCAGAAACACTTTCACATATTTATCTGGATACTCGCCATACTGAAACTGTTTGTAATAACTTCTCACTTTTTAACTCACGTACGTCGACTTTGTGTATATTTAACTGTATAATATTTTATAATAATTCTCGTGTAACTTGACGAAATGAAGGACTGGCTGACGATGTGTAGTATACACGAAATTTTGATGAACTGAGCAGCCGACGTGTAGTGTATTGAGAATTCCGTTGAACTGGGGGAACGCTCCCTTGAACCTACACTATTTATAGGCTTGCCTCAAGATACGCCTAAAGATTATAAATGAACTGCCATTGGCTAATAAAACGCGCCAACATTAGCGTCTATTTTACTATCCAATGAAAAACACGAAAACATATGCTTTAGGAAATGTTCTAGAAGCTTCTAAACGGAAAAGGCGCGAAACATTACGTAACTTCCTGGTTCCCGGCAATGACAAACAACTCACCCGCTTGCTGCATTAGCGTTATTGTTGACAGTTTCAGTAAAGCCGTATATTATTATTTACCAATAATAATTACAATTAATAAACCTCTGAAATTAATGTTACATAAAAATACATATTCATATTACAATCCTTATTTACATTTAAGTAATTTGTGATACAAATTACCGTATCAATGGTCAGACAATTAGCTGGGGATGAACATGATAATATGAGCAGGGAAATTACAAGTATTGTAGAGAAATCCATATTCTTAACCCCAGTGTCAAAAACAGAAATACAAACCATGTGGAAGTCACTAAAAAACAAGCAGTACCACTAACATTGTTTAAACATTGTAGTAATGTCCTATGCTATCTAATTAATAAATCCTTTGAAGCGAGACAGTTTCCTGATATATTAACAAAACAAAAGTAAAGCCAATTTTTAAAAAGGGAGATAGGGAAAACGTAGAAAACAGGCCAATATCAATACTAACGGCTGTGTCAAAATTATGGAAAAAGCAATGCTAAAAAGATTAGACTCACTTTTTTGGGAAACACAATGTAATTCATACTGCACAGAAATGGACAATGTAAAGGAAAATCCACTATATTTGCAATTTTTGAGTTCACAGATAAAATTTTGGAGGCCATGGACAATGATAGCGGCTGCACAGGTTTACTACTAGATCTAACCAAGGCATTTGACATGATACAGTACAAAATTCGACTGCAAAAGCTATACTCATATGGGACAAGAGGTACTGCATGGAAATGGTTTCAGTCTTACCTAAACAATCGAAAACAAATGGTCGAAATCACAAAAATTAATGAACAAAATATCTTACAAAATCATTACTCAAATACACAAGTAATTAAATACAGAGTACCTCAGGGTTCCATCCTGGGACCTGTCCTATTTTTAGTATTTATAAATGACTTTCCAAACAACCTAAAACCAACTCACGTTATTATGCTGATGACACAAATGTTAAAATCAGGGGAAATGAGAATGCAAGGCATGTAACTTAGTCACAATGAAACTTGGTTTACTGAAAACAAATTACTTAAAAATGCCAACAAATCAGCAACAATTTCATTTTGTGATAAGCAAAATAAAAATTCTGGGGTACTTGAATATCAAACTATGTAACACTCATGTCCTTTATGTGATGGAAGTGAAATTTCTGGCAACCTGGCTGGACCAACATTTAAAGTGGGGAATGCATATACAAAATGCACATAATAAATTCAGCTTTTCACTAAGAACAATAAAAAATGAGTTAAACAGCAGTGGCATAAGAACCTTATATTTTGCATATGCAGAAAATCTAATGAGGTATGGTATAATATTCTGGGGAGTGGACATAAGATAGCCACTCAGTTTTCAAAATTCAAAAAAAAAGATTCAGATTCTTCATTTTCTCCATTCTGGAAATTATACTTTTAATTTCTCTCTGTAATTTCTTCATTCCAGATTCCACCTTCTGCTTTCTTCTGCATTTTTTTAAGCATTTCTTCTATTGTGGCTTTTTATATTCCACTTCTGACACCAGTGTGACTTTGTCCAGTTTCTCAGCTGTCACTTCTCTCAGTTCTGACTGTCACTAATTTGATCTGGTTCAATTTTCACTGGGACTTCACTTAGTTTACACTGTAACTTCACTGATGTGAACTAGTTCAATTTCCGGTGACTTGACTTTCTTCGAGACATAGCGGCACAATGAAATATGCATGATGCAGCCTCTTCTTCGGATGGTTCAGTTCACTCATTGGCATGTTGATCACAAGACATGAGGCCGTCAAGTGCAAAACTTGCCTTATCCAGGTAAAACAAATTTTCAGAAAACATGAAAAACTAATATTAGGCAAACAGCAAAACATTTGAAAATTCCTTTAATGTTATAATGTCTGGACTAAGCCCTTAAAACTGCATGTATTCTCTTGAAAATCAGTCTCAAATAATATGGCGGTAAATCAAAATTTAATTTTGGATAAGGCAAGTTTTGCACACAACGGTAGTGGATTTGATGAGTTTTGGTGGAAACACAATACTAAATTACAATTAAGCGCAAAAATTTTTGATTTACTTCTCAATATTTGTGTTTGACAATGTTAATAAATGACTTCTTGCAATATTTGTATAATTATAACCATTTCTGGTTTCATTTTAGTTAAAAAAAACTAAATTTTAACAATCTTTTTGACCAATTTCGGATAAGGATATCAATGAAGCACTCCTTTCATAGTTTGCTCACAAAAATTGACAGCTTTCATATCACATACATCTTATGACTTGTAAAAAATTTACATATTATGTTTAAACTGTAGTACTAATAACTAATGTTCAAAAACAAACATATCAAATTCTAAGTTGTCCTTCCTCACTTTCCAAGAAATTCTCACAAACAGCATCTACTTCTTTATCGACATTGGCAATATTGTTTTTAGATATTAAATTCTTGTAAAATACAGACTTTCATTTTCCTCCCAGTTATCACAAATATTTTTTTAATAAATTTTTCACATCTTTAACTGTTCATCCTTTACTTTTACACCTACATCTAAATTCCTTGCAATATGCATTTCTAAGGTTTTGCCTCGCTTCAGAATGGTCCTGCCTATACCCCCGCCGCTATAACGTTGCACTTGACAGTTCGTGTGGCTTCGCGTAAGATTGGCTACATCGTGGTTGCGACGTTGCCAGAGTGGCTAGTAAACAACAGCTGATTGTTCTCATTTCTATCGTGTCTAAGCCGCATACAGAAAGTGTACGTAAGTAGCGCCGCAACTTCGACCACAGAGCGTAGCCGAGGGATATTATATAACCTTAGGTTTATGAATTCACGGAAGATTACGTTTAGGTTACGTTATTTTTATTCATATAACCTTACGTTTCTGAATTCACGGAAGTTTAGGTTACTTTTCTTTTAATATAAGCTTAGGCTTCTGATATACTTTTATAGGTTAAGTTAGGTTTAGTTTTTTTTTATAGGCTTGTTTTAATTAGTTAACAGTGGTTACATCAAAGCACGCGAGCAAAGCGAGCGTGCGTTCCTAAGCTTACGCTTCTGGTTCATGGGAGGTTAGGTTAGGTTTAGTTTTTTTTTATATAAGCTTGTTTTAATTAGTTACCAGTGGTTACATCAAAGCACGCGAGCGAGGCGAGCGTGCGTTCCTAAGCTTACGCTTCTGGTTCACGGGAGGTTAGGTTAGGTTAGGTTAAGTTTTTTTTATATAAGCTTGTTTGAATTAGTTACCAGTGGTTACATCAAAGCACGCGAGCGAGGCGAGCGTGCGTTCCTAAGCTTACGCTTCTGGTTCACGGGAGGTTAGGTTAGGTTTAGTTTTTTTTTATATAAGCTTGTTTGAATTAGTTATCAGTGGTTACATGAAACCGCGTTCCTAACTTTACGTTTCTGATTCACGATAGGTTAGGTTAGGATTACTGGTTTTTATATAAGCTTACGTTTCTGAATTCAGGGAAGGTTAGCCTTAGGTTAGGGTTATTTTTATGTAAGCTTGCGTTAACTATCTACCACTGTTACGGTAAAGCAACTTCTTTATTACACTGTTATTACAATCGAAATAACCTCTTAATAAATTATAATTTGACAAAAACTATTACAAACTTAAAACTTTGGTGCATATTCTTTTACTGCTTTCAATTAGTGCACGGTGCAGACAGTCTTTGAATGCGTTACGTTTTCTCAGCGGGAATAACACATGAAGAAAAACAAGAAGAAGAAAAACCACTACTAACAACTGCGCATCGCATTTCTGGTGGATTTTCATTTATGTTGGCAGTTCCCACTATACCTCTTCTTCAACAAAAAAATGGCTACGTTTGTTTTGCTTCGTACGCAATTCACCTATATAAGTAAAACACCGTCGAAGGGTGGGTAGGTGGGCACAAGCTATTGAAGAGGCCACATCTACTTCTAAACTCACTCGCAAGGTAAATTATTCGCTTTTCTTTGGCTAATTTAAGCCAGTTTGACGAGCCATAACTATGGAAACTTTGCCAAACTATCAAACAATAACCACAAATCTAAATAACAAATAACAATGAACAATATGTAGCTTGCAAAGAACAACTCGACGCTCTGCTAGAGATTCACAAACTGAAGCACATGGTTGGGAATAGTTACATCCGGCAACAGAGCCGATTCTAGATCCGGTTCCGCTTTGTCATCGACCATCCGGAATGCTGCCTTGTGATTGGCTTAGGAAGTCAAACGGTTGAAGCTTTTCATCTGTTTTTTCGCGAGTGTACCAACTTAAACGCTAGCTGTCAAGTGCAACGTTATAGCGGCGGGGGTATACACACAAATTGGGCCGATAATTTGCCTTACATCTCACTAGAACTTTGCCTGAGGTAAAATGTTGTAAAATAATATGTTTAGATGCCTTAAATTTAAAATGCCAGGATCCTGGTGTCTTCAATATTTCCTTTGCAGCATACTTCCAATCTTGTACAGATACATGTCCCTAGCCTGATTACCTTTAAATGAGTTTTATAGATTTCAAAATATTCTTCAGGCCTACTGGTAGTGTTTCTCATTCTTATTTCTTTCTCTATTTGCCCGAAAACACGATCGGGAGGGGTGAATGAATGGTCAGGAATAGGGAAGATCATTTCTATCACCTGCAGGTTCTGTGGTGCTTGAAAAGCAAGCCATTTATTATATATGCCTATCATAGAAGTGTTTTTATTTTGTCCACAGCAGGCATCTGCAAATAGCCTTACTTTCTTAACTCCAGAAAAATCGGTTTTGCACAGTTGACCATATACTGTTGACACAATTTTGTTGAACCTTTAGGACGTTCATTTTGTGCCCAAACAGAATTACAAACATTCTGTTTTGTCAGTGTTGTCTTGGATGAACCCTACACAATGGAGAAGTTATACATGTATAACTGCCTGCTGTAGTATGCTGCTTGATTCTGTATTTTTGGCAGTACCATATTTTTCTGACAGTCAAATGTAAAAAATATGTTGCTACTTTATCATCTTCTTTCAGGAGATCAAAATATACCTTAGCTCTAAGTTTATGTATTCGTTTAGCTATCAGCAAATCAGAATGTTTAATTTTATCTGTTTCCATTTTTATTTTCTCATCTTAAGAAAGACAAAGTGAGCATACATCAGAAACAGGGCTTTTGAAGCTTATATTAAATTTTGCATTAAAAATATTATGAAAGAAATTCTTAGACACTTTCAATGAATTAGATGCTTCTGCATTATACACACATCTCATTTTATTAATGCTTAATTCCCTTGGTAAGCATTGCCGTGTTGATGTTTTGCTCCTACAATAATGGACGTCAACTACTTTAAACTTCTGTATGAATTTAATTACAGATTCTCTCTTATTACTATTTTTTGTGACACCCTGTCTCCACCTCAGAATTCCTTTGGCACCACTCCACTTTCAAGGTGTCTTTTGTACTCTGTCTTTTGATATCTGCAAAATGTCCAGAAAAGTTTTCTGACACATATGAACTGGCAGACCTTTTACACGTTTCACGTGATACTTTGTTGTAAAACCCTTCCGAGAATCGTATTTGACTGCACGCTGCCATTTAGGTATATCAGTTGAACAGTGAGTCAGTATAATGCAGTCTTGTTTAATTCTATAACTGCAGCTGTAGAAGGCTTCGTGGAATTTCCTAATGTCCTTCTGTGTCAAGTTACTGCATTGGAATGACTTGCTGTTGAGATTGCAGGCAGGCAAGCATGGGTCGAGGCTTGCTGAATGCCTTTAATAATTGAACACATCTGCTTATTCCTATATGAGTAATATCTGTCAACAATAGAAGAATACTACTTAATTATAATTCGATCATACATACCTTTCCCTCTTCTCTCTTTCACATTTCGATTCATGGGATGCCCGTTTCCTAGTTCTACCCTTTCCACCAACTTTAGGATATCAGAGGATTCCATAATAACACGTCTGTACCTTAGACTAGTCAAAACTAAATTAAAAACAGTTGGAATCACACAGGATTGCCAGTGTAGGGAAACAGAGAAGCGAAACTGTTATATTTTTTAGTGCTGGATAAGGCGAGTTTTGCTCTTCACACAGCACAATTGTATAGTGGAACAAGTATTGGATAAGGCAAGTTTTGCTCTGAGTTGTAACATGGATTAGATGAGTTCTGCATCAACCGCCACCATGGATTTGAAGAGTTTTGCATTGAATAACAGTTTTCGGGGCTCTCTTGAAGGTGCATTAGATGAGTTTTGTTCAAACCCAAAGTCACCAGTTCGTAGAGAACTGCAAGAAATATTGAATCCCATGTCTAACTCAATTTTTTTTTAACTTTTGGATATGACGAGTATTGCACTTGACGGCCTCACATCTCCAATCTCTCCTGCAGTAGCAGTACCCACTGCATGTCATGACAGTTGTCACAAAATTGCTATGAGCACAGCACTTTCATCATACCAGAAATGCACTTGCTATCTTGCTAACTCATCGACTGACTCAACTCACTGACTTTTCTCACAAGAATGTTTGCTTATATAGCCAATAGAATCTTCCACAGAACATTCCAGAACTATCTGAACACGTGTTCTGGAGGAGGAGGGAAAGAAACTTCCAGAAGATTCTGGTTATCTGCCGACAGTGCTTCTGGCATTTACACTGGGCGAGACTGTAACTTATCTTTGTTTATTTCCGACTGCCTGGCTCTGACTTCCCGATAACCTTGAGCCATAGCTCCTTCCATCACAATATGTTGGTTTAACAAGAGATGGACAGGGAACAAATTGACTCACTTTGTTTTAAGCTGTCTACAGCCATAAGTGTGCTTTTATTCCAAGACATATCATTGAAGCAAATCTAGTATTCAAAAAAAACGTTATGTAATTTTTCATTCTGTTTGCCATGTAGAATCATCATATATGTACAGACATATACCCTGCTCCCCCTTAAGTTATCTTGGCATATTCCTCAATGCAGCAGAAAACCAAAACAACCCCTTATCAAAAGGAGACCTGCCAAGACAAAACATGTTCCAAATTTTCCAACATAAAGTTTTTACTGCACATAGCTAAAATTAATTGTACTGAAGGTCAGGTAAAAATAAGTAATTATTATTATAATAGATGCATTAAAAAAATTTAAATACTTAAGCTTTTAGCTTTAAATAGAAAAATTCACAACATTTAGAGCTTTTGTGCTAATATGTGGTATCAGTAATGGCTGTTCTTAATGCATGCTGCTATATATAGATACCTTTTTTATAGCCCAGTATTTGCACAACTTGTATGGGAAGAGCATACTGAAGTACAAAACTGGACAGTAATACAACTCAAATATAAAGTAAGTTCTCGTGAACCAGCTCATGGAACAGTTGAAGAAGTCAAGGAGTGTGGCCACAAGCAACACAGACACAACTGAAGTGATCCAACCCAGTACTAACACTCCAGCATTCAGTGTAAGTAGCCTGAAGGTTTCCATTGGTCTTCCCACTACAATGATAAGAAACACATCTGTAGTCAGTTAACCTAAGCTACAACTTTTTTATTCAATGTTATCTGGGGTGTCGGTCTATAACTTAAGGAAACTCCCTAATCTCTGAATTTCCAGAACAATGTTGCTAAAAAATTGCAGTGTAAATGAAATCTCAACACTTGACTACGTAAAATTGCTCAGAACATTATGGATCCAAAATGTAATACAAGCTAAGTGCTTACCTTTACCAATAAAATGTACATCCCTCCAAGCTCCAAAAATGGCTAATGCAACAGTACTTAGATTCAATAAAGTGCCTATATTTTTTGTATATCTGACCATAAAGAGCCCAAACAAATCATAATACACTGCCTGTCCTTCAGCATAATTGGATGTATCAGCTAACTCCTCAGATGAAGCAAGCTTTTGCACAAGAGCTAGCAAATTTTCCCCTGTATGCTGAAAGGTTCCCAATGGTATAGCTGCAAGATCATCATATCTAGTATGGTACACATATCCATTCATTGCATGTGCAAAATCCAAACCTGGAAAGGAAAAATGTCTTCTATTTCACATGTTGAAACGTTATTCTTAGAGTAACATTATCTGAAAGAAAACGTACAGATAAAATATAATAAAAGGAGGAGGACAAAAATGGGCTTGATGGAGTAGGAAAGTTACTTCTTTTTCTCTTTCTTTCTTTAACCAGAGAATTTCAAAATGGCTAGTAACACTAAGTGAAAGGGTCTCTTCTGAATATAAAGCTACTGTAATACAACAGGCATCCTAAAAGTTCTCGGCCGGGTCAGAGATGTCCTGAAAATGGCCAAATTACTATAATAGGTGTTAAGTATCATCCTTTAATTGGCTTATTGCAAAGTTTCAGTTGCATAAGATTAATCATTTCTTTGTGACAAATGTGGAAAAAAATAGTGTTAACATTTCTATAAAGTGTATAAAACTAAAGCATGAGCTTTCATAAAGTACTTCATTTTGAGGGGTTTAAACAGAAATACAAAAAGAATTAAATTTACATTTCAGCAAGTTTCTCCACATTTCATATCAGATGAAATTGATTGTCCCTACAGTGACCAAAGAAAGCAAAAAGTAATGGCTATGGTTTTCTGATTCTATGGTGTGGTGCTCATAGACTACTCCCAGGAGGGCAGATCCATCACTGGGGAGTAATACACTTCACTACTGGAACAACTGAAGGCTAATCATCCACTACTTGTCAAAAAGAAAGTTTTCTTTCATCGTGATAATGTACCTTCACACATATCTGGGCTTTTTGCTGCAAAACTGCATAACCTTCGCTTCCAAATGCTTCTACACTCCACATTCACAGATCTGGCTCCAAGTGATTACTTTTTGTTCCCAAACCTGCAGAAATGGCTGGGTTAATGAAGATTCACACCACATGATGGGGTTGAGCTGAGACAAATGCTTCTTTTGCACAGTTGGAAAAATCTTATTTTGCTGAGGGTACCAATATGCTAGAAACTCATTGAACTAAATGTATTGATTTACAAGATGATTATGCTGGGAAGAAAAAATAAAACAGTATTTCCCTTAAATCTTATTTTCTTGGCCAAACCGAAAACTTTTAGAACATCCCTAATACAATTTTCAAAGCAAAAGGGACGATATATTTTTTGGAAGTTTGCTAACGTAAACTTATACAACAGATACTAAGGAGCCTTCCTTGGGATTCTTTATGGTATTAGGCATCTTGTGATCCCTGTGTCAGTACTATCATTCACCAGTGGGCAGGGTTAGAGCTGACAGACAGGCAGGTTGGAATCACGCGCAATAATCTTTTCAATGTATCCCTGCCTTCTCTCTGCTGCTCATATGCCTATAAGCTGTGTTGGTGTTACATTGTTATAGGTGTATGTCTTAGTTGTGGCTTAATGGCATCACTAAAGTTTATATTACAACAAAGGGTTTATTTTTTTAATGTTACATCGAAAGGACGAATTGTGGGAAAGTGTGACAATGCTTTGCAATCAGATTTCCTGGTGCTCCCCTTCCAAGTAGGAGCACTATATTAAACCTTGTGAAAAGTTTACAGAAATAGGGTCAGAATAAATGTGGAAAAAGAAGCTCAAATGCACTTACTGAGGAAAAGCTTGATGAAATAGGAGAAAGGTTAAAACAATCTCCTCAAAAACCTCTCTGCTGCCTATCACAAGAAATGAAAGTTTCAAAAACTGTGGTATGTTCCTCTTTGCTGATAGCCTAAGTTGCAGTAGGTTTGCATGTTGATATATTAATATCTGAATTAATATAAGCTATGATGATTATCTTAGAGTTTAGGTTGTTACTATTAAATTGTCAATGAATTTATGTTTACTTCTTGCCACGGCTGCTGTTGTATGGGTTTATGATAGAGCATGTGTAACTTATCAGGGTCTGGTACGGGAAGGAAAGTATGTGGTAACAACACTAACACCTGATTAAATCAGTAGAGGAACACAATACTTTAATTACACATGTATTTTCTGCTGTAATAAGAAGGTATACAGTTACTTTAGTAATAATCGAGTTCGTTGGAGCTGTAGAAGATTCCTTAGCTAGGTAACGTAGTAATCAAAGTATTATTTTTATAAGTGCTTGATTAATAATAGTACTATTTATCACACGTGCCTAAATTATACCTCATTCCCCTTGAAATAAGTTGCACTTTTAAATTGATATATTCTTAACATTCTCACTACATTATGTGAGGTAATTAGTAACGCCTGCTTCGGAGAGCTTACACGTATATTCTGCACATCGCCGCACTTTATACCCACCTGACTTTGGCTTGGGGATGCTATAACTAACTTTCCTGAACTTAAACATTCAAACATATTCTTCTTAAAATCCTATTGGCTGTGCTCCTTCAGCTTGGAACATTCTCGAATACTTAACAGCTATCATTCGCTGTTTCCAGACATGTTACCTTTCTTCAAAAATATACATTGAGATAGCTTGTAGCTTTCTTCTACACAATGACTCAAGGTTCTGCTATTATGTCATCCCCCTGTGTCAGTTTGCCTGCACCCTAATTCTAACAAAAATGTTGTTTGTCTTCTTTATACAAGTGTCCCATAGCTCCACCTACACTCTTACACATATATAAAACTTATACTTAACAGCTAATTACACAACTAGTATTTAGCTTATTACTATTATTCTACATTATTATTTATATATATATGACCATAGTTACTGTCTCAAAACCACAGCATTAGCCACTAAAATTCTAAAATTTAAGCCCTACAAAGTAAATAGTGCATGAGTTAAAGCCTAAAGATAATGTGAGCCTTTGAATTTTTGCAACTGGGTTTTAGAAAGTGCTCCCGATGGCATTGTGGTTCCTAAATTTATTATCTTCACAGATGAAGCATGGTTTCACTCACATGGCCATGTTATAATACAAAACAATAGACACCGGTGTACTGGAAATCATCTCATTCATGAAATTCCTTTATATAATGAAAAGATTGGCATATAGTGCACTACATATAGGATTACAGGCCATATAATTTTTTACACAATCAATGGCAAGGGATACAGAAAGCAAATACTCAAACCATTTTTTGAACAGTTAATTGATACTGAATATCACAGTGCTTATTGAACTGCCCATACAGCAGTCAAAACATTAAATAGCAATAAGAAAATATTTGAGGTCTGGGTTATTAGCAGAGAATTATGGCCCTCTTATGTCCTCCAATTTGTTGGATTGTGATTCCTGTTTATGGGAAAATCTAAAAAAAATATGATATAAAATGACAATCTGCACACTATCCTTGAGTTAAAAGACAGTATTTTGTGAGAAATCAGGAGCTTTATAGTACACAAACTTGCACATGTAAAGGCCAATTTCTTTTAGAAATGTCAGGAATGTGTTGCAGTAGATGGGCATCATTTTCAACACTTTCTGTACTCAAGATTAATAAAAAAATATGAAAAATGTATTTTTAATAGCCAACTGCAACAGACCCTATTCACCAGCGAATGAGAGTACTGGCACAGGGATGGCATGCTACTTAGTGCCATAAAGAATCCCAAGGAACACGCTATATATGATGACATTAAACAAACCCATTTGTGATGGATTGGATTTGAAAGTGAACATTAAAGATGAAAAAAATACAATTCACCTCAAAAACTTATGTTATAACACATCCTGAGTGAAAAAATCTCTCTTTCTCTCTCTTTGAAATATATGAAGTCAGATGTATTTATACTAAATAAAAAAATGCCTGCAGAGAGAAAACATCTGATATATTGTATTCACATGATTTTCTCTACTCACTCATTTACACACTATTCTTACAAACGCTTATTCCTCTCTCTACTTCTTATTAATTGAGAAACTTTTAATAAACATTTACACATTTCATTGGTATATAAAGGATAGAGACGCTAAAGTGATATTCAGATTTTTAAAAGGCAGATTGCTATGTGATAACTTTGAAATTCCATGCTCTTTGCATCACCACAAGAAAGAACAAATAGTGACTTACCACTTGAAAAAGTATAGGTATTTGAAAATTCAAACCAATAAACAAACGATATCTCAAAATGGTTAATGGCAAATTTAATTTGACACAATTTTTATATTTTAACGAGATCTACATTTTCTGAGTAGTAAGATTTGAAAATCTTCATGTCACTGCCTTGGAGCATGCATGCACACATGAACATGCACACACAATGTCTCTCTCTCTTTTTTACTTTCTCTACTACGTATAGTAAGTAGGGGAAGTACTGCACTCCACTCAAAAATTCGATACCGAGATTTCACCGTAAGTACATGTTTTGAGGCCTCCTGAATGCAAGAAAAAGTATTTTTGGAAACATGTCTGTGTGTGTGTGTGTGTCTCTCTCTCTGTCTGTGAACAGCATAACTCAGAAACGAACAGTCGGATAAACACCAAAGTTGGTATTTAGGTTCAGTATCTTCCAGAGATGCGACACGAAGGTTTTCAAGAAAATCCCCCACCCCCGATTATCCTTTACATGGAACATTTTTCGAAAATTTTAATTTTCTTAAAAATGGCTCTAACAATTTTGAATTAAAATATCATATATTTAGGATACTTTCATGACAAATAAAACGTATATCTTGAATTTTGTGGGAATGTCTCCAAAAGTATTTTTCATTGTGAACGACTTTTGCATAACTGGTAAACCATAAGAGATAGACAAAATTTTACTACACAAAAAATGTAGATCGCATTAAAATACACAACTTATGTCATATACATTTTTCTTTTGTTGAGTGAACCATTTTTGAGATATTGCTTGTTATTCCCTTAAATTTCCAATACTTATACTTTTTCTCAAATGGGAATTCGTTATTAATTTTTTTTTTTTTTGTCCTGGTAATGCAAAGAGAATAGAATACTCCACATAGCAACCAGCTCTTAATATATTTGACTATTGCTAAAAGCCTACCAATTTCTCTTGCATCTACAAGAAAATTAGCAATAAGATTAACATCTTGATATCTCGCTTAACATGAAGCATATGGAGAATAAGCATTTGTAAAAATAGTTTGTACAAGAGTAGAGAAAGTCATGTGAGTGTAACACATCAGATTTTTTTAGAAATGTTTTTCTTGATTCAGGGAACCTCAAAATTTGTATTTCTAGTGAAATCTTTACATCAAATTTTTGGGTAGAATACAATACTTCCTCTATTTACTATGGGTAAGTATTAGAGAAAGTAAAAATCAGATGCACTGCATTCACATGACTTTCTCTACTCGCTCCTTTACAAACTATTCTTACTTAATCTTATTCTGTCTACTTCCTGTTAATTGAGAAAAGCATTCATTACAAATTTACGCATTTATTATAGGTATAAGGAGGACACAGTAGGCTAAAGTGAGCAAGATTTTTCAAAAGCAGCTTGCTATGTGATGGCTTTGAAATTCTATGCTTTGGATGACCATGAGATAAAGCAAATAACTACTTACCACTTGAAAAAAGTATTTGACAATTCAAACCAATAACAAAGTTAATAGTTAATGCCAAGAAAATTTTATTTGACATAAACTGTGTGCTTTAACGAGATCTATATCATTTTGTGTAATAAGATTTTCTCTGACTCTTAAGGTTTATGAAATATATAAAAGTCATTAGAGGGAAGAGCACTTCGCAGGCTATTCAATGAAAATTCAAGATATACATTTTATTTGTCATGTAAATATCTTAAATATATGGTGTTGTAATCAAAATCATTAGAGCCATTTTTAAGAAAGAAAAAAAAAAATATTTTCCATGTAAAGGGTAGTTTGGGATGGGGAGATTTTCTTGATCATCTTTGTGTTGCATCCTTGGAAGATGCTAAACTGTTGTTGTTCACCAATGGCACTGGGAATTAATTGATTTTCATCATTTTCCCTCTGGCTTCCCAATATAAAGTCTGTAAGTTATCACTTTTAAGGCCTTTGCATTTGGCGAGATGTTGTTTGTTCAGGATGACATCATCTTCACAGAGAGTGCACTTGGGTGTAGGTAGGCATCGTATCTTGTAGAGATGTTCTGCAAGGCAATAGTGGCCAGTTGCCATCCTAAATAAGACCACTGCAGTCTTCCTTGGCATTTTTTGTATATCAACTCTATCTTTAATATTTTTATAATCTTTATCCTTTAATTTATCTTCATCAAGTCTCTCCTGTCTTTTGAAATTGTTTAGTTCTTTCTATTTGTCATACAGGTTTTATTTGTTGTATTGCACCTTTTTTGCTAATTGATCCACATGTTCATTGTCCAAAAGTCCAACACGAGCTAGGATCCATTGTAGAGTGACATGATTTCTAGTTTCAACTGTTTTAATTAGGCTTCTTATTTCTTTAATATTTCTTGTTGTTTTATTATTGTAATTTACTATTCCATCTATGCCTGATTTTGAGTGTAATAAGATGACTATTTTTTGTTTTATGTATGGTCTATATAAAATCTTCTGTAATGCTGCTTTTATAGCTGTTAATTCTCCATCATAGTGGTTTGACGTTTCATCTAATGTTAGATACTGTGCAAAATGTTTACAGTATACTTTTGCAACAGCATTTGTTTCATTGATGAGGGATCCATCTGTATATATTCAGAGCCATTCTTTTTCTGGGTATCTTTCATTTTCTGTAGCTATTGCTATGGCTCTCATTTCATCTGGTATATTGTTTTGTTTGTGTATTGTATATATCAATATATTCTACTGGACTCATTACCTCTGTTGCAATTATATTCTTGTATTTTAAGTTATTAATATATGTTCTGAAGCTTATTTCAATTTTTAAATTACTTATAGTATCTGCTGTATGGTACCATTTGTATCTATTTCTACTGACTTGCAGTTTTTGTGCTAGAGTAATTGCTTTCAACTCATGTTTCAATTCTATAGCCATGTTTTTTGTGAAGCTTTGTAGTACTGTAATTGGTGTTGTTTTTACAGCTCCTGTTATTCTTAGTGAATTATTTTGTGAAATTTCTAGTTTACTTTTAACTCTCTTGTTTACTGTTGCTAGTAGTTCTCCTCCATGCAATAGGTTAGGTTTTATGTATGTTTTATATGTATTATTAAGGAGGTCCATGGTTCCACCTCATTTTATTCCTGCTAAATGTTTTAAAATGTTCTTTTTGTTGATTTTATTTGTTACATTGTTTACATGTTCTTTCATTGATAGTTTTTTATCTAATTCTATCCCTAGATACGTTGTTGTAGTTTTTTGTTATTGATTTGCAGGCATATATTTTCTGTTTTATGCTGCATTGTGAATAGTTGATATTGAGTTTTTCTGTATTTATTTCCATATTGTTATTATTAGTCCACTGTTCCAGGGTTATGATTGTACTCTCCATTGTTGTTTGTAGTTTTTTGTAATGTTTCCCAGATCTTATGTTCTTTTCTGAAGTTCATATTACCATGTCGTCAGCAAACATTCCTACTTGTATGTTACCTATTTGCTTAAGTACATCTACTAGGTCGTTTTTATATATATATTTATTGAACAGAATAGCACTTGTAACAGGCCCTTGAGGTAGTCCAACTCTCGTTTGTTTCCATTTAGATGTGGCTGTTTTGTATTGTACTGCAAACCATCTTTGGGATAGGAAGGTTTGAAACCAGTTTAGCATGTGGCCTGATATGCCATATGTCTTCATCTTGTATAGTAGCATTTCTCGCCATACTGTGTTAAATGCATCTTTGAAGTCGACAAACAGTGCTAGTGTAGTCTTATTATTATTGACATTTTCTTTAATGTCCTGTATAAGTCTTACAACCTGGTGTATTGCTGAGCTGTCCTTCCTAAATCCAGCTTGTTCAGGGACTAATAGATTTTGTGTTTCTAGATAGTATGTCAGTCTTGTAGCTAGCATTCTTTCTAAGAGTTTTGCTATGTTTGATGTTAAGGATATCGGTCTATAACTATTTATCATTTGAGTTGGTTTTCCTTTCTTCTTAATGGGTATAATTTTTTGTTTTTTCCATAGTGTTGGTATGTTATTTCTGGTTGTCCAGATTTTATTGAAAATTTTTAATAAAGTATGGAGTGCTTCATGTCCTAAATTCTTGAGCAGCCCTGGATGAATGTTATCAGGACCTGGGCTGCTTTTACTTTTTGGTGTCCTTATTGCTTGCTTTATTTCTGGGAGTGTGAATGACTCATTGAAGATATTCTGAAAGTTAGGCGTATCTTTGAGGTTGCTATTTCTTAAGTATTTATTCTGTTTTTTGTTTTTATTTTTTAATGTAATACTATTTTTATAGTATGTTGCTAATTTTTCTGCTATAAGGTTATCCTCGTATATTTCTTTATTATCAACATTTAATGGCTGATTTTGTTGGTTTCTCTATTTATTTGTTTAATGTAATTATGTACCTCAGTACTATTTGTTCTATAGTCTAGTTTGTTTATAAATTCTTCAAAGCTCTGTTTTTTTGTTGACAGTTTTATAGCCTGTGTGTTTGCTTTTTGCCATTCTATAACATCTGCTTTGTCTTATGTCCTTACTGCTTTTCCTCTAGTTTTATCTTGTGATTTGAGTTGTGCTAACTGTTCCTTCCAGAAGGGTTTGTATTTATGAATTTTCCCTCTTGGGATACATTGTTTTGCAGCTTTTAAAATTGTGCCATTTAGTTGTTTCACTACTTTGTTTATGTTTTGTTCCAATTTAATTTCTTTGAAAAGTTTGTTTGTTTGTTTTTGTTTTATATTCTTCCAAGTGTGCCTTTTTGAAATTCCACTTAGGCTTTATTTTTCCTTTTGTTCTAGGTGGTTGATGATTTAGATCTGTTTTTGTTATTATGGCTCTAATGTCCATTACCACTATCTTTGATTACTTTTTTTTAGTTTTATCTTCTAAATCAGCTGATATGATAGCAATGTCTGGATTAGTTGACTATCCTGAGGTGTGTATGTAGGTTTTTGGGTCATCCCTACGTAATATTTTCATTAAGTTGGAGTCTACAAATTCTTCAATAATTTCACCAGCTTTATTGTTGTCACTATAGCCCCATCTTGGAGAATGTCCATTGAGATCATCAATTATGACTGTTTTATTGTCAATATCAATTACATCCAGGTTGAGGTGATTGTTACTAGGTGGGCTGTAGATACCATAGACTTTAAATTTATGTTTTTATTTACAAGCTGTTATCCTTATTATTTCAGAAGTGTCATCTTGGTTCATTTTCCATTTAATGCCAGCAAGTATGCCACTTGCTATCTGTCTGTGGTTTTTCCAAGCCAAAAAAGTTAAAAGATGCTAAACTTAAATACCAATTTTAGCATTTAACAGACTTTTTAGTTTTTAGTTATGCTCTCTTGCTCGCTCTCTCTCACACATCATACATGCACCTCTTTTTCTAAAAATTATTATTTTTTTATTCAGGAAGCCCAAAACATGTATTATTTCCATGAAATCTTAGTATCAAATTATTAGGTGGAATGCAATACTTCCTCTACTTACTATAGATAAGTTTGAATTTAATTCAAGTTGTGCAGTTGCTCACTAACTTCAGAATTGTATTGTTATGTCATTGGTTAACTTGGGCTGTAATAAAGTTTTGCTAATTTTAATTATGGTTATACTGCATATAAATAAAAAAGTAAATTATTAGATAAACAGGTAAAAATTAAACAAGTAGACAGACAAATAAACAAGTACATAAATACAATTATGTCTTCAGTGGGATAAAATAACTTTATTGCCTATATTAGACATTTTTCAAATTATTTCATCTATAGATGCCATTACTTTCATTAAGGGAAGAATGAAATGACAAAGGAAATTACGATTTTCACAAAAAAAGTATCAATTATCGATCTAAGTATCTTGAAGGGGTAATACTCATAGATGGTTTTCTGACAGCTTCTGCTGCTTATGTCCCTTCTATCATGTGTTTTAGCTATCAATTTAAATGCCTGCACACTTTAATTTTCTTTCAATCTAATCTCTAAATCCTATTTTTCTCAAAGCTGATTTTTTGCATACTTTTCGGCACTCATAATGCTCTTCTTTCAAAAAGTTGTTCTTTACAAAGATAGAGGAAGTTTTGTATTTTAAACATTTTCACCAGATATACATTTTTGAAGACCCATGAACACCCTCCAAAAAGAATAATGATTAGAAAACTGTATGTGTGCACATGCACCCATGCATAACATTTAAATATAAATACATATATAAAGAGAGAGAGAGATTATAACTCAAAAACAAAAAGCTAGGTGAATATCAAACTTCATATTTAAGTCCATATCTTCAAGAATGCAACACTGACAGTTTTGCAAAATTACCATAATCTCAAACTACCTCTTACATTGAAAGCTTTTTTTTGTTTTGGTAACTTTCTCAAAAACTGCTCCAATGATATTAATTAAAATGTGAAGCAGGATATAGTGAAAGATGAATATTGTTGGTACAAGGAAAAATAATGCTACATCGGTAGCACTGTGCTGGGATGATTGATATATTCTGGGGCGAAGTTTCCAGATGCTTGAAGTTGGAAATTTAACCTCAATATTATGTCGCACTCAGAATTCAACAGTTACTTTTAAATGCAGTTCCCAGATGGCGTGTTCCTTTATTCACCTACCTTCACTTCACTGTGCCAGCAATGAAATCTCATGCTCATAATGAGGATGAGTGTGGGGAAAGGAATTTGTGATTGGGAAGGATAAATCATACAAATTATGTAGTTCAAGCAGAAGGCCTCTATTCACTTCACTTTTCATACACAAATAAATAATACTGATATATACACATACACTTCATAAATTGATGCATTTGTGAAGTGAAAAAAAGCATTATAAAGACTTTATATATACATGGGTCCGATCTCTGGGTCTACCTAGACTTTTCATAAATATGACACTAAACTTTGTTCTTTATCTCTCGATTGACGAAACTATGCAGTGGCTTCTGGGATTTTTATCTTGAATAAATATTCTTCCTCAGCAGTATTACCTATCGACATTCAGTATTTGTCTTTGTTTCAAGATGGAATGGACTGTGAAAGAAAATCATATAGCTGTAATAGCATTACATAAGTGTCAGAACGACCCAAAAGCGATTTTCAATTTATTAAAACCGCGAGGTATTTAACTCAGATTTGTTTATCGCACCATTAAAAGATTCGACCATCTTTCTAGTGATGATAAAGCAAACTCTAGCCGTCCTGACTCGGTTCGAACCCTGGATTTGATAAAAGAAAGTTTGGGAACATGTCAGAAGGAATCCTGTTAGTAAATAAAAACATAATGGCACAGCAGCTTCAAATATCAAGAATGAGTGTCTCTAGGCTATTAAATCAAGACCTAGGACTTCGGACTTACTGCCAATGTAAAGGACACATGCTCAACACCTGTCTTAAGAATATTAAACTGGAAATATCATGTAACCTCCTTAGACAGCATGTCAAAAATCAACATCAGAGTATCCTTTTTTTCAGACGAAAATATTTTCACAATAGAGCAGAAATTCAACAGGCAGAATGACAGAGAGTATGCTCGGAGTCATGAGAAATCCTGCCAGGTTGCTCCTTACGTTCTTCATGGCCATCAACCAGCATCAGTGATGGTTTGGTTGGGAGTCTTGACAAAGGGGCTACTGATGATCATTTCTATGAAAAGGGGATCAGGACCAATAGAAAGTCCTAAAACCTTTTAACCAGACAATGTTTGCTGTGATCACTGGATCTTCCAACAGGACAGCATTCCGTCCCATAAAGCTCGGAAGACTCAGCAGTGGCTCAAGCACAACGTTCCAGATTTCATCAGCTATATGGATTGGCTATCATCCAGTCCAGTAAACTGTGGGACATTTTGGAGACCAAGATTAGCTCTTAAAGTCACAGCAATCTTCAAAGTCTAAAAAGAACCAAGTGCTATGCAAGCAGTGGAAGAGAGTGGAAGAAAAGAAGGGCTCAAGAAACTATGGGAATTAGTATCAAAGTGTACAGAGGAAGAATTGGAACTTTTAACAAGTTAAAATGGAAGGAATTCAAAACAAATAAAGGTGCAGAAGAGATGGTAAACATGTTTCTTCTCACATGTATAATAGGCATACTATTGGTAATTGGTGCAGTTGAAATCGATCCTGGGCCAAATGTGAATTGAAATGTCATGGATGAAATTTTGGCTAGTATAAAAGATATGAATGAGAAATTAGGAAATAAACTCAATGGAGTGGAAAAGGAACTAATAGATATCAAGGAAGAGATTAAAAATGAAATGCAAGATATAAGAAACGAGGTATAGAAAATTAAAAGAAGAGTAGAGATGTTGGAAGAGAGACACCGCAGATTTAATCTAGTTATAGCAGGAGTGAAAGAAAGGAACGGAGTATGGCCTGTAGAAGAGGTCAGAGAGATTATAGAAGGAAAGCTTAGAATGGTGCTACAGGGCTGGGAGATTAGGGAAGCATTCAGAGTGGGGAGATCAAGAGGAGCCAGAATGATAATTGCAAGATTTACGTCAGTGCAGTTTGTTTATGAAGTGTTAAAGAAAACAAAGCAACTAAAAGGAACAGACATTTTCATAAACAAGAGATTTATCGGGGGAACAATGGGCCTTGAAGAAAAGCTTAATACAACAAATGAAGCTAGCAAGAATGGAAGGGAAACGGGCCTTCATAAAGAATTTACGATTGTGGGTTGATGGGGGCATGGTGGCTGGAAACGAAAGTGACATAAGGAGCAGCAGATTGCAGGAGCAGGAAATGACTCCTGGTCTCCGTCCAGTTGCTCTAACCACTGAGCTACCATGGCAACATGCCAGCATGACATTAAATACTCTAACTGATTCACATTTTTCCTGGTAAACCACAAGCAGATCTCAAATTATATTGAGATGACATACCCCAATGGTGACTTACAATGTTGTTAAGTACTTTAAGTCCCAGGTTTCATAGTTTCAACCACTATTAGGTCAATTAATTCCATATTGCCATGATAGGTAGCTCAGTGGTTAGAGCAACCAGACAGAGACCCGGAGATCCATGGTTCAAATCCCGGCTACGGCATTGAATTTTTCAGTCGTCTGATTCTACCTTTCCAACCTTGTCCAACACACAGCTTGTGTGGAAAAACAATTAATTCCATTAATGACCTAATAGTGGTTGAAACTATGAAATCCGGGACTTAAAGTACATACAACATTGTAAGTCGCCATTGGGGTATGTCATCTCAATATAATTTGAGATCTGCTTGTGGTTTACCGGGAAAAATGTGAATCAGTTAGAGCATTTAATGTTGTGCCGGCATGTTGCCATGGTAGCTCAGTGGTTAGAGCAACCGGACGGAGACTGGGAGATCCGTGGTTTGATTCCCGGCTATGGCATTGAATTTTTCAGTCGTCTGATTTTACCTTTTCAACCTTATTCTTAATAAGCTTATTTTTCGTTCTACTACATTTAATCCAAATAAACCTTTGCAAAAATAGCTGCATTACACATTTCGTTATAAATACAAAGAGAACAGTGATAGTCAAATGTTTAAGAACTGCACGCTATATGCTGGTCTTAAAATCCCATACTGTTTCTGTGCAATCACAAGAAACAACTGAAAATCGATGGGAGTTTAAAAGAATGACAAGTATTAAACAATTCAAACTTTTAATAACGGATATCTCAGAAAGAGCTTATGCCACAAAAAAACTTATTTTAAGTAATTTGTGTTTTTTAAAAAGATATACATTTTTGTGTGGTACATTTTTTTTTATCACTTAACATTTATAAGTTATATAAGATTATACAAAATTTCTTCCAGAAAATTCAACATATACATTTTATTTGCCATGTAAATATCTTTCATATAGTATTTTAATCAAAATTGTTACAGACATTTTTTAGAAAGTCAAAGTTTTCAAAAAATGTTCCATGTAAAGGGTAGCTTGGTGTGGGGGGATTTTCTTGAAAATCTTTGTATTGCATTCTTGTAAGATACTAAACTCTGAGATAATAACATTGCAAATTTTGTGTTTACTTCACTTTAACTGCCCCACGTATGGGAGCCAATTTGAAGTAGTATTAGTGTGTATTTGTGTATTTGTGTCCCCACGTGGTGGATAATGTTTCTCACGTAATGTTGCTTACCTCACACGTGCAACCATCTTGTGTGACGTCATTCGTCGGTCGCCTGCTAACTCCATCTGGCGTAGCAATCTATATGAATTAGTTTTAAGGTTATGTATATTGTCTTCCGGCCAGCTATTTAGGTAGGCATTTAATTCTTGCAGGGTGTGAAGCGGAAAAGGAATCTTTTATCCAAAAATTACTAGTGAAGAAATGTATTTTATAATGTTTTATTGTCGAGCACGTGCACTAACACTTTCACAAATTTATCTTGATAATCGCCATACTGAAACTGTTTATAATAACTTCTCACTTTTAACTCACGTACTTCAATTTTTGTATATAAGTGACTTTGTAATATTTTAGATCTTTAATGATTTTCACTGCGCGTAACTTGGTGAACTGAGCGGCCAACGTGTAATGTACGGAGAATTTTGTATAACTGCAGGAGACGATGTGTAGTGCTTCGTGAATCTTGCCGAACTGGAGAACGATGTGTACTGTGTCGAGAATCTTGCCGAACTGGTGGACGCTCTCTTTGAATCTACACTATTTATAGGCTTACCTCAAGATACACCTAAAGATTATAAATGAATTACCATTGGCTAATAAAACGCGCCAACATTAGCGTCTATTTTACTATCCAATGAAAACCACTAATACATATTACTTTTATAGAACATTCTGGAAGCTTTTTTTACCGAAAAGGCGCGAAACATTACGTAACTTCCTGGTTCCCGGTACTGATAAACAACTCAAACCCTTCATTGCATTATTGCGTTATTATTGACAGTTTCAGTAGAGCCGTATATTATTATTTACCAATAATATTTACAATTAATAAACCTCTGAAATCAATGTTACATAAAAATACATATTCATATTACTATCATTATTTACATTGAAGTAATTTGTGATACAAATTACCGTATCATATGCCCCACTAGAAACATAATTATAAATATTTATAACTTGTTTAGAAATTTTAAAATTGTGTTTTTAGTCTCCTAAATCTTGGAACACACGTTATCACTTTCACTTAACACTTCACACGCATTTAACACACGACATATGTTTTATCTCGCCACTACTTACTGGCTCTGGTTTAATTAATTTAGATATTCATCTGACATCACAAAATTGTTTTATAGCAAATACTTTACCCTAAATTATTTAATCAATGTTACATAAAATGGTTTACTTTCTTATATTGTTACCAAAAATTTATCAATTCAAGAATTTTTTTGTAATTACCATACATATTTACCAAAATATTCACCCTTTACATATATTTACATCTCTTAAATCTAGATAATGCTTTACATTTTCTGTTTACTACACAAGTATTTGTTTTAAATTATTTTTACCATTTTTGTTATTTTGAATTTTATTTTAAACAATACTCTCGGAATTGCACTTACGTATCTTTACTTTAATATCATATTAATTTTCAATCTTTGTATTCTTAATTTTTTAATTCTTGGTATTGTATTTACGTACTTTTACTTTAATCTCATCTTAAGTTTCAATCTTTGCATTCTTAATCTTCAAATATTTTGTTACAGTTACTAAAAATTTAATTATTTTTTTTTTTTTTTTTTTTTTTTTAAACATTTCTCTTTTTTTTTTTTTTTTTTTTTTTTTATTTTATCATTTAATTTATTTCACTTTTCAAATGACATATATAAATAGTTAACCCTCTTACGTTCCAATACATTTCTCTGCGAGTCGTCTTTAACTATCCAGCATTTATTTTACATCACATTGCTATTTACCCTCCTGGATCAAATTGTGTGTGGCTAAATATTACTCGTAGCCGTAACCTAACCTTCAAATTTTTGTTCATGAATAACCTCTTGTATTCATATGACATTTCATCCCATGATAACATTTGAAAACAATCTACAGTTTCTTGAACAATACATCTTTTAACAACTTTCATTTTCAATTCATCTGCTTTCTTTCTAACTTGAGAATACTCTGACAAATTTGTACTAAACTGTACTGGACTGGAGTTTTCATTTTGAACATCTTGATACAATTTATTTCTTTGCATTACTGTCTCATTCTGTATTTCTGATATTTCCCCTCTGAAATTAACCTGCGCCTCATTTACATCTACATTCCTAACCTCTTTTATCTCTCTTAACTCACTTGAAATACTACTCACTTGATTTCCTAACTCTGTGCATTCTACATTAACCTCACTTTCTTTGTTACCTATTTCCTTGCTCATGTCTAGCATTTTATTTGAAATTTCTCCTATCTTACTTACTATTACTTCCTCATTTTCATCTTTCATCTCTGGCCTACTACTATCTAACTTCATAACTTTCTTTTCAATTTCTTCATTGCTTTGATCTACTGTTTGCTCTACTTTCTCATTCCTCCTACCAATACTTTCAATTGATTTCCTGTTTTGTTCAAAGCTTTTACCAATATCTTCCCTTAATTCCCTATAACTCTTTTGCATATCTTCCCTGTTTTGATCTATTTTCTTTTCTAATTTCTCATTATTCTTACAAATTTCTTCCCTTATACTCTGAGTTAATTTTTGTCCTAATTTCTCATAACTCTTTTGCATATCTTCCCTTAATTCCTTATGAATCTTTTTTATCATATCCATAATCATTCTAGTATCAGAATTAATATTTCCTGCTATTCTATTCTTACTTTCTGCACTAACATTTTCTCTATCAAATACATTGTTTGAGCTATTTTCTGTACCCAGTATTGAATTACAGCTAACTGTTACACTATCCCCTTCCATCATTATTTTTTTTATGTTATTAGTGGCCATTGTTTTTGTTTTCTAAAAAAAATACAATCACCTGACTTTGTGATGCTGTCTGTTGATGTAGCTTTGATGTCCAGCGTTCTGCCCCTTTCTCCTAGATTTGTATGTCGCTTCTGCGTTGTGTTGTGATGAATCTACGTCGTTTCGATGTTTTTTTGTATCCACTTATCCGCGCCGTTTGTCGCTCCTCTTGTTTCTGGAATCTGCGTCTTGTAGATCATTTTACTGCTGCTTTCGTTCCACGTCCTGATAGCTATCATCTGATCTTGGTCACTTCGCCTTCCTTTCCTAGTCACTTCGCCCCACGTCCGGGCGCCAATTTGCGAGAGAACATTGCTTTATGTAATGTCTTTTTGTTGTCGCGCCCCACGTTGGTGCGGCAATTTGCGAGAGAACATTGCAAATTTTGTGTTTACTTCACTTTAACTGCCCCACGTATGGGAGCCAATTTGAAGTAGTATTAGTGTGTATTTGTGTCCCCACGTGGTGGATAATGTTTCTCACGTAATGTTGCTTACCTCACACGTGCAACCATCTTGTGTGACGTCATTCGTCGGTCGCCTGCTAACTCCATCTGGCGTAGCAATCTATATGAATTAGTTTTAAGGTTATGTATATTGTCTTCCGGCCAGCTATTTAGGTAGGCATTTAATTCTTGCAGGGTGTGAAGCGGAAAAGGAATCTTTTATCCAAAAATTACTAGTGAAGAAATGTATTTTATAATGTTTTATTGTCGAGCACGTGCACTAACACTTTCACAAATTTATCTTGATAATCGCCATACTGAAACTGTTTATAATAACTTCTCACTTTTAACTCACGTACTTCAATTTTTGTATATAAGTGACTTTGTAATATTTTAGATCTTTAATGATTTTCACTGCGCGTAACTTGGTGAACTGAGCGGCCAACGTGTAATGTACGGAGAATTTTGTATAACTGCAGGAGACGATGTGTAGTGCTTCGTGAATCTTGCCGAACTGGAGAACGATGTGTACTGTGTCGAGAATCTTGCCGAACTGGTGGACGCTCTCTTTGAATCTACACTATTTATAGGCTTACCTCAAGATACACCTAAAGATTATAAATGAATTACCATTGGCTAATAAAACGCGCCAACATTAGCGTCTATTTTACTATCCAATGAAAACCACTAATACATATTACTTTTATAGAACATTCTGGAAGCTTTTTTTACCGAAAAGGCGCGAAACATTACGTAACTTCCTGGTTCCCGGTACTGATAAACAACTCAAACCCTTCATTGCATTATTGCGTTATTATTGACAGTTTCAGTAGAGCCGTATATTATTATTTACCAATAATATTTACAATTAATAAACCTCTGAAATCAATGTTACATAAAAATACATATTCATATTACTATCATTATTTACATTGAAGTAATTTGTGATACAAATTACCGTATCAACTCAAATACCAAGTTTGGCATTTAACCAACTTTTCGTTTTTAAGTTATGCTGTTCACAGACAGACACACACACATGGACATTTTTCTAAAAATGCTTTATTTGGATTCAGGGCATTCAAAATTTGTATTTCCAGTGAAATTTTGGTATACAATTTTTGGGTGGAGTGCAATACTTTCTCTACTTACTATACATAGTAGAAAAAGTAATAAATATAAACAAATCTAAGATCGTTGTGTTTAAAAAAGGAAATAGATTAAAGACGGAAGAGAAATAGTATTTGGAAGGGAAAGAAATAACTGAAATAGTGAACAAATTTCACTATTTGGGGTTAAGATTAAGTTGTAAGGAGGCTGGACAGTACACGGTCAAGAGATAGAAACAAAAGGTAGAGCACTGACAGGAATCAGGATATGTAAATGTAAATTACCAGAGATAACAGTAAGCAATTAGAGAGGATCTATGAGGTAACAGTAGAAGCAAAAATGTTATATGCAATGGAAATATGGGCTTATCAGACATAGGAAAAAAAAATAGAATAGACCATAAGATATAGAATTATCTGAAAAGAGATTTTAGGGTTAAGTGGGGCAGCACCAAAAGGGATAGCAATTGTAAAATTAGGAAGAACTATAAGAAGAGGAGTGATACTAAAAGGAGTATTGAAAAAGGATGAGAATATTCTAAAAATATGTATGAAACAACTAAAATAAATTATGAATGAGAAGTGCTGGAGGGTGGAGCTAGAAAAAGTCTTGATGAAAATAGGGATGGGAGATGTATAGATGAAAGAAGAAGAAAATGAAAAAAAGATTTGGAAATCAGTGAGAAATAGGATAGAAGACATAGATCAGGGAGTTCCAACGGAATGCTCTGTGACATTACAGAGAGCTTCTCTCTTTCTCTGTAGTAGGCTAGCAGAAAGCACGGAGCAACTCCAGCTGCTTGACCTTTTCGAAGCAGTGACATTAGCATGGAGTAATAATATATAGTACCATAGGGAATTTGGACTGGGGATACATGCTACTGTAGCTGCATATCGACAGTGTCATGTAAACCTGTAAGCAAATTAAAAAAAAGTTGCTTAAAAAATCATATCCTCTAAATATGATAAGTATTTTCTATCTACTAAGGTAACTAAAAATATATATGCTTGTAAGGGGGAACAAAACTGAAGAATAAAGTTTGGTCAGAGTATCATCTAAATGTTAAATTGTTTCCTTTAAAAGGCTTTATCTCAAAACGATAGTTTTTTAAACTTTTACAGCTTTTCGTTACATTGTTGACATTTCTGGCACATAAATTGAAATTAAATTGAGTTTTATTTATGGACACTCTTTAACTGCGGTGGTCCTTAGCATCCCATTCTATATTGGGCGTGAAAGACCACAAATTTTGCTCAGAGGTCTCTTTATCAGGCTTGAGGTTTTTTACATGCCGTAAATCTAGTGCAAACATTAAAACTTCCTTGTAAATAACAAATAAAGAAAAATAACTGAAATATATTATGAGAAACAAAAAATTTAGTTAAACGGTCACATCCTTTGGAAGCGTAGTGCTACTTGTTTTTTGAGACTTATGGATTCATTTTGACCTTACAGGTCTCTCAATATTTGGGCAAAGAGATCGAGTCACAGATAGCCTAAATGTTGTTTGTAAACATGTTAATTTGGAGAAATGTGAAGTATCTTTGTTGTGTAATTGGCATTCCCACAATGATAACTTTACTTTGAAAGCCTTCACTCAATATATTTCTGTTATTAAAAGAGATTTTCCTTGTAGCAAAAGACTCAGATCATTGACATGACATGTCAATTCTGCAGGGAAAGCCAGGCTGCATATCCATGTTTTATCTTTCAGTTGCGGTATGGGTTTATCCTTTGTCTCCATGAACAAAGATATTTCTTCTCGAATTTCAAAGAGTCCCTCCAATACTGCACCTCACAGTGATATAATGTATCAGCATACTGACTGTCACATTCTGAAAGATATGTTTTGAACTGCCAGTGGTTAAGTTCTCCTTTAGATCTTATTGTATTTGTAGCCTTAACAACTATATCTATTACATTATTGAGTTTACTGTTCTTAGCACATAAATTTTCCATGTGTATGATGCAATGGATAGTACAAATTCTTCAATTTATCCCTTAGTCGACCTATTAGCCCATTCCTACTTCCAACCATAGTTGTGCTGTATGTGACATCCATTCTTTCATCTACCACTGAAGAATAACATACATTTATCTGCTATATCTATTACTGTACCTGTAAGTCTTTAGCCATTTTCTGTATTCTATAAGTTATGGTCTGTTAGATTCAACCTCCAACCCCTCTGGGGAGAGTTCCTCTACTGCAAATACTAAACTATCTTTCATGAATGGACCATCACTAAAGTGATGAAGCTTCCTTGTGATGTGTAAGCTGATTTTATAGCTTAAATAAACGGCAGATTCACTGTTCACTTGGTCTGATTCTTTTCAGTGTCATGTATTACTTTTACTTTCTCTACTACGTATAGTAAGTAGGGGAAGTATTGTATTCCACCCAAAAATTCGATACCGAGATTTCACCAGAAATATATGTTTTGAGAGCCCCTGAATCCAAAAAAAGCATTTTTGGAAACATGTCCGTATGTGTGTCTGTCTGTGAACAGCATAACTCAGAAACGAACAGTCGGATAAACACCAAACTTGGTATTTAGGTTCAGTATCTTCCAGAGATGCGACACGAAGGTTTTCAAGAAAATTCCCCACCCCAGATTACCCTTTACATGGAAGATTTTTCGAAAATTTTAATTTTCTCAAAAATGGCTCTAACGATTTTGATTAAAATATCATATGTTTAAGATATTTTCATCACAAATAAAATGTATATCTTGAATTTTCTGGGAATGTCTCCAAAAGTATTCTCCATTGTGAATGACTTTTGCATAACTGGTAAACCATAAAAGATAGACAAAATTTTACTATACAAAAAATGTAGATCGCATTAAAATACACAATTTATGTCATATACATTTTTTTTGTTGAGTGAACCATTTTCGAGATACTGCTTGTTATTCCCTTAAATTTTTCAATACTTATTTTCTAAAATGGGAATTCGTTATTCATTTTTTTTGTCTTGGATATGCAAAGAGTTATAATCTGTGGCAAAGGGAATGGTGCTGCACCTAGCAACCAGCTATTAAGAGATATGTATGTGCTTAAAGGCTACTGTTTTTCTATATTGCCCTTGTAAATATATTTCCCCCTTACATCTACAAGAAAATTAGCAATAAGATAGAGTCTGCAAATGTTTATGTCGATTAACATGAAGTAGATGGAGAATAAGCGTTTGTAAAAATAGTTTGTACAAGAGTAGAGAAAGTCATGTGAGTGTGATTTTTTGTTTAAGTTTCTGATCATGGTAGCACATTCCTCTCCTTGGTATTTATCGTATTCAGCAGCATGGCACGAGCACGGTACATGAACAGCTCTTCCCAAATGGCAAAAATATTTGTCAGAATAAAGGGTCTTTGAGGTATATCACTCGAAGCCATGACAATAACTGCAATACAATAAGACAGACACAAACACACTGCTGCTGCGACCTTAGCTCTACAGCTGCTCCGTAATGCTGCTCTGCAAGCCAAAGCAATCTCTGACATCATGCCTTGGCCAGCTGGAACTGCCTGATATAGATAAACAGGAAATAGGGGGTGAGCTATAAAATAAATAGTTGCTTAGTTTATACAGCAACATAAAGAAAGAATGGCTCAGAGGGGTGAGTAGATATACAAGATGTAATAAAAAATAAACGGGAATTTTTGTTTTTCTTAAAGAATTTTTATTTAATCATCAACTTTGTCCCCTTCAAAGTAATCCCCCTCAGGTATAACACACTTGTGCCAGTACTTTTTCCAATCTTTAAAGTACTTCTGGAACTCACTTTTCATTATGGTGTTCAGCTCCTATCTCATCAATGGTAGCAAAACGTCCTTTCATGGTTTTCTTCAGCCTCAGGAATAGAAAGAAGTCCAGGAGGCCATGTCCGGCGAATATGGTGGCTGAGGCAGCATAACGGCTTTGCTTTTTGCCAAAAAGTCACGAACAAGCATTGAGGTGTGAGCGGATGCATTATCATGATGCAATTTCCACAAGTGGTTTTGCCACAATTCTGGTCGTTTTCTTCAGACTGCTTCATGCAAACGACATACAACTTCCAGGTTGTATTCCTTATTGAACGTACAACCATAAGGCAGGAACTCCTGATGCACTATCCCATTGTAATTGAAGAAAACAGTTACAAGAACCTTCACATGTGATCGAACTTGTTAATTTTTTTCAGTCTTGGTTCTTCAGACATTTCCATTGGGACGATTGGGCCTTAGTTTTGGTGTCATACCCATGTTTCATCACCTGTTATAACCTTCTTTAAGAGTTCTGATTGTTTTTGATTTCATTCAGCAATTCCTGAGCGATGTTTATGCGATGTTGTTTTTGGTTGAAATTCAACAATTTCAGAATAAACTTTGCTGATACAAGTTTCATGCCAAAACATCTGAAAAAAATTGGCTTGGCATGAGCCAAAGGATGTGCCATCATCAGCAACCACTCTGATGGTGCTTCAGCTATTTTCCAGAATTAGTTTCTTTACTTCTTCTACATTGTCCTCAGTAATTGATGTGCTAGGGCGTATAAGGCAGTCGTCGTCTTCAACATCTTCTTAACCCTCTTTGAAATGTTTATACCATTCATAAACTCTTGTCTTACTCATAGTAGATTCGCCAAAAGCCACAGTCAAAATTTTTAATGCAGTGCTGTACTTTATTCTGGTTTTCAAGCAAAATTTAATGCAAATTCTCTGATACATCTTTCTCAAAAGTAAAAGTTTGCCAAGCACTCGAAAACACTTTTTCGACTGTCAACAATAAACTAAATATTTGAAACGGCTGAAAATGCAAACATACATCACGAACATGTGTACCAACAAGATAAAACAAAAGTATTGAACATCGGATGTATAAAGCTCGCAAAATTAAAAAATTCCTTCCATTCTTTGATCACACCCCGTATGTAACAAACAAAGGAGTGAAGGTTTAGCGGAAGGGGACAGGAGCATTACTACAGTAAAATAAAGAAAGAATGGAATAGAGAGGGGTTAGTAGATATACATAATAAAAAAAGGGTTAGCTTGGATGAGGACAGAAGCATTATTTTTGAAAGGGATGAGAGGCAATGAACTACAATGATGCATTATGTGCAGGAAGCAGGACAGTATTGTTCACTGTTTAACTGAATGTAAAGAAATAAGAAATTGGAGGAAAGAAATTTAGGAAAACAAATGGGATATATGCCAGGAGAGATGGCAGCAATAATAATGTTGAAGCAGAAAGGGAAGGAAAAAGAATCAAAGAAATACGAAAATGTTTGGGAAAGGTAAAAGAAAATTGGGGAGAGAGAGAGAGAGAGAGAGAGAGAGAGAGAGAGAGAGAGAGAGAGAAAACACAGAAGATGGGGAGGAATAGGTAGCACAAAGAAGGTCTACCTCACTAACAGTCAAGGGGCTAAGTAGTCATAGCGCTTAAGGGGGACTCAAACCTAATTTATACATTACGATTAATACGTCCTATTCTGTGTGTCTGTAAATGGAAGTCTGTGTTTATTCATATATAATGATTGTGTATTTGATAATTTCTTTTGGTACAAATATGTACAATGAGAATACAGTTAAAATAATTCATTTTTTAAAGATTTCCCTACATCATTCAGTTCATTTTAGTCCCAAAGCTGATCTAATCATTTTCTTCTGGAGTATCGGCATTCTCTTTGTATTTTTGGATGCACTACATCCCCAAATAGATATGCCATATGATAGGTGAGAATATATTAGTTCATAACATACTATTTCCAAAGCATTTGTATATTTGTATGAGTACAGCATATAAAGCATATACGTGAATTTCTAATGGATATAGAAGTTGTGTAAGTGTTGATACGGTAATTTGTATCACAAATTACTCAGATGTAATTAATGATAATAATATGAATATGTATTTTTATGTAACATTGATTTCAGAGGTTTATTAATTGTAATTATTATTGGTAAATAATAATATACGGCTTTACTGAAACTGTCAACAATAACGCAATAATGCAGCAACGGGGTGAGTTGTTTGTCATTGCCGGGAACCAGGAAGTTACGTAATGTTTCGCGCCTTTTCGGTAAAAGCTTCCAGAATGTTCCCTAAAAGAAATATGTATTAGTGGTTTTCATTGGATATTAAAATAGACGCTAATGTTGGCGCGTTTTATTAGCCAATAGCAGTTCATTTATAATCTTTAGGCGTATCTTGAGGCAAGCCTATAAATAAGCCAGGTCCGAGGTACCCAGTCCCCAGTGCAACAAGATTCTCAACACATTACACATCGCCCCCAGTTCAACGGAATTCTCAACACACTACACGTCGGCCGTTCAGTTCATCAAAATTTCGTGTACACTACACATCGTCAGCCAGTCCTTCATTTCGTCAAGTTACGCGCAGCAGAATTACAAGAATTGTTATAAAGTATCATACATTTAAAAAAATTACATAAAGTTGAAGTACGTGAGTTAAAAGTAAGAAGTTATTAAAAACAGTTTCAGTTTGGCGAGTATCCAGATTAATTTGTAAAAGTGTTTGTGAATGTGTTCAGCAATAAAAGTTATAAAACCAATTTCTTCGTCAGTATAATTTCTGGATAAAAGATTCCTTTCCGATTCACACCCTGCAAGAGATACAAGTTCTACCAAGATAAGATGATAGCTAGCCGGAGGACAATATACATAACCTTAAATTCTTTCAGAAACTAATTGATACAAATTGCTAACGTCAGAGGGAGCTACGAACCAAACAAAGAATGACGTCACAAGAAGGCTTCAACACACGTGATGTAAACAACATTACGTAAAGCAGAAACCGTCGCATATTGGCTTCCAAACGTGGTGCTATAATAAACACACAACATTAATACCGCATCATATTGGCTTCCAAACGCGGAGCTACAATTAATGATCTACAACATTAATACCGCACCATATTGGCTCCCATACGTGGGGCAGTTAAAGTTATGTAAACAAACATTTATTCGCAACATACAATTTACAACATTAATACTACATCAGTGTACCACTTCAGTTATTTTTTTTTCCTTTCTTTTATGGAGCTATTATGTTATTCTACACAAGTTAAGGCTGGTTCACAATAACATGAGAACGGTAACCAAAATGAAAATGAGAATGGGAAGCAATAAAGCATATAAGATTTTGGTTCACAATAGCCCAGTAATGAGAACATATCTATGATCATATCAACCACAAAGTAGTAAGTCAATTTTGTGCATTGGGATTTAATTTGTTTTTAATTGACCAATGTTATTTTTTTACCTGCTTCCAATTCAGCCAACATAACATGGGTTAGCCAATGTCAACATTTGATAGAGTAAACATTATCTAAAGACAGATCCATTACTATTTCAGATTCCTACCAAGTTTTCATTCCAATATTACTGGTGTACATTACAGTTGTTTGATACATTCTCTACTAAGTAAATAGTAGGTAGATAAGGTATTGTATTCCAACCAAAAATTGATACCAAGATTTCACTGGAAAATACGTGTTTTGAGGCTCTTTGAACCTCCACAAAAAAAAGCATTTTTAGAAAAAGGTCTGTGTGCGTGTCTGTGAACAGAAAAAATTCAAAAACAAAAGATCGGGTACATGCCAAGCTTGGTATTTAGGTTCAATACCTTCCACAGATGCAACATAAAAATTTTCAAGAAAATCCCTCCACCCCAAACTGCGCTTTACATGGAACATTTTTTGAAATGTTTGATTTTCTAAAAAAATGACTCTAATGATTTTCATTAAAATACTATACATTTAAGTATGTATTTCCATAACAAATAAAGTGTATATCTTGAATTTACAGGGAATAACCTGTGAAGTCTACTTCATTCGGAAGGAATTTTGTATAATCTTGTATAACTGGCAAACTTTAAGCAATAGATGAAGACATACTATACAAGAAATGTAGATCTCTTTAAAACACAAATTTATGGCAATTTTTGTGGCATCAGCCATTTCTGAAATATCCATTAGTTGAAAAGCTCAACATTTTATGAACAAATGTATTTCAAAATGTGTATAATATTATATGTGTTTATATTATAAACAAATGATGCCCTGGTACCCTGGGTAGCAAAAATAAAAATTGTAGTTTGTTTTCAATGAAATATTTAGCACAGCTTATATTCAACATTTTTACTTAATTCTGTATTTTATTCCCTCTTATAAATTACAAACTATTATATCTATTTCAAAGCTTTTATAAATAATGATAAGTTACTCTTAAAAGCTAATGCTAACTATGACTATCTCAGAAGTGATGCAGTACATTGTACTCAAGGAGGAAGGCCAAAGTTCACTCCGTATTATTAGCTTGGAAGTTTCCTCATTTTAGCATTACCAATTTAGTGAGTACAATCCAATATTCTTTTATCACAGAGCTGTAGTAAATGAAAATGATAATATTTCTAAACTTGGACCATCCTGTTTAATTAATAAAAACTATTATAAATCTAATAAATAAATAAATAAATAAACAGTCCAGGTAATGTACGATTTTGTGGTGGATCGAAGTTCTACTTTACAAAATTAAAGGCAAAGATAATTGCATATTTGCATTGTGTTTAAGTTCTGGGTCCACTACAATCCTCTGTGGTAAGTAGCTGGCAGGGTCTTAGTTTTAAAGTCCAGTGATAATATCTAAAATCTGCAGAATTTGCTTGAAAAATTACAGAATATCAGAGATCATTCTAATAGCATGTGCTAGTAATCGTGGCTGGAAGGCAGGTAAGCCCATAAGAAACTGCTGCAAGGGGGAGAGGTTTCAAATCAGGGAGATGGAAACTTTAAAGTACCTGGAACTGCATCACTTTATTATAATATTCATTTTATGCTTCTCCCATACCATATGTAAACTACCTCCCCTTAATTGTAAAATTATATGAAATATTGTGACAAATTTGGAAGAGAAGACTGTGCCATGAAATCCACTAAGGAAATACACAAACAACAACCGCACACCAGACAACACCACCAGCCAATTGGTCACTTCTGATAAGAGCAAATAGCTCTTGAAACCAATTAAAAAAAAAAAAAGTGTAAGCCTTGTTTTTCAACTCCGGCTCAATTTATTCATAAGTTTAAATTCACATCACTGTTACTAGCTTATTCAAATATCAACAATATTATATACTTTGAACTGCAATAGATGAATATAGAAATAAAAGATGAAGATATTACATATCTAAAGAACATTAGCATGTAATTATCACTTGTTCGGAAAGTCATTAGCGTGATACTGAATGGAGCTTTACACTCGACTTTAGTATTGTTATGAATTACCTTCAAACATGTTTTGCAGGCATCTTGCCTCCATCATCAGTTGTGACCCAATGATGAATTTCCTGGTGTGGATTTATATGTTGCTTTTGGCCGAATGTATTTGGAGATGAGCTCATTCTCATTTGGGAAGCTGAAGTTTGTAAACCAGTTCATGTTTTTCTCTTAATAGTTTCTTGCAAATGGTCAACTCAATTTTAATAGCTTTGAATCACTTTTATTCATTTTGCTTCATTTTGCATCTTATGATTTCTTTTCCAGAAATGACATGCCACTGCTGATTTTTTTGTTTCTTTGTATTTCAAGTACCTCTGTCCTTCCTTAAGCTTCCTTCCAATGCTTCTTTTTGTTTTGCCAATTAACTTTTTTTTCACATTTATTACAATTTATCTCATATGTCCCTGGTATTTTCTCAACAGGAATTTTGTCCTTTATATTTTTTCTAATTAGGTTCTTTAAACTACGTTTGCTGATGGGTGCACCATTATTTTAAATTTATTCAAAGTTTTTTTTTTAAATTGTCATGTGCCTTTAGGTGGTATGTAGTTTTTTGAATATTTGTCTATCTTCTGATTTTCCTAATATGGTAAATTCCTTTATTCATTTTTCATTTGTGAACTTCCGGATTTTCTTGTCAATGAGCTCTTTCTGGAAGTCATTCTGGTATACTACAATATAATACTAGCATATTTTAGTTGTTGGCTTATTATCTGTCTCTTGAAAGACAAAATACACACAGATATGTACCATTATCACCTAACAGTCAGTATTATGAAATGTATTGTTAAGTCCATACATAGGCAGGTTTGTGCAAGAAAAGTTAGAAATGCAAGCCCTAGCTGTAAGTTGCCTGAGAATTAATGTGCTTTTTAAAATAGCAGAAAGATGTTAAAACCAAATTATTATTCATGGAAGCTAACCAGTGCATGATTTGCATTTCAGAACCATGAATTTAAAATTCTTACGTAAAACACAGTGGCATGCAGTGATGTTTTCAGGGAGGACCAGCAGTAATGGAACTTCTTTAAGTTCCATTTACACCCGGCCTTTAACAACAACGGACTTATCGGTGACCTTTCCTTTGGAACATATTATTGCCTATAGGCAATGTTGTTGTATTCACTTGTCATCAGATTTCTGGTAAACTTTGGGTTTTATTCATTGGATCACATACATATTCACACTCTTATTCATACTTCCAGACTTTGGGGAGGATAGGGAATAATCTTAGCTAGCGAAAAATGCCCACCCCCAGCTGGGAATCGAACCCAGGACCCCTCACACAGCAGGCAGGTGCTCTACTGATTGAGCTATAAGGCCAGTCATTACACTATTTAACAAATCTACACAGTAAGAAAATTATAAAAAATATGTTGTTATAAGTAATACGTATTACAATGAAAATAAAGCTTACCTCCTTCATCTTCATCTGCACATCAATGGAATCCTCGTCTCTCCTTTTCAGGCAAATGTTTCTATAATATGACCATAAAAATGTTTTTGGCTGAATTTTGTGCAATAGAGCCTTTTTGAGAGATAGCCATGAAAGCTGGGAAAGCCTTCGCAATAAGTGTTCCATACTAACTGTTTATGCGTTTTAAACAGGAAAACACACATTCTACTGTAGATGTGCTCACTGAAATTGTAGTTATGAGGCAGCATAATTTATAAACTACTTGAAATGCTTCTTCTCCTAACTCAGTGTCTTTCAAAACCTTTGCAATCTCAGTCACTGATCTACCTGAGAAGTCCGACAACCTATTAACAACCACTAATTCATTTCGTATATTTCTGAAACGAAACAAATTTTTATAGGCTGATTTAAGAGATGTAAACAACATTTTGGGAAATCTAGTTTTGAAAGATTCATACCTTTTTGAATCAAGTAGCTCAATAAATTTTAGTTCTTCTAAATCATCAAATTGGTTTTCCATTTGGCTAACTATCTGTCAATTGTCTCATAAACACACAAATATTTCATTCTGGGATCATCTAATTCAAATTCCCGTTGTTTTCCAGGTTCATTCTCATTTGTGTTACTTTCTTTTAGTGTTGCATACACATTATCAAAATTTCTTCGAGATTCTTGAATGAAAGAAATGGCCTCTTTCACTTTCACAATGCAATAATTTACATCAAAGGTCTTTGTCTGGAGAATAATGTATCAGTGAGAACAAAAACATGACTGAAAATTTCCAACAGAAACAAAAAGGTGAAATCCTTCGATGATGCTAAATATCCTCTGGCACAAATAAAAGTGTCACTATCCCAGGAGTCTGAGTCATCAACAATATGCTCAGAAAATGAGGTCAGTTCTATCTTATTTTCATGCACTGTGTTCACAATTCTAGAGTTGTAATTACAATGCGTAACTGACACCAATGTAAACCTCTTTTTGACTTCTGATGCATTCACTGCATTTACATACTCTGTTGAATGACAAAAAATGAACAAAAACCACTCAATGTCTTGAAAATATTTTACATTCCTTTATGAATTACGCTGACTGCAATAAAACTAGGTTAATTTGATGAGCATAACAGTGGATGAATAGCACATTGGGAAACCCTTTCTTCAATAACACTTGCAATCCATTTAAATGATCAGAAAATGTTGCAGCCCCATCATATCCTTGAGTTATTAGCTTGTTCTCAGACTCATGATTAAAGTCTGTAAGGATTTTATATATATGCTCACTTGACGCAACTGCAGAGCGATTATTGCTGCCTAAAAATTTCTCCTGAATTTCACCCTGTTCACATAAGGAATGACATTGGAATGCTGAGATAGTTTTGCAACATGTGTTGTTTCATCCAGCATTAAGGCAACAAAATGTGCACATTTTATTTCTTTCCTTATTATGTCTAGCATTACATCACTAATGCTTTCAATAATACTATTTTGAATTTGATCCGACGTTCCTTTGAAAACTTTAGTGCTTTGTAAGTGCACGTCTAATTTGATGTCATACTTTGATAGCATGTGCAAAAACTCAATATAGTTTCCTCAATTAAGGGATTCATTATGCTTACCTCTGAAAGGTACCTCTTGCTTTACCAAGCAAGTTACATTGACTAATCATTTCATTATTTCTCTTTTAGAGTCCAGTTTGGCATTGTGTTTCAAAACATCCGACCTGCATTGTTCACTTAGTTGAAAGTTGCGGCAGTCACCTCCTGCCCGATGTCGTGGTTCTTGTTGATGCCCGTTGCTCACGGCTTACCTTGCTGCATCCTCCATGTTGGCTCCAGATGTTCGCAGTGTGCTGGTTCTCTGTAATTTTGTCCTCGGCTAGCTGCAGTAATTTTCTTTAAAACTAGGTGGGAGCATGGGCTTATCTTTGGTAAAGGAAGCGTAGACCTCGGGTCGTGGTAACAGGAGAAATAGACGTGCTTTGGTTACGAAAAGATGACACTGCAATTTCCTTTATTTAACTACTCCGCGTAGTACACAACACTGATGTTACCGCCGTTAAAATACTGTCCACTGCTGTTAAAACACGGCGCGCATATGACACGAAGTTTAAATATGCTTATTATCTCTTTACGAGTAGCGATTCTTAGGTGTGGTTCGAAAACTGTCTTCATTCACTTTTTGGCGCAATATATCTCAAACATCCTGCAGCATCTCTCCCTGCCTGTAGTTTAGCAAAATGTTCCCTGACTACATGACAAATGACCCACACATGACAAAATGCCAAAATGAAATGCCTCAAATTTGCTCCTAACAATTCCATTTATAGTCGCAGGCTTCTGGGGCTGCTTCCTTTCCTATTGGTCCATTTTTTAGTGCCACTCGACGCGTCTCACTATTTTGTATAAACTTCCAGGGATCTCATTGGTCCAAGTTTAACATAAATCGCGGCTTTTCCTAAATTTACCGTTAAGCTAGCTGTCTCTCTCACTTGGTCACGGTGAATTATCATATAAAAGGACAAAGACTTTACACCCTCGCTGCATGAACAATGCCCCTGTGACCAGAGAGACATCGTAAAACTAGATTTTCTGCCTTCGAAGACACTATTCCTGTAGCTAAAACATTTCGTCGTGGACAGTATTTTAACATTACGCTTAAATTATTTACATTAAACCATTTATAACTCTTCTAATATTAGTAAACTAAATACATACATAACGTTAAATCACCTTCTTAAACTATACAAGCAGTATAAGAAAAAGATATGTACATAGTATGATTTAACATCAATAAAAATTAATTAATAAATTATCTATAATTACAGTTCTCGGGCTCGGCCTAGAGTTGCCGTTTCAAAGTCAACCCTTGTTTTACCAAAAGTTTTAAATTTTATTATTGCAGATAAATATGAGTGCATCTTTTGATGTTGAATCTTTACTTTATGAAAATTAAGTCATATCAGTGAAAACTGCACAATTCCATACTCTTCTATTGGTTTCAAAAAGAATACAAGGCCAGCAAATTAATTTGTTTTTCGATTTACATGCAGTTAGCCATTTTGAAGAACTGTAGTATTCAGTTTTAAAATGACATACATAGTTTTTCATTTGTGTACTCATAGAAACGTTCAGATTAGGCCTACCCTTTACTATAATGCCTTGCTTTTCCTTAAAACCCAAAGCTCCGAACGAAGTACCGATACTTAATAAGCGATCTAAACTGCAACATTGTGACTGTTGGGAGGTGTGACTATTTGCGCAGCCACATCGCGATTCAGCTGATGAGATGCAGAGGACTTGTATTCTCAACCAAGTCCCTCTCCATAAATACTAAACAGCGTAAAACACACAATATTGTTTTAATGCATGTGACACTTCACAGGCACATTTTCAACACTTAACTCATAGGACACAAAAACAATAAATGTACTAACATATTCTTTCTAACAAGAATGGATACACAGAAGTTGTTTACCAGCATGCCCAACCATGTGGTATTTATAATGTGTCACGAAGAACACTTGGATTGCAGCTAGTTCTAGGCAGCAAGGGTGGGGTAGAATGAGTCAATGTTCCTGCAAAGGTACAGGCACTGAGTGGACAAAAAAAGATTTATGTTGCCATGATATCTAAAGTTAAAATATGAAATATGATAAAATTTATATTGTATAAGCTGATGATACTTAGGGGACTAGCCTCGTCCTACTAGTCCACTGACCGCATGCTCCTGGTAAAACATATCTTCAATATCAAGACGATGCATTTATTACTTTTTAGTTGTTTTGGTTTTCATTTCTTTCATTAACATTTAGGAAATTAAATAATACCTGCTATATAAACTGCAGATTTTATCACTATTCTAGAATATATTTATTAATTTTAGTATTCAATGTGATAAATCTCACCAGGAATTCCTCCAAAGTCTCTAAACACCCTAAAGTCTGTATCTGAGGGAATTAAACCACTCTGGAAAATTTCTTCTGCCAAGACGACACCATGAGGACGAGGCACTGATTCTGCATACAGCTTTAAAAAAAAAATGTATATAACGTATTACAATGTTGATGTAATACAATGCAACAGTATATAAAATGATTATTTAACTGTCTCAAGATTGTTTAGTTTAGGATACTCAATGCTTCCAAATCTCTGCAGTTTTTTCACAATAAGCAACAATTAAAAGTCCAAAAGGAAAGAAACATTGTATGAAACAGAGACGAATAGACTAATAATGGCAATGTAAAACCAACAACAAAAACAATAATTAATAATAATAAATAATAATAATCATCATAATACACTGTATACATGTATGCACATTCCTGGCTATACTTGGCACGAATTACTTAGGTCATCAACAACATAGCTGTGGAGAATAACACTACACAAAATGTAGGCAAAATCATGAATTATTTATCTAATTAAATTATAAGCAATTAAATCACTGAAGCAATGTGATCATTAAAAAACAAATCACATCATGTTACTAAGATTGTTATTAATTACTTCAGGGTAGATACAGGTAAAGGTACGTATCACGGAGGGGCCCCCGGAACCGAGGCAGAGCACCGCACGTAGGCCAGTCAGACCATTGTGTTTCTAATGTGACCCCTGGGAGGGAGCGATGAGGGGAGAGAGACCCAAAGGGCAACCAGATCAGGATGCTGATGCACAAGTATGGGCAGGGTCCCTAACGTTTCCAGATAGAATGCATCTGACGTCATGCAGTCCCTGCCCACAAGCCATCAACATCCAGGTCCCCAGAACAGAGCCCCATGCTGAGGAAAGACCTGAGCTGTACTGCAGTTATTGCAGTTAAGAAACCTTTACAGAGCCAAGTCACTGCTTAGCCACAACCGCCGAACACTGTCGCCTGGTCTTACAACCCTGAAACAGATGACAAGGAAGATGATGGGTATAGGAAATGAGGAAGGAGAGTCGTGGTAGATGAACCACCCTAGCATTCGCCTGGCAACCCGGGGAAACCCATGGGCCAGAGTGGGTGGTTGCCAGGGATCGATCCTGTGACTTCCTGAATGCAGGCCAGAGATGTAACTGCCTGAGCCATCCCACTCGGTCACTTTAGGGTAGAACACAAACAACAAACTTTTTCAGATCTACACACAACAGGCCCAGAATGACAGAAACAGATGCAGTACTTTCGTTATTCTGGCTTTTTTTAGAAGCTGCAAAGAAATAGAAGAAGACTATTATGTCACCTGTTGAGATAGTCTAAAAATTCAGTACTCTCCTCGTGTAACCTGCCCATTTTCCATTCAAGTGGTGTGACTACCCCAATTTTCCTTTCACACCTCTTGTCTATCCAAATCCTTTGGTACCTCAGCATGACTGCATTCTTATTTTCTCTGCCCAGTTTTCTGATTCTTAATGAGTGCATGCAATAACCTTATAAAATATCAAGGTTGCTCACAGGCAAAATTTCAAAATCTTCCACATTTAAAGTAAAAGTTTTATACATGTTGCAACATACTGCTATACCACAGTTATGGTTTAAATTTCTTTTAACCATCTTCATTATCATCATCTTTCTAACAGGTGATAATTCCTAGGAGGATTGCTCCAGTCTAATAAAATTACCCCGCCATCTCTTCACAGGAAACCCAGTGATCTTTTCCCTGATTGTCTGTAGTTCAAGATATCCTGGGGAATCCTGCTTCTGGGCGTACGTTTGATATACTAGAACCAATTTTCTCAATATTGATTAATATACTGCACAACAGGTTCCATTCCCAGTTCGTGTACAATGTCATTGTTTCATTGATAGTCCATTTACGTAGCCTGCTGTTTGGAATATAAACTTCATTTCACTGGCAGTAATTCTATTTTCATCACACTTTCGTAAGGCCCAAGTTTCGTTGTCATAACAGAGGACAGGTTTTGCCAAAGTCTTCAACAGGCGAGTGTGGGTATGCTTTTGGACTAAGGAAGGTTTCATTATACTGCTGATAATGCCAGGAGGTTTACTGAATTTAAAGATTTTTTGTGGTATGTCTAGATGGGATAAAAAAAAAAGGTTAAAAACTTACAGGTAATTAAATTACCTATAAGTTGATTAAATTAGATAATTAAATTTTCATTAACCCTTTCTAAAATTTTGTTATTTATACAAATCTTGCTGTGTACAGGTTCTTTGCCACAGAATGCCGTCACATTTGTTTTTGCTGTGGATATTTCCATGTGATATTTATCAGCTATTTATGTTAAATTATACATTGATCATTGTAAATCATCTTCTGAAGTGACTAGCAAGACCAAATCATCTGCAGAAATCAAGGCATCTAAGTGTAAATGTAGATTTATACAGTCCCTTCGCATTTTTTGGCCAGCAAGTAGGGGGGGAGAGGGGAAGACACATTTGTTGTCGTCCTCCATGGTGTAGTGGTTACCATGTTAGCCTCTAGTTCCTGAGGTCACGGGTTAAACCCGGCGGAGGGCAATGGATGTTTTTTTTTGGCATAAAATTCCTTAGCATGGCTTACTTTGGAAGGGAAGTAAAGCCGGTGGTCCTGTGTCATAAATTTACAGCACGTAAAATAACCTCAAGCCTGATAAAGAGGTCTCTGAGCAACATTTCCGGTCACTCACGCCAAATATAGAATGGAACGCTAAGGACCACAGCAGTTAAAGTGCATCCATAAATAAAACTCAATTTAATTTAATTTGACACATTTGTAAAGCTAGGAGACCTCCAGACCAGGCCAAAAAGAATGTGAATGGACTGTAGTTATATGACTATGCCTTGTGTTTCTAAATTCTTGTATTATTCACATATATATTGAAATAAGAGAGGCAAGAGATGAAATCCTTGTTTGACACCAGTAAAAATTTTTAATCAATCGGAGATTTTCTCTCAATTTTAACAGCAATGAAAGTTTCTTGGTATAGATTAAAAATATTGTAAATTATTTGCTGTGGGATACTATCATGTATAATATTTCTATAAGTTAATCGTGGTTTACATACTCAAAAGCTTTTTGAAAATCCATAAATGCTATGCTTCTATATTAAATTCTCAATGTTTCTCTATCAGCAAAATCTCCTTTTCCTAAATCCATTTTGCTCCTCTTCCAAAATTTCTTCATAATATCTGTTTAATTTATTTTTGATTATGTTGAAGAAAATTTTACAACCAGCATTAGTAAACTAATTCCTCTATTATTATTGCAGTAATTTTTATTTCTTCTCTTATAGATTGGTGATTGAACTCAACCAGCTTCTTGAAGGTTCTGCCCATTCCAAAGTAAACTTAGCGATTCCAAGAATCTTAATAAGAATGGTTGAGTTGCATGTTTGAAAGATCAATGTTTATATTGTCATCACTTGGAACTTTTACTTTTCATATTTTTAAGTGCTTTTGAAAGATCTTCAAATGATATATGGCCATGTGCACCATTCTTTATCAAATCCTTGTTGACTGAGGATCGCTGAAACGTGACCAAACTTTGACCGCAGTTAAATTGTAGTTGCAGTGCATCATTATTGAGACTCGTTCAACAAACCCCCATCAGCTCACCATGCGCTAGGTTGCTGAACGCTCATGATTCTACAAGAATTAATCAAAGGAATGCATCCAACTCTATATCTGAGGTTGCAGTGCAATTACAATCTCGTTGTCTACATTGTTTTGTTTCTGTTTTGATTTTGAAATGTTGTATGATTGGACATTCCTTTGGCAGTAAAAATAAAATGGAAAACAAAAAGTTTTTCTCAGCATAGATAGACGTTCTGTTGGAACCAGCTATCTCATATTCCAATAAAATAGGAAATAAAATGACTGACTCTTGTTCTTTAAAGGACAAGCAGGAGGCATGGATGTATTTAGCCATGATTTTAAACATGGCACCACGCTAGTTATAATAACGAAATAAGTAAATAAATCACTATTTGTCAAAATAGCATGAGTCCTGACGTATAAACTTTTGGGAAATTGATAATGCTGCAGAATACCTTAACTCATAATAATGGTGTGACATAGACTGTAGGTTAATACAACAATTGTATTTTTATTATAGTTTATATAGCCTTGATTAATGTTATTAAAATGATGACTGAAGTTTTAACAAATATGGATGCAATAATAAATGCAGCTGTATATTTCATATGCCATCCAGTAATCCATCAATCTGAACCATTTCAGCTCTTAATTCTGCCTTCCACGGGAACAATACTAATTGTGTACAAAAAGAAGCAATTATATCTGACACATTACTGACAATATGCAACGCCGTTGTTTGGTGGATGCTAGAAATATCCCCAATCACAATATTAAAAGCTCCTGTAGCTTTTTAATATTAACAAGCTCTACTTGTTAAAACTGTATTCATGAGTGAAATAGGGTGATGCAGTTCATAGGGCACTCTAACCTCTCAATCATTTCATTTACTAGCTACTTCACTGTATCCTTTAATAGCCGTAATTGTTCTTCAAATTTCCGATCCCCATACTCTTTAAGAGAGCCACCTCTTTCTACAATGATCCAGTTTTGATGTTGGTCCCAATTTAAGTATTCTGGGTATATTATCTCATTATCACTACCTTCAAAAAAATTGAAAGGCAACCATTTTGGGCAACTTAACCACAATCAACGGAATTGATCGGTCCAACACCCGCAGTCGAATTTAACCATAATCAACTACCTCGTTTAACTTTGATCATTGTTGATGCACCAAAAAATCAGGTTGAACAGGGTCAAATGTTGAACTGACCACGATCAAACTTTGATTGAGAATGGTGCACATGGCCAATAGAGTCTGTATTTTGTAGGTGTTGTAATAAGAGAAGTATCTTGACATCATAACTCTCGATAACATTGTAACCATTCACTTTGAGGGATTATGTTGAGTCGAGCAGAGTCTTTTGTTTTCCTGGTTCATAAATTTTAAGATTTTATATACTTGTGGTTGAGACTTTGTAATGTCGTTTTCTAAGAAAGATAGAAAATCATTCCATTTTTTCCTGTGAAAATTTTTTATTATGCTAATTAGAAGTTCACACACAAAACAGAAATTATAGTTTTGAAAAACTAAAAATACCTGCACATAAATTTAATACTAATAAAGCAAATTGGCATACAGAAGCTTTGTTGCCATTTTGGCTGTTTCAGGAAAAAGCGAGAAAGAAAAGGGGGAAAAAAGAAGTTGATCCTTTAAATACTATTGTTCAAAATTTATCCTTAATGATACAATTGATTATTTCATATCTTGAGTAATTTAAAAGCAATAATCCTAACCTACAAACTGCACCATGTGGAACATTTTTAATGTGCAATAACAGAAGAAAACTCAAGGTGATAAAAATACATTTAAAAGAATTCAGGGGCATGGCACCAAGTGCATATGAAGATTTAAATGGTACCGGTGGTAAAATGGATTATTGTAGTTAAAGGTTCAAAGCATTTTTCACACATATAAACAAAAACTGAAGCTTTTGAAAATGTTGAGCCAATTTCACATACAAGTGCTAAGTATTTTGACTAAAATTTTTACTGTTCTCACTCTCAATATCAGGGTCTTCCTTTTCAAACGTAATACAACTAGATATTTAAACTGTTATATTTATTGCACAATTTTACTACTTATTATTACTACTTTATATATGCTGAAGAGCTTCCTGGTACCATTCTGTTTTTAAATTATTTAGTAACTGTTATATTTAATAAATGAGAAGCTAACTGTAATATACATTTATAACATAAGTAAATAATGCTGAGAGAGGAGACCTTGCTATCTGCAGTACAACATCCCAAAGTAGCAGTATTAATAAACTGCTAAATACACAAAGGAAATAGAAGTAATCTCACTTTAGTGCTGAAGAAATACAGTAGAAAGTACAAATGGCATTCTAAAAATTCTTGACCTGACAGAGATGTCATGAAGATGGTCAAATTGCTATGACAGTTGTTAAAAGTATCATCCTCTAAATGCTGTGCTATAAAGCTTTGAACAGACGTGTAAGAGTGATCTCTTATTTGTAACAATCATGTAAACAAACTACATAGTTATTAACAGAGTCAACTGAAAAATTTAATGTCACAGCCGGGATTTGAACATGGTTCTCCTGCTCTCCGTGCGATTGCTGTAACCATTGAGCTACCATGACAACATGCCGGTGGGACATTGAATTCCCCAACTGACTCAAGTTTTGCTCCCAGACAGACCACCAAGGCATCTCACTCGAGATGACAATCTCAGTGGCGACCTGCAATCGCAAGTACATCAGTGCTGGGTATTTATGTGTTTCTTAAGGTTTTACTTTATTATTATTATTATTATTATTATTATTATTATTATTATTATTATTATTATTATTATTATTATTATATATATAAATAATTGAAATTAATTATTCTTTTTACAGACCTTAGCCAGTCTTGGCAAGTTATTAATAGAGTCAACTGAAAAATCCATTGTCACAGCCAGGATTTGAACACAGTTCTCCCGCTCTCCGTGCGGTTGCTCTAACCATTGAGCTACCGTAACAACATGCCGGTAGGACATTGAATTCCCCAATTGAGTCAAGTTTTGCTCCCAGACAGACCATCAAGGCATCTCACTCGATTTCTTAAGAAACACGTAAATACCCAGCACTGAAGTACTTGCGATTGCAGGTCGCCACTGAGATTGTCATCTTAAGTGAGATGCCTTGGTGGTCTGTCTGGGAACAAAACTTGAGTCAATTGGGGAATTCAATGTCTCACCGGCATGTTGTCACAGTAGCTCAATGGTTAGAGCAACCGCACGGAGCGCGGGAGAACCGTGTTCAAATCCCAGCTGTGACATTGTTGATTCTATTAATAACTTGCCAAGACCAGCTAAGGTCTTTAAAAAGAATAACTAATTTCAATTAATTATATATCTAATAATAATAAAGTAAAACTACATAGTGTTAACATTTTCTGCAAAACAGATAAAACTGAAATATGAGCTTATGAGCTGTGATAAAGTACTTCATTTTGAAGGGTTTAACATCAACAGAAACACAAAAAGAGTTAGATTTTATATTAAAGGATTCTTTCTCTCTGTTTTCAATGGTTGAAAAGTGGGCTGCTGAATTTAAGCACAGTTGTACTTCATGATAAAGAGTGTTCAGGCATCCAAAAACCATTATGACTGACAAAATTATGACAAAAATTCATAATGCTGTACTCAATGACCGTTGATTTAAGGTGTGGAAATTGGCTGACATTGCAAAGATCTTTATAGGCTGTGTCCACTATATTTTACGTGAATTTTGAGCATGAGAAAGCTTTACACTTGGCATGTGCCACATTTGTTAACAATGGACCAAAAACTCTTTTGAATGAACATCTCTCAAAAGTGTTTAGACTTGTTTAAACATAATTCCAGTGAGTTTCGCTGATGTTTCATAACAGAAGATGCAACATGGATTCATCACTTAACACTGGAGTCAAAGGAGCAGTCCAAACAGTGGGTGGGAACAGGCAAAACTGCACCAAAGAATCAAAATGATTCCACTGCAGGAAAAATCACAGCTATGGTTTTCTGGGATTCTCATAGTATTGTATTCATAGACTACCTCCAGAGCAGTAGAACCAACACCAAGAAGTATTACACCTCACTATTGGAACTATTTAAGGATGACATTGAAGTTAAATGTCCACACTTGCAAAGTGGAAAGTTACTTTATATCACAATAATGCATCATCACACACTCCAGGAATTGTTGCTACAAAACTGCATGACCTTAGCTTCCAAGTGCTTCCACATCTGCTATATTTACCGATTTGGCTTCTAGTAATTACTTTTTGTTCCCAAACCTGAAGAAATGCTTGGGTAGTTGAAGATACACATTAAATAATAGGGTTGAAGCTGCGACAGATGCTTATTTTGCAGAGTTGTACAAATCTTATTTTCTGGGAGTATTAAAAAATTGGAAAGTCAAACTAAATATATTGATTTATGAAGTGCCTATGTTGAGAAATAATAAAAAAGAAAAATATTTCTCTTAAATTTTGTGTTTTCCTGGCCCAGAACTTTTAGAATGCCTCTCATTCTTTGCACATGCAAGTGAGTTCAGTGGGAAAGAACATACCTGAGAGAACATAATGCAATATTCATGAAGAAAGTTTAAATAGTTTTAGAAGCAAATGTAAAATATTCTTAGAGAAAGGGATTCAATTGAATATTGGTCCCTAAATAATTATAATACTAGGTATATGAGTTAGCTATTTGAAGAGGGATGTGAGAAAGTTTCAACACAAATTCATTCATTCATTCATTCATTTATTTATTTTCATCATTTTACATACGTTTAAAGGACACGTCAGTATAATCTATTTACATTATATACAAAGTTTTACATTATTTTTCCATATTTGAACTCCTCTATACTGTAAAATGCATTTTCAATTAAATATGTTTTTATGGTTTTCACCGTTTTTATTGTTTGATTTATATTCTTTATTTCATTTGGTAGTTTATTGAACAATTCACTTCCTATGGTTTCTGTTGAACGATTATTCAAGGTCCCCCTTAGGGTCGTTCTGAAATAATCCATATTATTTCTTAATCCATAGGAATGTATATTACAATTTTTATCATGTCTTTTATGTACAATAACTTTTATGCTTTCATAAATATATATGCATGGAGCAGTTAATATTTTTAAGCTCTTAAACAAACTTCTGCATGTTTCTTTATTTTTCATCCTACCAATTATTCTGATAGCTTTTTTCTGCAATTTTAGCACTTTTTCCATTTCTCTATAAGTAATATTTCCCCACAGTGTAATACTATAACTAATATGCGAATATATTAATGCATAGTAAACCTGTATCATCGTTTTGCTATCCATTGTCTTACTAATCTGTCTCATTACATATATACCTTTATTTATTTTTTTGGTAATATGGTCTACATGTGCTTTCCAGTTTAAGTTTTTGTCAATTATCATTCCAAGGAAGTTTGTACTATTTATTTGATCTATATTTACACCATCTATTGTTAGATTTACATTTTTGAGGTTTCGATTCGTTAATTCGAAATGTATGCATGCTGTCTTTTTTACATTTATTACCATATCTAGACTAGAACAGTATTCTTTTATGAATTTTAGAATTGAGTTTGCCCTATTTTCTACATCTTGTATTTTCTGTCCCCTAATTATAACCGTCATGTCATCCGCATATCCAATTGCTATTTCTCCCTTAGATTCTATTAATTCATATATTTCATTAATGTATATTAAGAACAAAAAGGGTCCTAATTTTGAGCCTTGCAGAACTCCCTGTTGAACCTTTTTAAAGTCTGATTTTATCTTTTCTCTCACACCTTTAGCATTTAAATTACTTATTTCCACACACTGTGTTCTGTTTTCTAAATATGTTAGTACCCAATCTAGAGCCAGGCCACGAATTCCACATTTTTCTAATTTGTATATCAATGCTTTTATATTCATACAATTGAAGGCTTTCGATAAATCTATAAAAATAGCCATCACAGATTCATGTTTATTTATTGCTTTTATTATAACATTGTTTGCCTTTTGTATGGCGTCTATTGTAGACTTATGTTTTTGAAAACCATATTGCCATTTTGATATAATTTTTTTCACGCAGAACCCAGGTTTCGAACCCAACCCTTTTGGTCGCAGTCCAATGCTTTTAACCACTCGGCTATACTGCAACTTTTTTAAAGAAACTGAGTTTAGTAAAATTCACAATGCTCCTTAGCCTAAAGACTTCAATTGCTAAACTGTTACCTGAACAAGCCAAGGATGATTAGGTCCTGCCTGAAACAAAACTTCTCTTCCTCCAGCGCCACATGCTTCTAGATTTATAAAAGCTTTTACTTCATCAGCCCACTCATGCTGCGTTATGAATCCATGAGATCCCTGAAGACATCAAGAAATATAGGCTTTTTATTCTTTATTTGAAACAACGTAGCATAAAAACTCTTTAAATTCAGATTAAATAGGTTAAATAAGAAGGTGCTAGAATATATATTATGAAGATAAAATACAACCCTACTCTCCTAGTTTAAATTTCATCTGCCTGTGTAAATGTTTCGATGCTTGTAGCATTTGTTTACTTGAATCATATATCAAGACAATAAAAGAGAAAAGCAGAAGAAAACATTAAGAAAAACATTATTTAAATCAATAATTATGTAAATGCATTTAAAGATTTAATTTATGATGCCAGATGTAACAAACAAAATAATACTCTAGCACTACTAAAACTAAGGCTTCCCATACCTTAAGATTGTATCTACAGCAAAGAGCTTCTAAAACATATCACCATTATCATAGCTATGCTCTCATGCTCATCCATTTCTCCTTTACTTTTCCTAAAAATTCCATTTTATTAATTTTCTCTACCCTCGTGTCTGTCAAAATTTTAATTGCTGCTATATCTTGTGGTAGTTTATCCCATTTTTTATTGCAAATACTATTTTTCCACATTTTATCATTTCGTTCTACATCAGACAACTGAAAGAATCATTCTATTTCCCAATAAATTACATCTTCCTACAAATTTTCCCTTAATCCTTTTAGAAATAATGCCTGTACACATCCATACAAGATTTCCCCCAAATTAAGCACAGTTAGCTATACATTTCTCCTATCCCTAATTCCTTTTAACTATCTTATACAGATCTAAACAGTTATTGTTCTCAAAGCTAACCCAAATTTCCTGGTTCTGTATATTTTTCACCCTGTCACATTTCTTTTAAAATTCACTAATATTACTTTCACTTGTTTGCCAAACATCCCACGTTCCATTCTCTTCTAACAGTTTCTCCATCTCCAAAATCAACTCTCTCTTCTCACTACCTCTAGTACCTCTGATGTTCTTTTGGTATATTGCTCTCACCTGCATTCAAAGACACATACTGTCCAAACACCAGCTCTAAAGATGCGGGGTATGAGGGGATGAACTACCAAGCTGCACAGTACTGTATAAAAGTTTCAACCTTTCAGTTACAGCACAAAAATGCTGCTGCTATGTCGCTTCAAAAGAAAAATAAAGTGGTACATTACAGAGGCTCTGTAATAAGTAACCTTATTAAAAGTGTGATGATGAAGCTAGAAACTAATGCTTTGCTTACACACTAAACCAAGCTATGCAAAGAGCTGCTTATTAGGCCAGAGTATCCAAGTATTACCTATTGAAGGAAAATAAGGTATTTAATGGAAGGGGGGATGTTAGTGTCTTGTGTACTCCAGGTAAAACACGTAAAACTAGACCAACACATACAATTGTGCATATAGACGACTGAAAAATGTGTCATTTGCAGAACAATTCATGACATTTATGTGAATGACAAAATTTTTCCTACCATCAGAAAATTATTACCTGTTGTGAAAGAGAAAAGTTTTCCTTGGTTGCACACAACATTGCAAAAGGTAATAAAGGAACTAGGTTTCAAGTTAAGCATAATATCACTGCTCTTAAAACTAAAAAACGAAATGTTAATCTTTCTTAGTCCTAAAAATTTTATTACAGTATTAAGTGGAACAACATATTATATCACATGAATATATTTTATCTATAGTTCTGAAAATTAGTAATCAAATCACTTCATCTGATGATTGCACACTTCCTCACATTTTTAGAAACATACTAATATTGCTATAGTAATCGGCAAGTGGAATTGGAATTAGCGCACGCACGCACACACACACACAAAATGTCATTCTGAGTATTTCAATAATTAGTGGCAACATCTGAATTAACAAGAAAGAAAACATTTTTGGAACAATCACATTGTTGTTGTGCTCAGAAGTGATCTCTTCCAACATGAATAATCCCCCTCCAAACTTCAGAGAGACAATGGATGCCATGCACAGCATCTTGTTATGCTAATCTTCAAACAGACTGCTCTACTGCTGATATAATTATCTCTCTGGTTCTAAAGCAAACTTCTTTAAGTGGTAATTTCATTTTCGCAAAAGGGTCAAAATCACATGGCTCATATCCGGGGAGTATGGAGGATGCTCTAGAATTTCCTCAGTTCCATCTGCGAAATAAATTAACCACAGGAGCAGCTATGCGAGAGCGAGCAACATCATGTAGCACAATAGGATGAGAATTCAGAAAATTTGAACATTTACAATGCACAACTGATCGCAAATGGTGTTCCAGAAAGTAACCGTAATATGCACCATTTACACAATTTGCCACAGGAACTGAATGAGTAACAAGGACACCATCAAAATAATAAGCAACTATGAATATGACTAAGTGGATCCTGTTCTTGCCGATACTTTTTTGGCTGTGGGGAATCATTGAATCACTGTGCTGCCACTTTGTCTCTTCAGTTTTGGTTGGTAGCATCGAACCCAAGTTTCATCTAAAGTTATGACACGTTGAAGGAAATGCTCGCCTTCACGTACATAGTGCTCTAAGTGCAATCTCACCATTTCCATTCTCTGCCACAAGTTTTCCTCTCCAAATTTGTGTGGAACATAACAAGCACAGATTTTCATCTTTAACTTCTTCTTAAGTATGTGCAGAATCATACCAGGAGCAATTCCAACTTCCCTTGCTAGTTCAATACAAGTCCAAAAACAGCATTCTTCCAGCTGTGCTCTAACACATCATTAGTTGCTGATTGCGATCTGCAGCTCCACATTTTTGATGAACATCTTCCCTACCTCTATAGAAATGCATATGTACACCTAGCCACGGTACAATATGGTCAAGTCTCTCTATCACAGGCTTTCAGTAATGCTGCATGGCATTGTCGAGTAGTTTTGCCTCTTGGAATCTAAATTTTAATGAAGCATCTTTGTTTGTATTTACTAAACGTTTTAGAGCACTACAGGTAAAGTCAACAAATTAAACTCTCTACAAATATCTTATAAATAAGATTAGTGTCTTCAAACTCGCAGATAGCACACATCAGATGCTCTTCTTTCTAATTCTTATCAGCCTGCATCATTTACAGCTGATAGTGCCACATACAAAGATTGTTGGCACTAATTATTGAATGACCCATGTATATACAGGCCAGTATAGAAAGAATACAGATATTTTGATAATTAAGAGACTTCCCCCTTTTCCAGTTCGACTGCTGTGGTATTAAACCCAAATCTAATCAACAGGAAATGCTGTAAACTTAAAGTAAACTGCTTTGGCATGGAATGATTAATATTTCCATATTGTTGATACAAGAATCATTTGTTTTCATATCAAATCTGTTTGCAAGAAGTGGATCTTTGGTTGAAATAATAACTTGTTTACTTGTTTCTGATATTTAAATAGTGCAAGACTCATACATGTTTCAAAATATAAAGCTTTACAAGTATACATTCCAGTAGCAACAAACTCTTGTTTCTTGATCAACATATGCATGAAACTGTACTGGTTGAGATCAACAGTTTATTTCTTGAATGTAAATATCTTGAATGGATTTATTGTACAATTTGTTCCACATGTTTACAATACATACAATGTATATTCGTTTATACCCCTACATCTATTGTACAATTTGTCTGGTGCTTGTTTTCTTATTGGACCACTCAGATTGCTTGGCTCCCTGGCCTTTTCGCTCACTGAGCGGCCCTTGCTTCTCTTACTTTTCTATACCATTTTCTTCCCTTTACTTCTTTATTATTCTCTCAAGTCCTTGGTTTTGTTTCTTAGAGCAACAGTTTATTTATCACTTTCATGCATGATGAAAAGCACATTCCTTTCATGTCCTCAGAGCCGGTGTGTAGGCAGTACTGCACTGTACTTCACAATTATGCCTACTCGTGTCTACTCTTAATATATTCAGTTGCTGTCCTTCCCTGTTATTAATGAACATAACATCTGCAGTATAACATGCAACATAAGTGATTTAGGAACGATTTGCAGTTTACAAGGAAATGTGCATAAATGTGCAAATGTTAGGTGATTCTCAAAATAAAGGTCAGCAGGTGCTGGAGACAGGAGGTGTTAAGGCATAGCAAGGAGAAAATACCTCATGAGAAACATCATGACAGTAAATCAATGGAAGCACAAGCATACAGGCAATTTTGTCCCAAGATGTCTTGGGTCAAGTAGTGCCCTACTGTGCCTTGCCTATAAATGGATGGAGGAGCAAAGACTCAAAAGCACTGTAATATTTTGCTCCAAACACTTGATACGCCTTTAGAAGAAATCAAGAGAACACACTATGTGCTGAGTTTATTTCCAGGAAACCTCTGAAAGCAAAGGCCATGTAAATTAGGTTTCAGACTGTTTAACAGAGACTGTTGTTACTGCCATAGATTACATCTAATGTAAAGGTTAGCTTATCTCTTTGTTTTTTATTACTATTATTGTTACAAAATGGTTTCTGGAAAGAAATTAGGTTAAAACTGGAAAATATTGGGAGACAAGAAATATTTGCAAGTTTAAATTTGAGAAGTTCATTGGGAACACACAGACAAATAAAACTAGTTTGGAGTACGGAAAATTATGTTGGGAATGTGACAAAGCAGCAAGAAAAGGCTTTGCACGGGCTAGAACAGGGATAGTGAAATTGGAAAATCTAAGAATAGGGAGTGATTTAGAGAAATGTGCTTTACGTAACTTGAAGGATGATAATTGGCACATCATTTTGGAATGCAAGGAAACTAAGATGCTCAGAGAGACGATACGTAAAAAGGAGTGGTCATATTTACCGAAAAACTTCAATAGAAAAATGAAGGTAAAATCTAGAAAAAATAAGGGAAATAGAAAAGTTTTTGGGCAAAGTAAGAGCCAGATGGCTGAGGAAAATTAGCAAGCAAGGTGAAGAAGAAAGTTAAATAATAGTTGGTATTAGATAAGCTATAAGCAGGCCCCAAAAGCTCAGCAACTTCAGGGTTTGAGTGTTTTGGGTCGCACGGTTCACAGCAACTCAATGGAGAGATAAGAAATGTATACTAACTTGTAAATCTTGTGTCTTCATTTAGGCTTACATCATTACTTCATTTGTATCCTAAGTTTTGTTTGTAGTAATACAACAAAATAAATTATAAAAATATTATTACTAGTTGAATGTCCTCTGTTCATACTCATTTATCAAATCATTTATGTGAGTTATCAACTTGAGTAATGCTGTAGTTGATATTAAGAATCAATGCCAACTGGTCTTTTTCTTTTATGTTTAAGATCTGGCACTACACGTATTGTACAGATCATACTAAACTTCACATTAGCTGCAGCAGGCTCCAGAGTGGGGGGGGGGGGGCCCTCTGGAGTGTTATAACTGCCCACAAGCTTATAAAGCTGAATCTTGAGCAGATATTGGATGCATCGGCAGGTGGTGGATTGCCAGAACCTGCAAAGAGATAGAAACGCCCCAAAATGTGCTAAACTTCAGAAAGCTTTTAGAAAAGATCTACAAAGCCTTATTAGCAATCTCCAATTGGAAAATGGAGAATATACTAAACAGAGGAGACAATGTAAGAACTTCTTTGACTTCACTTCCCTGGATCAATTATACATGATGAACCTGAGGGAGGATGGGACAATCTGGGACTGAAGCTCTCTGGGAAGAGAGCCTCCAGAACAGACTGGGAAGTCACCAAGGAAGTCATCAAATATGAAAAATTAAAATGGGCAGTGTTCTCATTTCAACCCTATAAATCTCCAGGAAGCGATGGAATAATGTCTATTATGCTTCAACGAGGTTTTGATGAATTATAACAATTTTGGTATAAATCCTAAGAGCAAGTTTGGCCTTAGGATACATACCAATGAACTGGAGACATCTTAGGGTGGTATTTATACCAAAGCCAGGGAAACCCATAACCCTAGCTAAGTCCCTGACCCACCAGTTTAATGTCAATAATTGAGAAGTTAATAGGTAGGCATACCTATAAGAGGAGGTACTTTGGAAGTATGTATATCCTCTGCAGAGAATCAGCATGCCTATCATACATCAGATCAACTGAAACTGCTCTTTTTTAGATTGCTTATAAACTGGAAAAGACAATTCTTCAGGAAAAGGAGTTGGCACTTGCTTTATTGATACTGAGGGTGCCTTTGATAACACCTCCTTTAATGCAATAACCACTGCTGCAAGGAAGCACAGAATTGATGAAACCTGTTGTCGGTGGATTCAATCCATGCTGACAGGCAGAATAGTTCATAAAAGTCTCATGGATAGTAGCCTAGCTGCAAAGGTCATGAGAGGCTGTCCAAAGGTTGGGGTGATATCACCCCTACTATGGGACCTGGTAGTTGATAGGCTACTTGTTCAAGCAAGTACCTAGGCTTTGATATCACGGGCTATGTTGATGATATTGTCATCATAGTTCAAGGTAAATACTTAGGAACAGTCAGGGAACTCATGCAGTCAGCCCTGAATACTGTGACAAAATGTGCTGTGAATGATGGCTTTTAACTATTAGCCATATAACCATTTACCAGAAGAAGAGACATGAAGGGATTAGGACCTCTATATCTTCAAGTTAAAGAACTTAAAATATCTGAGGAAGTCACATACATGGGAATCACTTTAGACTACAAGATGGACTGGAATCAGCATTCTGAGAAAACAATAAAATGTGCGAAAACAACCTTTGAATTAGTTAAATGCAAACATGGTAAAAGATGGGAACTAAGACCCGCTATGATCCATTGGATATACCAGGATAATCATACTATTGATAACCTATGGAGCACTGGTTTGATGGCCTAAGGTCCTTCAAACAAGCTCTAAAAATCAACTAAATAACGTTCAAAGAACAGCATGTGTGGCTTTTACAGGACTTATGAAAACAACTCCTAAGCATCTGAGAATTCCTGAAACAGACTCAAGTTTACTTAGAATTAGGTAATACATAGGAGATGCATCTTTATAAATGATATCAGACTATACAATTCCAATTAAACACTTTTTAAAGAACCCCAGGATCATTATTGATGCTTATGTTGAATGTATAAAACTCTGGAAACTTCTGAGAAAACTTTGAAGTGGTTTTCAGATGGCTCAGGAACAGGATCCAGAGTATGTGGCATAAGACCAAGGTGCAAAAAGACTTTTTCCCTCGGGTGAATATGCTACTGATTTTGAAACAGAAATTTATGCTATTATTCAATGCATACCTGAAAATGTAAGATCCTTATCTTCTCAGATAGAAACTGCACTTAAGGCTCTAAATAGTCATAAGGTAACATCAGGACTGGTTTTAAACTGCCTAAACAGGCTCACAAGCTTGGCAGAACAGTATGACGTTCAACTTATCTGGGTCATAGTAGCATAAACAGAAATGAAAAAGCTAATGAACTTGCAAGACAAGGAGCAGCTTCACAATTTATTGGGTCAGAGCCGGCTCTAGGAACATCTCAATGTTGGGTAAGAGAGGCTATTAAGAACTGGTCCAAAGTAGAACATCATAAAACCTGGCTTAAAACTGCAGGAAACAAACATGGTAAACTATTTATTAAAAACCCATGTAAGAAAAGTTTATGATAAATGCTTAAATAACAGAAGTGATTATGTGGAAAAATAACGTTAAGTTTCAATTTTTTAAGCGACATTTCTATTTTTAATAAAATACAAGTTATAAAGGCAAACAGTCGTTACTACCTGAATTACCCTCATGATGCAACACACATATACACCACAATTACTGGATTTTCACAAAATTTAGATGCTATCTTTCAAAATCACAGTCTGTCCTGTGACATATCTTTCTAAAAAGCATCTGATTGAAAAGAATTATATTAATGGCAATAAAATAACAAAGGATTTTCTTATTTGCTATCCTAGTACTGGGATGATGAACGTGTGCCTTGTTGGATTTTTGGTGGATGTAGAACTGTGATAGTCAATTTGTCCATGGATTTATGACTAGAAGAATGCAGAATCATGAGTAAATCATCATGAGAAAGCAGCTGAAGGCATATGCAAATTCCTGTATCAGTATTCACACTTTGTAATTCTATGATTATTATGAAAAATAAAGCAAAACTCTTAGTGGGGTTGATGCATATGATGAAGAGAAAAGCAGGAAAAAGAAGTTCATCAGGGTTTTCAATGACAGTCTGGGATAAAGTGAAAATGGAGAACAATACAATTCTTCAGTTAACTTCAAAATTGACACTTATGATGCATTTTTGCAATCTCTTGCATCCAAAATGAACTATAATTAAGTATCATTGAAAACCTCTTGGAGAAGTTTCAGTTTATGACAACGTTACATGTGACATCTGAAAAAGACGTCATAAAGCCAACAAAACCCTTCAAGAGCCCATATCCAACATGAATTTGCTAATGAATGTTTGCAATTTAAAGTGCACCTGATATCAAGTGATCAAGAAATTATTCATTCATACAACTTTCACAAAAAAAATTTGACAGGAAACCTTTCAATGCATATGCCCTAACCTGGATACTGTGGCCACAATTTTTCTGTGTAAGATAGCAAACAGCTCATCTGAAGAATCGTTTTCAGCTCTCGAAAGGTTGAAAGATTACCACAGAACAATGATAAATAAAAGGCTTAGCAACTTGGCAGTTCTACAAATTTAAAGTGATATTACAAGGACACTAGACTACAAGGTTGTGATAAATACTTTTGCTGAGCAAGATGCAAAAGATTCTAGGATTTTTGGGTGACTGATAATAAAGCTATTACCAATTTATAAAACTTGTAATTTTTAGATGCTCATTAAATGTAAAGGGCAGCGATTTATTGCAGACCTAAGGAGAAGAAATACCTAAGTACCCACTGAACCTACAACATATGTCTTTATTCCAGTGCTGAAAGTACACATTACACCATAATAATAAGAATACATGTTAGTGTAGTTACCTGCAAAGGGCTCTCTTCAGCACCATTAAAAAGAAATATAACATTGTGCTTGAGGGACTTATTAGAGCGTGACAGTACTTCCAATATTTCTAGCATTACTGCACAGTTTAAGCCATCATCACTTGCACCTGAAGTATTAAAGCATAAAAATGAATGATGAATTTTCTTTCTTGAGTGTGCCATAAATAATTTCCTCTTTTGTTCCCTCAATAACTACACTATCTACCAAAAAGTAATTGGGCAAGTTGGTAATTCAGTATGTCAGTTGATCTGTGTGGCCGACATATGTTTCAGAAAGTACAAGAACTAGCTGACAAGGAGATGGAGCATAATAGAAAGCTATCAGACTCTGATAAGTGCATGATTGTGGGCTGCCATTACAGTGGGCTGTAGAGCATGCGATTGCAGTGAAGTCAAACAGCCCAAATCACCAGTAGCATTTATCCAGCATAAGTGGAAAATGGATGTACATTGTGCCAATACTAAACTTTCTGAGCGACTCAAACTTCTGACAGATAGAATTGCAGAATCCTGAAATGTGAAAATGTCAAAAATAGAGCAAAATCGATGCCTACTATCTGACAGAAGTTTCATGCAGCAACAAGAGCATGTCTTCCCATGTGGCAATGTGTACAGAGGCACACCAACTCAGATACTCTGGAATAGTAGTGGCACAAAGCCCATATAATGAAAGACAATAAAGCTGGGAGACTCGGTGGTGTTTGGATCACCACAACTAGACACTGGAGCAGTGACAATCGATTCTGTGGGGCAATGAGTCGAGATTCACATTATTTTGCTCTGATGAGCTTGTTAGGGTGTGGTGTCTAGCCAGGAATGGCTTCTTTTGAAGTGATAGCACCAATCAAGAAATTCAGTGGTAGTGAGGCTGTTTTTTGTATTTCAGTGTAGGACTCCTGGTTTTTGTCCATTGGCATGAACAAGAAGCATATTGTACCATTTTGAACAATGCTCTCGACATTGTGATGTTTGTACAAGATGGACCCTTGTTACTTCTAGGATGACAATACTAGATACTATGTTTCAGGGCTACTGTGTAATGGTATGAAGACAACAATGTTCACTAACTGGACTGGCCCACCTAAAATTCCAACTCAATCCAATAGAACAATTTTGGGATTCATCACGGGAGGAACGGTCAAAATGCAGTGTCAAATTCTCAGAATGGTTGCAAGAGGAATGGTGATGCATTCCAGTGGATGTCCCGCACATACTCATGGAGAGCATACCCAATAGGTGGCTGCTGTTACAGATGCAAGAAATGGTACTAGATTATAATGGGGAGACAATCACCAAACAAACATTGTCGACAGGTACCCAATTACTTCTTGGTATATAGTGTATATTAACTCTTAACACAGCATCATACCTGGACTTGTTGGCACTGAATCAAAATGGCAATTAATTAGCAAACTGCTTGAGGAGTTGAGAGAAGAACTTAATTTCACAACTATGTTCTGAATATCCGAATAATAGTTCACAAACCCATGAGGTTGAAACTGTAATAAATAACAGCCAGTGCTCTTTTGTAAATCATAACTAATCCTCTTGTTAGGATTAGCTCTTTGCATGATGAAGCTTATTTCTCTTGTAAGAAAATCCACAGCTAGAACTTCATTTTCATAACTCCCCACTGGTTTGGGGCCCATGCTTGTGAGCTTTTCTAAGTGGCTATGGGCACGTCCAGCAATAAACTTGTCACCATGAGAATATGCATCTTTTAGATGTAAAGGTTCAGGAAGAGCTTCTGTTGACAAATATGCCAGACCTAAAAGTCCCACTCCAATAAGCACTATTACAAAAACTGAATATAGTGGCAACTGGCTCATACTGGCACTAGTTCTGTATCTGTTCCGATTTTCCATATAACGTGAAGTAAGGTCTTCTATCTCATCAGAACGAAAACGTTGTCTGACTTCTCCAAACTCCTGAAAATAAAGAGCACAAAATGAGGACAATTGGCTCATTATAGGAAACCTACCTTCCAATGATGAGTTGTCTCATTATGATTGATCAATGATTAATATAAAAATCAACTATTAATTAAGGTTACTGTAGCATTTTCTTACAGGCCTTCCACATATCCTCTATGAATATTATACACTCTTTGCCATGCTGCTGGAAGGTACTGTTCACCATTATTTTTCTGGATAGTGTGTGCTGACCACACTGTATTTGTTAACATGCCCTGTCTTGTCGAAGAATCTTCAACTTTGCAAAGCTCTTAAAAACTGCAAGGTAACTCAGAGAACATGATGGATGTTCTACTATCTTCTAAGGCCATTTTGGCATAGTGGACACTGACATGCAACACAATTCACTAATGGAGTTTGAGCATCTTGAGTCAAATTGTGAACCATTATGTAGGACTATACAGTGTTACTAGTTTTCTCATAATCCCCAATGGCACTGTAGAGTATTTCTACAATTAGCAACCAAAATTTCCTTCAAAAAAAAGAAAAGGCTGCTCTGAATAAATTTTAAGAGTAGCTATTGTTGCTTGTGTTGCAACTGCCATTGGGCAGAATGGTAATAAGAAAAGCATATGTTGGTTGCTGAAGGTCAGCAATATCCTTGATTGCAGTATTACCAACTTTCGACTCAGAAAAGGATGTTATTAATCAGTGATCAATAATGACACTACCCTCACAGAAACACCCAAATCCACTTTTATAGCAAACTCCCGAAAACAAAGTTAAAGTCTTGTTTCCTGAAAAAATACACTTTCATACAACAAATTAGAACTACTGAAATATTGCTTAATTCCTATTTAAATAGTTTCTAGGTGTTGCCATGCTCAGTATTAACACTAGCTGGCATGTCAGGTAGAACTAATACTGGGCATACATTTATCCTTTCTGTGCCCATGTATGGAATCTGAATTGTCAAAATCAGCTACATACACTGCCTTTCCAGGTCTCACATAGACGATCTAGGTGGGGGTGTACAATGTTGACTTTCAGTCTGTGTCAGTTTTCTTTTTCGTTCTTTTTTTTTAGGGGAGGGAGGATTTGTAGTCCCTTTTAAATAAGTTCCATTGAGATAAGAGTTATTGGACATTTGTCTTGTGAGGATAAGGAAAATCCCACCCCAAAAGGGGGGAAATCCCTTATCCAGGCGTCTCACTCCAAACAGTCCTGCAGTTTGAGAGGCAAACACATTATTCCCCACAGACAATAAAATACAAATACACATCATGGAGGTGAGCATCTGTGGCTACTACATGAGTCATTGCACAGCTATTTAATACAGAACAAAGAATTTTAATTTACATTAGAGTAAAAATAGCAAACATTTCAAAGTTGAGTTGCAATATGTTGGTAAAATGTATATCTATGTTCCTGTGCCTCCCTCACAGCAAAGAGAGAGATTACAACACTGTCTTTTAAAAACCTAGGCACATTTCCTGAACTTTGCTGACTGTATAGCAGACAGGAAATGGGCGGTAATGCTAGTACTGCTGCCCCTATTTATGTCCAGAGCTTGGGAAGATAAAATGTATGCACAATAAATATGTGTATGCAGCAGCACCTGAAAACCTTTTGAATATAATGAACATTGGCCACCAATGCTTTAGAGACAATCATTATCAAACATGCCCTAATGCAAAATATGCTAATATACAACACTAATCCTAAAGTTTGAAATACTATGCACTAAGCATGAAATTGCCTACTTTAAATCTTCTGGTTAACTTTTACCAAAACATGCACTTAAAGTGCATTGTTTGTTAACATTCACTGTTACACTGCTTTGTGAAAGGACCAATAATGCATAATGAAGTACAGTGATACATTCATGTTGTTTATTGCATCCTCAGTTCATGGTATTTTGTAACCCTAGGACCACTAATTATTATTTTACTAGCCTTGAGCTAAAAAGTACTGCTTATGCCCACTTTCATGTGCAATAATGCCTAGATTATAGATTGGTGGTACATAAGAGTTAAATGATATAACTCCCAAATGGCAAGTTACATGGGCATTAACGGTATCTTTCTGTAACCATTCTATATCTATTCTTTTCTTTTTTCTTTCTTTCTTTCTTATATGAACACTAATCTTATATCATTTACATATTGTTCATTTATATTGGTTTATTTTTCTGTCATTATCTACTTTTTACTTTCTCTACTATGTATAGTAAGTAGGGGAAGTATTGTATTCCACCCAAAAATTCGATACCGAGATTTCACCGGAAATATATGTTTTGATCCCCCCGGAATTAAAAAAAAAGCATTTTTTGGAAAAGTGTGCGTGCATGCGTGGGTGGGTGTGTGTGTGTGTGTGTGTGTGTGCATGTGTGCGTGCGGGTGCGTGTGCATCTGTGAACAGCATAACTCAGAAACGAACAGTCGGATAAACACCAAACTTGGTATTTAGGTTCAATATCTTCCAGGGATGCGACACGAAGGTTTTCAACAAAATCCCCCACCCCAGGATACCCTTTACATGGAAGATTTTTCGAAAATTTTAATTTTCTCAAAAACGGCTCTAACAATTTTGATTAAAATATCATATGTTTAAGATATTTTCATGACAAATAAACGTATATCTTGAATTTTCTGGGAATGTCTCCAAAAGTGTTCTTCATTGTGAGCGACTTTTGCATAATCGGTAAACCATAAGAGATAGAGAAAATTTTACTACACAAAAAATGTACATCACGTTAAAATACACAATTCATGTCATATACATTTTTTTTGTTAAGTGAACCATTTTCGAGATATTGCTTGTTATTCCCTTAAATTTTTCAATACTTATTTTCTTAAATGGGAATTCGTTATTGATTTTTTTTGTTTTTGATATGCAAAGAGTATTAATCTGTGGCAAAGGGAATGGTGCTGCACCTAGCAACCAGCTATTAAGAGATATGTATATGCTTAAAGGCTACTGTATTTCTATATTGCCCTTGTAAATATATACTCCCCTTACATCTACAAGAAAATTAGCAATAAGATAAGAGTCTGCAAATGTTTATTTTGATTAACATGAAGTAGATGGAGAATAAGCGTTTGTAAAAATAGTTTGTACAAGACTAGAGAAAGTCATGTGAGTGTAACACATCAGATTTTTTATTTTCTATTTTATTATACACATTTTTAAATCTATGTATTCACTGTAATTAACTGCATATGCTACCATAACTGGGGCTATGGTTTGTAGCAGCAATTGAAAATAAATAAATAAATAAAAATCACATGCTAAACCTTTGGTCTCCAAATAAACATACATGAGAGCTTCACAACAAAAACTTAACAAATTTCACTTATGATAATTGTGAGTAACTGATCTTTATATTTTATGGTTTGTATTTAATTCCTGAAGAATGCTACAGAAAATACTACTTTTAACAGGTTTGCTGGCCTGGTGCTGATTTGTTGTAAAGTCATAATAATTATCTGCTAGACAACTCGGGAGTAAGTGTGCTCTCCAGTATGTGTGACAGTTTGTGAAGGTTTGTAAATAGGAGCCTACAGAAATGACAATGCCTAAAGAAAACAGCTCTTTTTTGTAACACATATATTTTCAGTGTACAGCTGTAACCCAAAAGATTCTGCATCACAAGAAGGAATGAAAGAAGGAAAATTATGCTGTTCTCAAAGCATTGTGATTGAGAAGATTGTTAGGTTTTTTAAAGCAAAGCATGCTGAGCTCTTTCTCTGTTTGAAGCTGAAGAAATTGTGCATTAAGTATTTCACTTATGGTGTAACTGTTGAACCTAATATGGTGTAACTATGTAACCTTAATTCTGACTTTAATAAATTTTATTTAATCACATTATATTGAAGTTTGTTAGCACCAAATTACATATTGAACCTGCTCAATATGTGCTATGTGTTAGTTGCTTATATAACACTTGTATTATCTACAAAAACCAAAGTTTTTGATTCCTCGCTAAGATTATGTGGGGGATTGGCGGCAGCAGCAATAACTTTTATTTACAAACAAGCTTGTAAATTAGATGTTGGAGGGTTGTACTTGTAAAACAAGTACACTCTGTAATCCTTCTTATTGGATTGTTTGATGACATCATTGTACCACATGTCTTGGCTTTCTAGTATTCTCAGTACTGGTTTTTCAATCAAAGCACAAGCAAGATCTGACAAGCACTCCTAGGCCATACTGTTTCTCAAATACATTTTTATATGTTCAACATATTAAGCAACTCCTTTTAACTGAAGAAGTGGTTGCATGGATGGTAGAAATTAGGCAAGATAGTTTGCAACCTTTTGGAAAAATTTGATCTGTTTCATTTGCAGTCATTCTTTTGATTAAGTCTCCCTGATAGAATGAAATGTTTCTTTATGTTGGGAAGAAAAATACAGTCTCCAACTCTACATGCAATTATGACATTTGAAGGATGCACCATTTCTTTCTATTAAAAAAGTTTTGTAATTTAAAATTCTCTGATTTAAGGAGTTGTGTTACTTCCATACCCCCATTATATTTAACACAGGTTATCTATATAAATGTTTCTATTAATGAATACAGATCATCTTCAGGGAAATGGTGAGCATGATTGGCAAACTGAATAGAATCATCTACATAATTTAAGAAACTTCAGTTTCTCACATGCGAAAAGCTTGTTTCCATTGTGTTATAATATTATCCAATCTCTTAGATACCTTTGTTTGCATTTTGACATAAATGGATTACCAATGAATTCATCTATCAGTTCATACATATTTTACTTATTTGTTTATTTCTACTAAGCCACCATACACAAATATGGCTATCATCAACCCAGGCTGTTATCTTAGCCATACTCAAAACCCAGGTTTTCCTTGTATCTAGTACTACTACACCACTACTACTACTACCACTAAAACTAATAATAATACTATTAATATAGCAATCATCATAGCATTGCTCATTAATAATAATAATAATAATAATAATAATAATAATAATAATAATAATAATAATAATGTTTTAAATGCACACAATGTTCAAAATAGTACTAATTACACCTTTATTTTCGCAGCACATCGTAGTCTTAAGTCTCATTTACCTCTCTTTTTATAAACCACAACCATTTCTTCCTAACTTTAAGTACTCACCTACCTTCTTACTATCTTTGCTAAAAAGTTTAATTAAGGCTACTTTTCTGTCTAATTTAAGCAATTTCTCACTTATGCACTCTTTCCTCCAAAGCTCTATCCCTTTACATTCAAAAACTATATGTTCCAAATCTTCCTTCCCTCCACATATTGGACACATGTTCTGTTGGAAATCTTTTCTCATCCCTTTTAGCCTCCACATGCCCGCTCGAACCCAAGAAATACTGTCTCTTTGTTCTTTATTTAATTTGTCCGCATATCCTTCTCTTTCCCATGTTTTTTATTTGTACATACAATTTTAGTGATCTTTTATCCCCTCTGTTCCTAAACAACTCTTGTATTTCTATATCTTCAAATCTCCTCCTAACATCTTTCCAAAATCCATTTACATTATTTTCCCTCCTCCTCCAGATATCGCCAGCCCATTTTTTTCTAATATAGTTTGCATACTATAACTTCATCCACTTTTCCCTAAATTCTTTCATACATATTTATGGAAGCCTCAAGTTGCGAATTAGTCAAAACTTTTTGTGGACTTCATAAACTCACTCTGCTTATCTTCACTTCTAAGTTACACATTCTGAGACAGCATTGCTGTAAAACAGTGCCTCTTTGGCTTTTTTTTTTTTTTTTTTTGAAGAATGTTGTAAAAGCAGTTCAGTCTTTAAGAGCAGACTTTGAAAAACAGAGGGAAGGAAAAACAAAATGAAAGTCTAGGAGGCTATTTTTGAAACCACAGGATTCACTTGTAGATGTTGCACTAGAGTCTGAACAATCAATTATTTCATTCAAAACTTCAATTAAACCCAGAATGGTCTTCATGAATGGCAGATATTATTCTGACTTTGCAGTTTCTTCTGGTTACACTGTTTGGTAATACATTTACAAACAATATTGTCAAGAAATACAGTGCATTTAGAAGGCTGGTGGAAGAAAGCAGGAATGCCTTGGAGCATGGATAAAAATTCCTTACTGGTTTTATACAAGAACAGCTCTGCTGCAAAACTAAATCGCATTTCACAGTCCTTCTGGTAGGCCATTTAATATCTCCTGCCAGAATGGAAGCACCATCAAAGATTTGAGCCACCAGTAAGTTCTTCACACTGTACTTTTGAATCATGTCATTCAGCACAGTGAATAAAGCAGTAGCAACAGTTCTAGCTTGGCTAACATCATGAAAACCAATAAAATGTCCTTGAAGCTTATCTTTACAATCCAGCAGCCTCACAATAGAGCATTGTGACTTGTGTGAAACACTTAGACATCTGTTACTTTGTTTACAATGCTGGCATAAAATAGCATTCTGTCCAAACATGAATTTATACACTCAATCAGTTCATTCAGTATAGTCTTTGAAAATTGTGATAAATAAACCATTTTCTTCTAGTGGCTTTCAAATCTTCATTTCTGTTTAGTACAAGTTTAAATATGGCTCTGAAAGTTTTGGAATTGAAAGATTCTTCTGTCTCTCATAACCTTGAAAGCTAGCTCCTGCGTACACAAGACTTGTGAGGTCAATTCAAATTTTCTTGTATTTTCTGTCCACCTTCACTTCATTGTTGTGTCTTATTTTGATCAGTTTGTGATGTTCTTTAAGTAGCTGTGAAATAATAAACACTTGTTTCGATAGTTCCTTAAATGAAACAAAACTACTTAGATGATCTTTGGAAGAAACATAAATCTTTAGACAAATTCTTTAGATTGTCAAAACCCTCAGAGTATCATACAGATTTTGTGTTTAAGAGCAAAGTGGCCAGCAAAATCGTTTACCTTGTGTAGAGCTAGCACATGACCATTTGTGCTGCTCATACCATGAAGTTTGGAATGCACATGTTTTGAATTTATCTTTCTGAAAAAGGTGTGATGCCAGTGTTGGATAACCCTTTTTCAAAATTTCATGTTGTTCAGTCTCTCATCTTCTCAAAAACAAAACCTCCTGCATGGAAGTAATTAAGTCTTCACTCGAAACTGCTACTTGTACCAGTCCTTATACTCATCCATATTTACTGCACACGGGACATCTAAGAGAAAACTAAAGGCAACACTGCAGAAACTGGCCTCACACAGCATGGAAGACCACGGGTGCATGGGTAAGACAGCTTGTACCCTCTCAACTGGTTCTAGCAGACATAATGGTTGCTAGGCAACTGGGTGCTTGCAGGTGACCCAGCATGTGCTTGGCCTCCATGCCGAATTTGCTGTTTGACTTCCTGTTTAGTATTCCAGGAGGAATGCTGGAGTTTAATGAAACTACGGGTTAAAATGGAGGCAATGGCTGGAGCATACAGATTAAAGACTGGAGGCAAGGAAACCTATGGGATATCTGGGACATCATACCAAAATATTAGGTGGTGGGGATAAATCTAGTTGCAGAAATGCCAGGAGGCTTTATGAAGCCGTATCTCTACTTTAGTGAGTCCTACAACGTTATAATTGAAGGCAGAGAGCACAGAAAGGCTAATCATCAACACCGATCAGAGAACATTGTATGGTTTACTGACTGCCCAAAATAAAGGATGGAACAGGAACTGGTATATATGGAAGACAGCCCAAGCTGGAGAAATAGTATCCCTTGGGAGCTTTGACCATGACATTCCAGACAGAATTATATACCATCAGGGCTTGTGTAGAGTGTGAGGACAGGTGGTACAGAAATTGATTGGTATCTAGATATACTCCAAACAGCCAGAAGGCATTGCAGACACTAACAGCACTCTTCATGAGATCAAAGATTGTTAAGCATTGCCAAGAAGCTCTAGAAAAACTAGGAGAATGCAATAGACATACTCTAGCATGGGTCCCTGGCCCCAATGGGTTAATTGGAACTGAAAATGCAGACAGGCTGGCTAAAATGGGAGTGCAGGACCCATTTATAGGGCCAGAACCAGTCTTGGGTATTACCAAATTAATGGTAAGGACAAATCTATTAGACTGGATTCAAAGAAAGCATTAGAACACAGGAAACATATCCAGGAACAAAGACAGGAAAATATATAATGCAACAGCCTGTCTTAGAAGGGGTACTCCAGTCCTTAAATTAAGTAGGAAGCAGATGAGGCTCGTGGTGGGTTTGATAACTGATCATCCAAATTTTAAAAAAATCTGATGTGTTACACTCACATGACTTTCTCTACTCTTGTGCAAACTATTTTTACAAATGCTCATTCTCCACCTACTTCATGTTAATTGAGATAAACATTTGCAGAAATTATCTTATTGCTAATTTCCTTAAAGGTGCGAGAGGAATATGGTAGGCTTTAAGCGATAGTCAAATCTTTTAAGAGCTCGTCGCTATGTGGAACATTCCATTTTTGCATGTCCAGAACATTATAACAAAAAAAAAAAAAAAAAGAATAAAAATTCCCAGTGGAAAAAAAGAATAAGTATTGGAAAATTCAAACAAATAACAAGGAATATCTCAGAAATGGTTCACTCGGCAAAAAACAATGTATATGATATAAATTGTGTTTTAACAAGACCTACATTTTTTGTGTAGTAACATTTTGTCTCTCTTACGGTTTAGCAGTTATGCAAAAATCATTCAGAATAAAGACACCTTTGGGGACATTCCCAGAAAATTCAAGATATACATTTCATTTACCATAAAAATATCTTAAACATATGGCATTTTAATCAAAATTGTTAGAGCCATTTTTGAGAAAATCAAAATTTTCTACAAATGTCCCATGTAAAGGGTAGTTTGGGGTGAAGGAATTTTCTTGAAAATCTTCGTGTCGCATCTTTGGAAGATATTGAATTAAATACGAAGTTTGGTATTTATCCGAATTTTGTTTTTAAGTTATGTTCACAGACACACACACGTTTCCAAAAGTGTTTTATTTGGATTCAGGGAGCCTCAAAATATGTATTTCTGGTAAATCTCGGTATCAAATTTTTGGGTGGAATGCAATACTTCCCCTACTTCGTATACATAGTAGAGGAAGTAAAAACCCTGCAGATAATGGGGCAACAGAACAAGACTTCAAAGAAATATAGATGCCACCAACGAGTAATTATAATACTCTTTAGCAAAACAAAGTGTTAAGCTATTCTTATACACTATTTTTCTTATTTGTTACCATTTTAACTTTTTTGGCGGCAGTACAGCTTCTTTATGTTGTAGTTTTGAATTAAAACGTCCCGCTTAGTCTTCCCTCTTAATGGATGATTTTAAAAGCACATAAAATCCATTTCTCACTATTATCTACATCTCTCAATATGCCGATAACTATATCTTTTGATTATTTACTCTTCCTATCTGTTTGCATAAGTTTAATAATAGGGGCTTAATTTCGTTTATCAGCTGCTTTCTGGAGATACAATATACTCAACCAGTTTTGCCAATACATTAATTTCCCCGTCAAACCAAAACCCTTCAAAATAAGAAAAATAATGCATACTCCGTATTTCCACGTACAATAAAAATAAAATTGAAAATTGTTTTAAATACGCCACTTGTTGTTTGTTTACCCATTGGATTGGATCCACAAAATAGAAAAAATAAAAACTACTCCGCATTTTGAATAAAAACAGAAGGCAAATTTAAGCATATTGGGTGATATAAATAAAAACAAGCATAAGCTTTTGAGCTGCAGCTCGCAAGAAAATTGAGAATCAAGCATCAGGTCGTGGTTTGGTATAAATAAAAATTTCCCCTCTTCGTTGCGCTTCGTTACCTTCACCACGACACATCAGCTGAGTAAACAAACACGCCTATTGTTCTGTCAGGAGGAGATTTAAATCTTTACTGCACCTAAATATTCATATACTCATTCATGCTAATCATACTCTCATTTATGAAACCTAATAGAAGTACAGATTTTAAATAACACAATTGCGCCACAATTGTAATTAAAGATTTCGCAAATGAAATAGACATTGAGATTCACCCAACTTTCAACAGATAACGTTCATACCCTTTCTTAATCCAATCCCTCATTTCCTAATTTGATAGTATTACAATCGTGTTACCAACTAATATATTGAAAGTAGATTATTTGTATTTCCGCTTTTGCACCTTCATATTGATATCCTCTGCATTTATATAAAATATCACTATGTAATTCCAAGAATCTATAAGATGTTATCATGAATTAAAGTTAAACTGGATGAGTTTCATTTCGTTGAAAGTTAAATTTAAATTTGGTTTTACATGAAATTCTTTATTTATAATCCGGTTTTGATTTGAACGAGCATTCTACACTCAAAAAAAAATCTGATGTGTTACACTCACATGACTTTCTCTGCTATTGTACAAACTATTTTTACAAACGCTTATTCTCCATTTATATATATTCACAAGGGCAATATAGAAATACAGTAGTCTTTAAGCACATACATATCTCTTAATAGCTGGTTGCTAGGTACAACACCATTCCCTTTGCCACAGATTAATACTCTTTGCATATCAAAGACAAAAAAATGAATAACGAATTCCCCTTTGAGAAGAGTATTGAAAAATTTAAGGGAATAACAAGCTATATCTCGAAAATGGTTCACTCAACAACAAAAAAAATGTATATAACATAAATTGTGTATTTTAACGCGATCTACATTTTTTGTCTAGTAAAATTTTGTCTATCTCTTATGGTTTCCGGTTATGCAAAAGTCGTTCACAATGAAGAATACTTTTGGAGACATTCCCAGAAAATTCAAGATATACATTTTATTTATCATAAAAATATCTTAAACATATGATATTTTAATCAAAATCGTTAGCCATTTTTGAGAAAATTAAAATTTTCGAAAAATCTTCCATGTAAAACGTAATCTGGGGTGGGGGGATTTTCTTGAAAACCTTCGTGTCGCATCCTTGGAAGATACTGAACCTAAATATCAAGTTTGGTGTTTATACGACTGTTCGTTTCTGAGTTATGCTGTTCACAGACAGACAGGCACACAGACATACACACACACACACACACACACACACACACGGACATGTTTCAAAAAATGTTTTTTTTGGATTCAGGGGGTCTCAAAACATGTATTTCCGGTGAAATCTCGGTATCGAATTTTTGGGTGGAATACAATACTTCCACTACTTCCTATACGTAGTAGAGAAAGTACAAATCTGTGTTCCCGCCATTGAGTTGAGAATCTGGTTAATCTGTGGGGGTCATAGTATTTCGTAATCGTACATTTGGCAGCATTGAATTTTAGAGCCAGAGTCATCAAAACAAATACCAATTGGGCGCTGGTCTGTGCCTGTATCTGGCTGGTGTATTTCAATGTCGAAAGGACAAGAATAAATAATGAGTTTAATTACATTTTCCCTTTAATAAGCGAAATTGTTGCACACATTTGCAGTTGCAAAGCAAAGGTACGTTCTGGATATTTCCTGCCACATGTTAAGGTGAATGTCAAAATATTATTAAGGTTAACTTATGAATATGAAGATTAGGCCAATATTTTTAGGTACGAACATGCCGAGTCCATTATATTTTTTCGCCACATAACATTTAAAACGAAATATAAGCATAGGCGAAAATTTGTAAATGTAGAAACTACTTACATCACACTTCGAACACCGATAGAAAGATTTTCGGTCTTTAGACTACCCAACCGTTGTACGATTCTTTTTATAACTTGGCAGCGGTCTAAACCCTTGTGTTAGTTGAATGAATGCCAGATTATTCTGTTCAAATACGTAATCAAGATTCACCAAAATGCAATCTGCAGTAACGATTCAATTCATGCCCACCCTTCCTATAATGCATTAAAACGCATGCAGTAAGTACTCTAAAATTGAAATCTAGAGGAAGAATAAAGAGCTTCATGTGTTATGTTGTACCTTTTATTCATGTTGGTACAATGGCATTGGATAAGTATGTCAGCACATTGATGCTGTTTACAGTATACAGCATCTTCTGATAACTTATATTTGATATCAATACAATTAAACGACAATCTGCTCATAGTTCTCTTCCATGGTGATGACGGTAATAGTGATAAAGTCGGGACCGTGCGCTTACCCGTCATTCTCCTCGCACGAACGGGAAGAGTGCCCCCACTACTCTTAACCACGTGATAGCCCCCACCATAATGGGCATTCCTTTCTTCCTCCCTTCCTTTAAAATCAATTAAACTGTATTCCTTTCTTCCTCCCTTCCCTTACAGTGCAATAAACTGTATTCCTTTCTTCCTCCCTTCCTTTAAAATCAATTAAACTCTATTCCTTTCATTATGTAAACTATCCTTTCTTCCTCCCTTCCCTTACAGTGTAATAAATTATATTTCTTTTGCGTGCAAACTATTCCTTCTTTGCCCCAATTCTTTGAAATAAAATAAATTGCATGTCATTCACGTGGATATGCCAGGCAAGCACAGGGTCCCGACAATTTCACGTATCAGTGCGTGGTGCTCCTACACACCGATATGCCTAAAGATTATAACAACTGCAATTGGCTAATAAAACGCGCCAACATTAGCGTCTATTTTTATATCCAATGAAAATTATGAATACGTTTCCAATAATGATAAACAGCTCACCCCCTCGCTGCATTATTGCACGCTATTATTGTCAGTTTCAGTAAGGCAGTATAAGGCAGTGGTGGGGGAACCATGTTGCGTGTATAAGGCAGTGGTGGGGGAACCATGTTGCGTGGAGGGGAAGGTGGAATTTGGTGGATATGGAAGGTAAGCGCAGGGACCCGACTTTATCACGTATGCCGTGATGACAATGTGTTGTATGTCCAACAAACGAATATTTAATGCTGCCAATGCCGGTAAGATACTCAGCCTCAAGGCGTAGCCGAGAGATTGAGGGCCCTCAGCCTCAAAGCGTAGCCGAGGTATATTTTTTAGAAGGAAAGCCGTGTAGCAAAGAGAACTAAGAGCAGATTTGCCCAATTAAATTATTAAATGACAATAATATTAATTACAAAATAAGGGTAAGTTGCTCTTCCGGGGTTCCCGACGGCGATGGAAGTGATGTCTTATATGTCCTACGGATGTCACTCTGTATCGTTCTCTAGCTATAATGCAATGCTGGCAACATATGAATAGCTAATGCCGCCAAAGCCGGTAAGATACTCAGTCTCAAGGCATGCAAAGCGACGACAAGGCGTAGCAGAGGGATCTGCACGTCTAAAACTCAAATGATTTACGTTTGCAGAAATTCCTTATTTCGCGGATTTCACTTATTTAGGTTGGCACTTCCCATTCAGCGTCTGTTTTAGCGACAAGATAGCTACTTCTGTTGTGTTTATATTGCAACATCCCTATGAAAGTAAAACACCTAAAAGGGCTTGGCAGGTGGGCACCAGGTATTGGCGAGATCACATCTACTTATTTCCTCACTCTTAAGGTAATTTATTCCATTCCTTCTTGCTGTTTTCAACGGGGACCCCCAGAAGAGCAAAATAGCCAAAAATAACAATAGTACCTAATATGCATGAGTGTTCTGGCCTTATTATTACATTGCATATAAAAATCATTCATATTGGAAAATTACTCTCAATAATTGCATTATAGATGCCTTGAAATATTGCACAGATTTTTATGCCTTTTAAACGATTTGGCAACTTTTTTATAGGGGAAGCTGCAGAATATCTAGCTCCTTTGGCATAGTGTGTAGTTCCATGTGGTACTGTTCATAAATTGGTTTTATTTATGGTATTATGATTATGTATTTCATTATTTATAGTGAAGCTTCCAAATAATGTAGGCTTTTAGTGCTGGATTCGGAAATATAACTAGAAGTATCTTCCAAGCAGTTATGCCATGGTCTGCTAAAAACAGGTGTTCCAGATGTTTCATCCACAACTGCAGTGGACATCTTCAGTGACACAGTCGAAGTCTGCTCAGAGAACGTATCGCTGCACCTGATGCGTTAGCTGTCAACAGTATTACCAACAAGTGAATGGCATTTGTTGCTATCTTGATGCTAGAAAATCGCTAAAGAATATTGAGAAGTAACCAAAAAGTCTCTGAAAGGGATGGTAGGGATTAAAAGCATTATATTTACAATATTATTTCTTGTACATATCCATTCACTGTTGGAGAGAATAACTACACTATCATCATCGTAATTATATCTTCCTGTTCTGCTGCTGCTTCTTTCCCTAGCTTTCCTTTTTCTTTCAATCCTGAAATCAAAGGCATCTTATTTCAGGTTGATTCAAAGGAGTAAGATTCTCAGATTCTTATTTTATTCAGTGCTGCTACTATGCCCCTAGCTGAGGCTGGTTTGATTTTTACCAGGGCTTCGATTGAAATATCGTGTTCAGTTTCCAAAAATTTGCTTATGCTTATATCAGTGGACTCATCAATTGTACTTGCATTCACCCAGGTCATTGACAAGTTTATAGGTATATGAAATGTGGATTGTTCAGTGTGTCACTGTTTTCTTATACCATTTAATTTCATATAGGTATAATTATTTCAACATGAGAGTACTGACTGTATGCTTTTGATTTGTCAGTACTTCAGGTTGAGTCCTTTACCGAATTTCTCTTATAGCGCTGTCCATAGTTTTACTTCCATCATCTATAATTAGAATGTTTAGCAACTACAATGTTATACTGCAATTTTCACTAATTTTCACCATGTTCACTAATAGCGCTGAATGAAACAAATGTGTTACTATATGAACTTGCATACTGGTGTATATCTCACTACTGGCCTTGCTGACAGTTGAAATAAATCTTTCGTATTAATTATAAACTCCCATGGCAACAACCACCTTTCTTTCAATAACCCATATCCAAGCGGTAGTGGATAACTGGAGTGCTTTAATTGATTTCTACAGGGTTCTTAATAAAACTAGTGGCCCGGCAGAGCACCTAGCCTAAATTATTGATTATTTTTGTTGAACACTAACCTGTGTTATAAGCGATGTTTGAAAATATTGTTTCTCAGCATCAATACATCGATGACATCTGCATATGAAATTCCCATTCGCTTCTATTAACTCCTGAGACGTAATTGCAGCAATTTATTGTGTGATATTTGCTTTCAGATCCTCAATTGTGTGCAGGTTATTCTGATACACCTTGTCTTTAAGTTTCCCCATAAATAAAAATCACAAGGCGTCAAATTCTTTGAAAGCACTAATTGACAGTGTAAGATATCGAAGAGACATCTTACAGCTTTTCTTCAAACAACTGACAGATATTGAATGTCAGCAGTCATTCTTTCAACAGGATTCAGCTACTTCACACACTGTTTATGAAACACTTGATTTGGTTGCTGAGATTTTTGAGTACAGAATTATCAGTACTGGGTTGTGGCCCATTCGTCCCTGATTTGATGCCTTGTTTTTATTTATGGGAAAACTTAAAGAACAAGGGTCTCAGAACAACTCCCGTACAATTGAGCATGTAAAAGCAAATATCACACAACAAATTACTGCAATTAGGCCTCAGGAGCTAATGGAAGTGAATGGGAATTTTATGTGAAGATGTCATCGATGTATTGCTGCTAAGGGGCAACATTTTTAATATCGCTTATAACACAGGTTAGTGTTCCATTATTTTGTTGTTTTTGCTAATGTATTCAGTAAACATTCACATCTGACGGTTTATAGTCTCTTTCTTGCGTAACCTGTCATGTTCTGCTGGTCATTCGGTCGGCCGCTCCACTGGCTACTAGTTGTAATAACAACCCTGTACATCTAATTTCTTTTACTGTTGACTTGGATTATATTGGGCTCTTCTCACCTCTTGGATTGCCATTCTGCTAAGTCTCAACCTGCCATTCAGAAGCTAGACCAACTTCCCCATCCCAAAAAGGCACAGTTTTCATGTCATCCTTCAGAAACATCATGGATTGAATTGAACACATACTGCAATGCTACAGTTTCAAGATGGTTTTCAAGGCTACCAGACAATTAAGCAATTTACAATGTTCAGCCAAAGATTCTCAGGAGCTGCCATCATCAGCTGGTGTGTACAGTATTCTTTGTTCTTGTGGTTCAGTCTACATGGAGCTACATAGCACAGTGTTAACACCAGGCTTACTGAGCACAAAAGAAGTTGCTGTTTGGGCCAAATAGAAAAGTTTGCAGTTGCTGAACGCGCCATTGAAGCGGAGAGCAAATACATCATTAAGTTCCAGGGTACAAGCATCCTTTCATCATCATTAAACAACAACTGGCATCCAGTCATGGATTTTTATTTTGGGATGTGTGTTATGGGTGGCTTTTCTGGTTTAGGATCATTAGAAATAGATAGGAGGAAACATGTTGCTCCTCGACGGCTGTTAAGATGTAGCAGCCTCTCTGCACCCTGGTGGGAGTGGTTTAAAAATCTGTAATTTCATTGGCTGTTGGATTAGAATTTTGAAGCCAATCAGATTAATATGAAGGTAAGCTTTAGCTGCTTTTGGTAAAGCTCCAGTGTTATCTGGTGTGTCTGCAAGCCTTGCAGGAACCTGATGTCGCCTGAAGCGACGGGTTCTGGAATGATCATCCCCAAGAGTCCTGACACAGCATTTTGATGTTGAGGCAAACTCGCACAGAAGTTTGCTGCCTGGTGCCTAATTTCATCTTACACATATGGAAGGGATGAGGCAATACTAGTCTCACGTGCAAGGAGCACCGCAGAATAGATGGACCGAAATCGCTATGCTGCGCCCGTTATAGCCATAGCAGGCAACTGTCTGCATCTATGCCCCCAGATGTTGCAGGCTTAAGGCATGAGGGATTATTAGAGCTCGGAAAAGTTGTAACTTTAGATGAACAAGTCCTCCATGTTTTAGGGGTACTATGCTAGTCTCTAGTTCCCGAGGTCGCAGGTTCGAATCCGGCTGAGGATGGTGGATTTTTTCAGGGTTAAAAATCCTTAGCATAACTTCCTTTGGAAGGGTCCCAGTGTCCCTTGTAGATTTACGGCACGTAAAGGAACCTCAAACCTGATAAGCCTCTGAGCAAAATTCCTGGTCTTTCATGCCCAATATAGAATGGGACACTAAGAACCATAGCAGTTAAAGAGCGTCCATAAATAAAACTCAGTTTAATTTTTTAGGCGAACAGGCATAGGATACAAGGAAGCAATAGCCCCCCTGCACCCGTGTAGACAGTTCTCGGATATGTTGGCAAAAGGTTAACCTATATCTATCTTCCCCCAGATAGTTGATCAAATTCCTCCATTCGATCCTTAGCCTCTATACCTAAATGTGGTGCAGTCTGTGGGAGGGGGGGCTGTGGCGCTTGTCCATGTTTGTACCAATGCCGGCATCACTCTTGGACGAGGCAGAGGTGTGTATGTGTGTGTGTGTGTGTGTGTGTACAGGGTTGAAAGCTCTTGAGTGTGTGTTGGTGCAGAGCTGGGCTATATCGATATGTGGCTTAGTTGGGAAATCTGCCATGAAGTCGCTATAGAGTAGTGTGGGGGATAGTACAGAGCTTTCGGGGACTCTGCCTCTGATTTGTCTAAGTTCTCCCTGCGACCGTTGCTTTAAAAGTGCGGTGACTGAAAAAACTGTAAAATGTTTACTGGCTTTGTAGCTATTTGTTTTTCACTATAAGCTGAAAGGAGAAGTAAACAAAACTTAAATGTATCACTCTGCCGAGCACAAGGCAGCACCATGTGGAGGATGACGGAACTAAGACCCTTGAGAGGAAATTGCTTCAGACAGAATGCAAATACAATATATTGCGCAGCTTGGGGATCATTAGCTTTTAAACATTGTATGTCTTATTCCTATATTTTGCCTTACATCCCTAACTTCTAACACACAATACTACAAGTAGACAAATAAAAGTTGTACCTGAACAGTTCAGCATCTGTGATTAAAGGTACTGGATTAAACTGTTCTTAACTTCAGACTTTAGAAATCATTAATTTAATGACTAATATCAGCATACCACTTTTGCTTTAACCTTTTATGAGTCAAGTTAAAAAAACGAATAGCACCATAGGTTAAAACACAACAGAAAACAAACACGACCCAAGCTATCCAAGCAACAATTCTGCATCACTAACAAAGAAGTTCAATTATTGCTAAACAATGGCCAACCATATTCATTGTCGATTGTAGGTACTTTTCACAGAATGTGTTAAAAGCATTTAACACAATTATCTTCTTTCCAATTCCCGCGTTTATGTTTTTCACAGTGGCAGAGGATTCTAAACCGCAAACGAACTGCAGCGCCTGCTCATAGCCTCTTAAACCCTCTGCTATAATGATTCATTTAGTTTCATAAATTGAACTGTTACAATAATGAATTTTTTTAAATATCTGTGCACGAGAATAACCACAAAATGTTACGATCTGAACGGAAATTTTTTTGGGGGGGGTAGAGGAAGAGACGACATGCTAAGCGAGAAATGTTGTAGTTTGCCCACCAACCAATGAGGTGCTGTCTTGTCACGTCATTTTGTTTACTTCTCCTTTCAGCTTATGGTGAAAAAGGTATAGTCCCAGCCGGATGGATGAATGTTCTCCGTGGTCCAGGGATACCATACTACCCTCTGGTTCCCGAGGTCGTGGGTTCAAACCTGGCGGAGGTAGATGGATTTTTTCGGGCGTAAAACTCTTTAGCATGGCTTCCTTCGGAAGGGAAGTAAATCTGGTAGTCCCTTGTCGTAGATTTACGGCGCGTAAAAGAACCTCAAGCCTGATAAAGAGGCCCCTGAGCAAAATTTCCAGTTTTTCACGCCCAATATACGAGGCGCATTCCAAAACTAAGGTCCGGTGAACAATATTTAACGGATGGTAGGCCTGAATGACGTTTCACGTTTGCAGCGCTGTCTACCGACTCCTGAGGAACCTACCGCAGTGTTGGTGTAACGCAGTAGGCGTTTGCCAGTCGGTGAAAATAGATCGTAATGGCCGTGACAATCGTAAATCCCGCCAGTTGTGAAGTGCGCGGTGTGATTAGATTTTTGCTGGCAAAAGGATCGTCAGCTGCGGACATCCATCATGAGTTATGCCTCATGCATGGACCGGACATAATGAGTGACGAACAGGTTCGGCACTGGTGTCGAGAATTTCGAAATGGCCGCACAAATGTGCACGATGAACATCGGAGTGGTAGGCCCAGTATTCGGACCGACGACATCGTTGAGCAAGTGAACCAAAATCGGCGTTTGATGATTAGTGGTCTGGCTGATGAATTTTCAAATGCTGCTCGAACCTCACTTTATAGGATTGTCACTGAACAGCTTGGATGTCGGAAACTGTGCGAGGTGGGTGCCAAAATTGCTTACCGGTCAGCACAAAGAGTAACGAATGTGTAGTGCACGATAGTTTTTGGAGTGCTATAGACAAGATGGAGATGGCTGTTATCCCACATTGTTACGGGCGATGAAACATGGATAGCGTACACCAACGCAGAATCGAAACAACAGTCAATGCAGTTGCGCCGTTCTGGTTCACCCAAACCAAAAAACGTGTAAGCAACCGCCGTACACGAATCGCAAAATGATGGCTACCGTGTTTTGGGACGAAAAGGGCGTCCTTTTGATTGATTTCATGGACTGTGGGTCAGCAGTTACAGCTGACATGTCTGTGCAACACTTACCAAACTGAGACGTGCGATCCAAAATCGACGCCGCGGAAACTGTCATCTGGCATCATCCTCCTGCAGACAACGCACGCCCGCACATCGCTGCCAAAACCAAAGAGAAGATTCAAGAGTTTCTTTGAGAACTCTTTGAGCACCATCCGTACAGACCCGACCTGGCACCAAGCGATCATTTCCTCTTCTTGCATTTGAAACGGTGGCTGGGTGGACAACGATTTCAAACCGACGATGAACTCAAGACGAACGTTTCCAACTGGTCCAAGTTCCAGGCATCAAAACTTCTATGACGAGGGGTTAAAGAAGCTGGCGCAGCGTTACAGCAAGTGTATCCATGTGAACGGCGATTACGTGGAAAAGTTAAGTATATATGTAGGCACATATTACTGTCAGTAAAAACCTTGTCTCATGAGCGATGTTATGAACAAACGGGCCTTAGTTTTGGAATACGCCTCGTAGAATAGGACGCAAAGGACCATAGCGTTTTATTTATGAACGCTCTTCAACTGCTAACGACCATAGCAGTTGAAGAGTGTCCATAAATAAAACTCAATTCAGCTGGATGAATTTGCGCAGGAGATGTCCTCCGTGGTTTAGTGGTTACCATGCTAGCCTCTAGTTCTCGAGGTCGCGGGTTCAAACCCGGCGGAGGGTAATTGATTTTTTCAGGCGTTAAAATCCTTAACATGGCTTCCTTCGGAAGGGAAGTAAAGCCGGTGGTCCCGCGTCGTAGATTTACGGCACGTAAAAGAACCTCAAGCTTGATAAAGAGCAAAAGTGCCGGTCTTTCAAGCCCAATACAGAATAAGACGCTAAGAACCGTAGTAGTTAAAGAGCATCCATAAATAAAAAAACTTGCGCAGAAGATCCGCAAGCCTGTCGTTGAGAAGGCCTTATCAGCACCGAGAGACACCGCGGCAGTGAAGGAACCTTCGTGAAACCCAGGGCATCCGTCCCCACCACATGCAACAGCTGTTGAGTGCCCAGGGCGATATTCAAATTGGTGATTGGGGATAGCTTGAATGTTTCCCAGGAGTGGGGACATGGTTGAGAACCATCCTCTTGAAGACTTTCGAGTGGGCCAAAAGGAGGCTAATGAATTGGTAGTTCACAGGATGCGCCGGGTCTTTCCGTGCTTCAACATACATATAACCCGGGCCTTTCTCCATTTGCGCGGAAAATGACCCAGACTGAGACACACTAAAGACCCTGTGAGAAAGAGCACGCGTTGAAGGGAAGGTGGCGAAACATGAGGGGGATAGCCCACCAGGTCAGCCGCCTTTTTGGGGTTGAGACGCAGTACTGTGCCATGGAGTTCGCTTGGGCGGATGATAGAAGCCGAACCGACGCCATCCGGGGTCGCCGAAATTATCGACGTATCTCCGGCGGACACGTTCGGAAACGATGTCCTGGGGGTCATCTCTTGGACGCATAGTACGTTCAAGGTAGCCAACGAACACATTTGCCTTGGCTTGGGGGTTCAAAGGTGAGGTCTTGGGTGTCTGGGAGCGGTGAGGCGCACTGGTCTCGACGGTTACGAAGGCTTTTGGCTATCCTTCATACTTCTCCACTTTCGATGCGCAGTCTGGTCATCGTATTCTCCCACGCTTGCTTTTGATGCTCCCGTAGTCGGATACAGACCTGCCGGCGCAGTCACCGTAGTAGGGCCAGAGTGTTGCATGCGGTGATGCAGGTAGAATCTTCATGCCATCCAGGAACACCGAATGAGTATGGTTAAGTCAACTGTAAGGACTTCTGGATGTAGAAGGTTGTGGGCAGTTTGTGTCACAATGGATGTGAAGGACGAGACTGCTGCCTCAGGGACGGGTTGTCTGTGATTCCGGGGTTCAGTGGAATGAAAGTGCGGAGGCAATTCCTAACGCATTTGCAATCAACCTCTTGGGTTCAAATCGAAGAGTTATGCCTGCTGACCCTAGTGTTGATTTCTGTCCACATGGGATTGTGTGCGGATTGAAGTGAGGGCGAGATGGCATGGAAATTGCTTGATGATTGCAAAGTTGATGACTGGGTACAGTCTTCCACCTCGCAGATGGTGTGTGTGTTGCTGGGGATCCTGCACGTGAAGCAAGGGATTCGCGTCTATCAGGCAAATGATTACATTGCCTCTAGCATCCGCCCGGCGACCGCAATGCCAATGCAGCTGCTTGGCATTGAAATCGCCGGCAAGGATAGCACTGGCTGTAGGGCAAGAATTGAAAAGTTATTGGGCACAAACTGCCTCCCAGGGGGATGGTACACAGAGTTTTGTTTTTATTTATTTATGGATGCTCTTTAATTGCTGTGGTCCTTAGCGTCACATTCTATAATGAGTGTGAAAGATCGGTAATTTTGCTCAGAGGCCTCTTTATCAGGCTTGAGGTTCTTTTACGTGTCCTAAATCTACGACACAGGACCACCAGCATCACTCCATCTCTATGCATTCCAAGGGTAATCATGTTGCCATCAAAAATCTCCTCCATCTGCGATGCCATTATGGACAACATGGTTAAAATACTTGAATAGCTTGGTATGCCACTCTAACTTCAACTGACGACACACTGCTCCACAAGGACCAGTCACTAGAGACATCACCAAGACAAGTAGGGCCACGTCTGGGCTTTGTCAAGGTGGAGGTTCTACCCTCATGTGTTAGACTGTATCAGATTTGATGCAAGTAATCACTCATGAACACCTGGCTTTGCTACGGCAGTACTGGGCTTCATGGTGCCAAAGTTATCCCAATAAAGAGAGCCACCACAGAATAATCTTCCTACCCGAATCCCTTTATCTTCTCCAGATACCTATATACATATCTATTATATCTTTATTCGTGCCTCCCTCCCCAAAAAACAAAAACTAATGCATCAGATGCAGCGATACTTTCTCTGAAGAGCCTTTGACCATGCCACTGAAGGTGTCCACCGCAGTTGTGGATGAAACATCTGTCTCTAGCAGACTATGGCATAACAGACTGGAAGATACTTCCAATTGTATTAATCCATCAATGTTCCAAATACAGGAAAGACCTCTGAAAAATGCAATAGGGTTCAAGTGTGTGTACATCACATTACAAACTATGGATAATGTGTTCTGTTATCTCTGTCCACATCAATGATAGAATCAGAGCAGGAACTAGAACCTAAACAACATTAAGAATCCGAATAAACTATCAGAACAGCCTTAAAATTGTTCAAGTTGAAGGTTTCAGCTGTTGCCTCATGCAGTTTGGAAATTGTCTGGCTACATCTAAAACTGAATCACCTGGAACAGGCATGGGCATTTGCTGGTTCAGGAACCACAAGTGGTTCTTGACCTTCCCGCATATGACAGAAGATGATGATGTGGAGGTTCAGTGTATGGTACAGATATCCATGCATGACTAGAGCAACTGGAAGAACTGAAAGCAGCCTTTTTGTAAAAGACACCTTGTGTTTCAAAATACATCCTGTCAAGCTTGTTTAGGAGTTAACCCATTAAACATTGTACATATAGGAATTTCATACTCAATTGTTGCTACTATCTATGCCAAGTTATGTACAGTTTGTGGAGAAATTACAAATAAAAAGGATATAAAGAGTGACTTTTACTCCACTGATATAATGACATATATGAAATCATGGAACACAATTTTAAAATTGCAATTTACTGCTTTTCATAAAATCAGCAATCAAAAAATTGGAAAATAACTTTTGACATCCATATATGGCCACTAAGTGTGCAGTAGCACCCAACCTATTGAAGATGAAATAACCTTGTAGATACAATAACTAAAGGCAAAATAGCAATTCACATAAAAGGTTTCGTACAACCCAGCATTAGTATCACCACTTAAGCAAGAACTCTGTTATTCTGAGTTTATTATTTTCTTCCATATATATGTTACATATTACAAATTATTTATACAATGTGCATGATCACAATGCCAAGCATGCAGGTGATTTGCACAGGCCAATAAAATAGTGTTACTATTCTGCAATAAAAAGTTTGAGCAGCCTTCCATGTTGTACTGTTAGGAAACCAAAGCAGCATAAAATCTTCAGAAAAGAATTAAAATCATTATTATACATTCACTCTCCATACAGATGGGAAGATCATTTCAATGTTAATTTATAGCTTAAAGTTATAAACTGTAAATGGTGGGGGCTAATAATTTGGATTTACATCATGCATCACATTATAATGCAAATGGTGGTGGTTGACAGCATTATTTCTTTTTTTTTTTAAGTGCTGCAAAAATAAATAAATAAAATAAAAAAATCTGATGTGATACATTCATATGGCTTTCTCTACCCTCTATTAGTGGGTATAATACTATTCTTACTAAAGTTTATTTTCCTATCTACTACATTTAGTCCAAATAAACCTTTGCAAAAATAGCTACATTACACATTTCATTATAAATACAAAGAGAACAGCAATAGTAAAATGTTTAAGAACTGGATGCTATATGCTGGCCATAATATTCCATACTGTTACCATGCAATCGCAAGAAACAACTGAAAATCGATGGGACTTAGTACTGAACCATTTGAAGCTTGAATAATGGATATCTCAGAAATGGCTCATGCCACAAAAGAACTTATTTTAAGTAAATTGTGTATTTTAAAGAGATCTAACATTTTTTTGGTGTGGTATGTTTTTATCTATCACTTAATGTTTACAAGTTATACAAGATTATACAAAATTCCTTCTGAATGAGGACTTGCTAGGGTATTCGCAGAAAATTCAAGATATAAATTTTATTTCATGTAAATATATTTCATATATGTTATTTTAATAAAAAACTTTAGAGCATTTTTTACAAAATCAAAAATTTCAAAAAATATTCCATGTAAAGCATAGTGGGGGTTGGAGGACTTTCTTGAAAATCTTTGTGTTGCATCCTTGGAAGTTTTTGAGTTATGCTATTCACAGAAAACACAAACATGGACATGTTTCCAAAAATGCTTTATTTGGATTCAGAATGCCTCAAAACATGTATTTCCAGTGAAATCTTGATATTGAATTTTGGGTGGAATGCAATACTTCCCCTACTTACATACATAGTAGAGAAAGTAAAAAAATAAAAAAATAAATAATTAAGCTTTACTAATGGTGATGGGTTCAAGTTATGTTTTCATTGCATGTAGTTTTGGATGTTTTTTTTATTATTATTATTATTATTATTATTATTATTATTATTATTATTATTATTATTATTGTTGTTGTTGTTGTTGTTGTTGTTGTTATTATTATTATTTCTTTAAATTAATGTATAATGCCCATTCTTAATGCATACAGCACTACAGGTAGTGGACACTGGTGAGACATGAAACATAATTGGGAAGGAAACATACCAGGCTTAAGTTTAGGGTAACTCTCCAGCATTTGCAACTTATGAAGCCTGAGGAATATTTGGAAAAAACCTCAGTCAGGTTAGGGAGAACAGATTTTAACTTCAGACTCCCAATCACAAGTCTGTGTCTTAATGACTTCAGCCATCTGTGTCAGTGCATGTGGAGGTGTAGGTAAAGATCACTTGCTGTGCGACATGTTCAGTGTCTCTAAGCTTTGCTTACTAGGGGCCTTCCAAATAAAAGATACAAACAAATTGCATTTTCACATTGATGAAAATCACCTCACTGGAGGTGATCACTTTTTGGTTGTTCGTTTCATTCAGCAGTAGAATTTTACTAGTCATCAATTAATGCATCAGTATGCAATAAAGCAGAATTCAGTTATGTCCATTTGTTGTAAATGTGCCATTATAATATATGCACATGGATGTGAATTATGTAAATTTGAAGGTAACATAGAAAAGTATATTTTAAATGTTAATAATTGTGCTTTCCAAATTAGGCCTGTATGTTATAGAAAAATTCACCTGAATCATACAAGTAATATGTCACATAATAGGTAAGTGCTTAACTTAAAAGCTTTCAGTAGTTACAGTACCAGACGTGTTTAACAGATTCAAATAATATAGCTTTGGTTGCTTCTGATGGTGGTAGTGATAAGATGGTGAAGAGGCACATGAAAGAAGGATCTTAGGTTCTTGTGGAGTATGCAACAAAGCAGGATTTGTCAGCTTTATGAATGGTGATGAACAGAGGGAAGATGATTTCTCTGTTTTGTTTGCTTAACCTGGGACGTGAGAATGCTCAAATGGCAACACAAAAAGAGCACAACACATTCTCTGAGCACATAGCAAGCATGTTCATCTAAAACTACCCATGGAATATGTTTCTAGTTTCCTTTTACTTTTTCAACCTACCACCACTGGGTTACCTACAGTAGAAGAAGTATTGCATTCCACCCCAAAATTGAATATTCAAGAAGTTACAATGAAAATGTGGATTTTGGTTCTCTGAACCCAAAAAGAAATATTTATAGCCAACAAACAATATTGTAAATGGGCACAAGTTACTTTCGAAGTGCATTTGCAACATTTTGTGTCTTGTGTTTATTGGATATTTTAGGAAAGCATCTCAAAAATCATATACTTTTACACCTGTAAGTGAGAAGAAAACTTTTTGATTTGCTGACATTCATTTTTACTCTCTATTCATTTATCTTGTTAACAAATTTGATTTTCAGGTGTTCACATGAACCTGGTGTAGAACAGCATCATCTGCATACGGGACATTCCATTTCAAATTGTCTGAAATACGAGGATTGGCTGATAAGTCCTGGGCCTCTCAATGAAAACAATATTTAAAAAAAAATTTTTTTATTTCTCAACATAATCTCCAGAAAGGTTAATACATTTGTCATACCGGTGTTCTAATTTAATTAAACTCTCTGTAGTTCAATTTATCAAGGTCCTCAAAATAGCTGTTTACCGCATCAATGGCCTCCTCGTTGCTTGAAATCTTCATCCTCCAAGAAATTTTTTGAGATTAGGGAATAGGTGGTAGTCACTGGATGCTAGATCTAGCGAATAGGGTGGATGTTCTGGCAATTCGAACTTTAATTCACAAATTTCCCCCATTGCAATGACTGAACGATGGGCCGGAGCATTGTCGTGATGAAACAAGATTTTTTTTTTTTTTTGCCAAATGAGGTCTTTGTCTTTTCACCTCATCACTCAAATGTCGCAGTAAGCTTGCGTAGTAGTCACCAGTGATACTTTTACCTTTTTCCAAGTAATCAATAAAAATAATTCCCTGTGCATCCCAGAAAACACTCCCCATAACCTTGTTAGTTGACAAAATTGACTTTGCCTATTTTTGGAGTTGGTTCACCTGGCGCAATCCACTGTTTTGACTGCGATTTACTTTCTGGAGTGTAGTGATGTATCAAAGTTTCATCCATGGTAATAAGCCATTTCAAAAATTCATTGGGATTTTTACAGTAGAGATCCACATTCTTAACGAAACAGCTTTTCTATGCAACTTTTGATCAGGTGTCAACAAATGCGGCACCCACCTTGCACAGACCTTGTGAAAGCCCAAAACATTACTTAAAATATTACCTGCATGCTCTTTTGATACGTTTACAGCCTCTTCTATCTCAAACAACTTTAATCTGTGATCTTCCAGTACTAAACGATGAATTTTTTCAATCATCTCTGGAGTTGTGACTTCCACAGGGTGTCCAGAGCGAGGCTCATCACTAGTGCTCGTCCCATTTTAAACTCTGCAACCCACCTTTTAATCATTGAATATGAAGGGGCAGAGTCTTTCAATGTACTGTCCATTTCCTCCTCGATTTCTTTAGGCGTTAAGCCTTTCAAATGGAAGTATTTAATTACTGCTCGTTTTTCCAAATCCTCCATTTTCGTGAAAACTCTAAAGTTGTCTTGTTTAAAATGCTGTCATTCAAAAACTAAACAAGCTATTGACCTGTAACTATGGATACAAGCTAGTCTAGAGTAAAACTATACGATGCTACCGTCTAACTGGCCTAGTGGCATCATCTCTGTGTGAGACCGGGGACTTATTGGCCACTCTTGTAGAAGAAAAATCGACCTTGCATTTTTTAAGTGAAACAAAACGTTTTGTATTTGGAGACAAGTCTGATATAATGCTTTATATAAACTCTTAAAATTCAGAACATCAGAGTTTTGCAATTAAAATTGTCAAATTTATTATATCTTCCTAAAATTGCCAACTTCAAGCTGTTATAACTCTGAAACCTTTATATCTAATTATTTAAATCAAGCTTTATTTTGATTCTGTAAACTTTTAATTTCTTTCTGATAAGTAAACATGTCCTTATTTTTATTTAAGTGAAGAAATTTACACTTTTTCAAGTGTAGGTGAGAAAAATAATTGTATTATATATGGTAAGATTCCATGATTTAAATACAATCAAACATATACTTTACTGTAATGATGACTGATAAGAATTTGTCTAGAATAATTAAATAAGTAAATTACTTCATGAGTAGAAGTAGTAAAATACATGCTCATGGTCACTCTCGCACGTTTGTTTTAAACTGAAGGTTCAAGCAAGCTTCTGTGCATAAGGTTAAACAATGAGAATGCTTACTAAGCAGTATGCGGTTCTGAGCATTTCCTCCAGATTCACAGAGCGCTTGGTGATCATCATGCATCAACCACGTAAATTGCTGCATTTATTCACTTTTTGTGTTATACTTACGAACACCTTAATATTATCACTTTACCAACATTATCAGCTTCTGTTAATGATACTATTCTCAATCTAATGTTTTAGTTTTATAAAATTCCGAAGGCGCTTAAAATAAGTAAAAACTTAGTATAGATTTTTGTGGCTATTAAAATGATTAGTATATGATGTAATGAAATGCAGACTTTTATCTACAAAATTAGATTTGGTGCAATATTCTGAAATAAAGGGTTTCAGAGCTATGCACACTTAAAATGTGACAAAATGAATTAATTCGATATATTTATTATTCTATAATGTGACAACCATTGGCTTTTAGATGCTAATATGTGAAAAATATGCTTTCTTTAGCACTCTTTATTAATAGGAAAAATTGCAATGGAAACAAAAAGCACAAGTCATTTTGCTTTTCGATTTCACATGGAATGTCCATTACTTGGCTATTTTTAGGTAGTTATGTATTAGTATATATATATTTATATATTTTGTTACACCACGGTGAGGCCAAAAGGTTTTGCAGCTAAAAATATTAAATTTAGTTACCCCGGCATAAACATTTGGGAGCATAAGTGCAGTGGCAACAAGGGGACCAGGAACTTAGTTGTACAAATTTAAAGTAGGCGTGGGATATTCATAACAAAATACACTTCATTTCACATTTAACACATTACCTGTGGTTTATTATAAATTTGCCTTGGTGCCACTACATCATACATAAGAGATGTATAGCCATATTCTAAGGAAGATTGCTAGCACAAATAAATAAATAAATAAATAAAATATAAGAGATTACAGGACAAACATTGGAGGAAGATGTTCCACACTCACACACTACATCCACTTGCCCTGAAGACACACACAAGACTGGCTGTCTACTACTGACACCACTGGACAAAGAAACTTGTACCTCTACTTGCCTTCACCTCTTTCCTCTCTCCACCCCTGACTAGGAGGTGGGGAAGAGATGCCATGCCGGACAAAATTCAAACTCCCAAATGAAATAATTATGCCCAACAATGTCATGCTACAAAGCAATAATGTGTATGACGCGACAATGCACATGCATACATGCTACATCTCTCCTCACTCACAATAATGAGGCATCCCTGCCAAAAACAAAGAAAAAAATAAGAATACCAAGAAAATATTAACATACAAAATTGGCTATACAGATAACAAAGAGAAAGCCCTGATGAATTCCCACAGGGACAGTGGTTCTGTCTTGATAATGTAGTAGTCCCACAGGAACCCTCAAGCTCGTAATTCCTCTTCTGTACGTACACAGTGTATTACAACATGGTGCTTGAGAATGGAGCAAAAACAAACTGCTTTGTCCATTAACTTTTCCCACTACTTAACCACACCCACCGAAGAAAAGATGGAAAAAACTTATCACACAGATAACTGTACCACTCGATCACCACGGCAACACAGTGAAATAGCTGGAACTCTGTAGAATAGGTCTGTGACTGACGGGCCCCACTGGCACAGACAAACCAAGAGGGAGAACACCCTTGTAGACTGCCATGGTGAGAGGGTTGTAGATGAAGTGCAGCTGGAAACCTGTCTGGGTGTGGCTGGGGGAAGTACCACTATTCTCTGGACGATCTGGGGCTGTCCTCTTCTGTGGAGGGGAGTGTTTCCTCGGGCTACTGGCAGACTGGAACAAGATTTGGGTAAGGCATCAGGGTCACAATATACAAAAAAAAAAATACACAAAATAAATATTAAAAACAAAAGCATGGGACACACAAAGCTAATAAAACTCAAATCTAGAGCAAGGCCTTGCAAAAAAAAAAAAAAATATATATATACATTGATTGAGGACTCAATAATTGGATATGACTAATAACTATTCATGAATATATTTAAAGTAGGGACACCAAGTCAAAATTGAATAACAAAAATTTTCAATGTTTTAACATGAGAATGAAATTTATAGCTCTTGATGCTTTACAATGAAATCTGACCATAGACATGACATTACTGTGAGATTAATACAAGTAAGAACCAAAACACATTGGGACATTGGTACTAAGAATTTAGAAATATCATCCTCAGAGAAAAAAAAATGTTAGATGAGTCTACTAGCAAACTACAATATAGCTACAGACATACTAACTATAGGATCAAATATAGGTAGGGGAACCATTACCAACTATGTTAAGGATCTACTCCCCAAGTACCACTCTATGTGCAGTTCCTTTTTTTTTTTTCCTCTCCACAGATAGATATAGCTCTCTATAATCTGTCATGGTTGGAGTGTGGACCAAGCCCCAGTCAATAGATTCTGAAAAATACATTTATAAAACAGACACAAAAAAAAAATTAAAATAGTTATAACTGACCAATAGAAAGAAATTATTGTAGGTAAATATTGTGACATATTACGGATTACATGACCTGCAAATTTTGGAAACATGTATTCACCCAGATAAACTTGTAGTGAAGGGGCATAGAGTTGCTGCTGGACAGAAGGAAGAATCTATGACCATTTCCCTTGTTCCAGTAGAATCTTGCGAAAAGTGGTTGCTGTTCAGCACAATGATATCTATAGCGACTGTAAACAAACTCAAACAGTGCATGAAAACCAAACCAACATTACTGTGGACATACAGCAGACACAGTAATGATCTCACCTTGCTAAGTACTCAACGGCACCTCAGCAAGAACATGACAAACAAAACATAAAAAAAAATATTACCCTATAATCACACAACATTTAAAATACCCTCACAAAGCTGGAAAGAATCATATTAAAGAATCTTGGTAAGTACATGTTAATTTATCGCCCAAAACAAAATGTAGTGTTACAATAAAGTACATAGAAAAATAAGCAAACAAAAAAAATTTATCTGTAAGAGAGAGAGAGAGCAATTAACATTTTACAACCTATATGGTCCTACAGAATCATAATAAGGGAAGATGCGAGAAACATGTACTGGCTGGGTTTTGGTCCTGGGAGCGTTAGGGCGGCGGAGGTAACAGGTGTGATTTGTTTGACGATTTCAAAGGGACCCTGGTACTGGTGGAGAAGTTTGGTACATTTTCCTAAAGGGAGTGAAAATTTTAACAATTTGATCCACTTGAAATGTCGCATCACGATGTTTTGTGTCATATCGTTGCTTTTGTTTTATTTGAGATGGGTTAATATTGGCAATGGCGGCTTCCGTAGCCTTTTGTATATTCTGAAGGATATTACGGACAAACAGGTTATTTGAGGATGACTGGAACTGTACCTGGTGAGGTAAAGTAGGTTCTCAGCCATAGATTAGGAAAAACGGAAAGATTTTAGTAGTTTCCTGAACAGAAGAGTGATTTTAGCAGCTTCCTGAACAGAAGAGTTGTATGAGAAGATAACATATGGCAAAATTGTGTCTATTTCTTTGGTTCGAGTCAATAAAATAGCTTAGCATATGAACCAGCGCCTCATTAAAACTCTCGGTGAGGCCGTTAGTAGTTGCATGGTATGAGCTGGTGAAGTGTGGCAAAACTGATAAAGATCTGAGCAGTTCCTGCATCACCTCACTTATGAAAACAGATCCACGGCCAGATAGCAGCATTGCCGGAGCACCATAGCGACAAATAATGTGTTGTAGGATGAATTTAACCACATGGGGAATTGTAGCAGCAGGTAAGTCACCAGCTTCCACCCAGCAAGAAGCATATTCTGTACGGACAATTACATGGTGTGATTGCCAGAATTTGACCATGGTAAGAAGCATCTAACAACTTGTTTCACGCTGTGCGCAGTAGCATATCAACAGGCTCCAATTTGGCAACGTCATGAACATGGCAGACATGGATGATGTTAACAGCACTGCCTGTATCCAAAAGAATGTTAATTTGTTCTCCATTGATGAGTCTAGGGACCTGCAGAATGTGGCCCAGAGGAAGACAGGCAGTGGCGACAGTAGGATGTTGCCCATCACTGTGAGGCATGGCACTGCTATTTTTTGCTGAAGCACTTGCTGCCAACAAAATGTTTGCCACACCTAAAACAAATCAGGGGTTGGCACTGATCTGGAGGTGGTGAACGTGGTTCCCTTGTCCTCTCTGTTCCTCTCAGGATGAGATGATGTATTCATTGCATATAACTGGTTGGCCAACTGGTCCACTTTTGCAGCTAACTTGGTGACATCATTTGTAGGAGGGCCTGGAAGAAGAGGCAAAGGCGAATGACCTGAAAGAAATGGGTTAGTTGTCCCATCTGGCAAAGTCAGAGGTAGAGGAGCCTAAGCATGACCTGTAGGTTGTACCTGTGCAGCGACCAAGTGCTCTCTTTGTGTCATAAAATTGTGCTTTATCCACCCGCTTAAGAGCCTGTAAAAGATCATTTACAGTAAGAGGGTTCATTGGGAGGATAATGTTTACATACTCAGGTTTCAGACCTTTTAGTAAATTTCTTATTTGCTCAGTTTGAGTCATACTTGGATTAACCTGATCACATAAAGATAGTACAGCATAAACATAGTGCAAAACAGGTTCAGAATCTAATTGAATTCTTTGTCAGAGTTTGGTTTCTAACAATTCATCTTGGTGAGCAACCTGAAAAGCTGTAATAAAAGAGGATTTTAAAAGAGCCCAATCATGAGAGGGATGCCTGTGACAAAATGTCTGAAACCATTGTATAGCAGCATCTTTAAGGTAGCAAGGTAAATACTTCACTTATTGCAAATCTGACCAGTTATTAGCAATAGCTCCTCTTTCAAAAGTATTCAGAAAATCAAAAGGATTGTCTATTGTAGCATTAATGAAAGGGGGTTCGACAGAGGGTCGAATAGCAGACACAGTATCCTGAACAACTGCTTGTACAAGAATAATTAAATCATTATTGGTGGTCACCAGGGTCAATGACCCAGCACTAGAAGAAGGCGTAGGATGGTGGTCTTCCACAGGCATGTCTGAAGGTTGTCTGTTATTTCTCTTTGGCATAGTGAAACTATATAGTACAGTATTAACACAGAAATGTAGGCAAAAAAAAATTAATTAGACACAGGCCTGCAATCAAACAATGGCTGTAAGAAAAACATGTGTGAACATACACCATGCAAAAATATTATTGTAACAGAGACAAAAATAGGTATGAGCAAAATGCATAAATATCAATGCTGTAAGAGAGGTTGAATTTGCATTTATAAAACAACACAGTTAAAAAAAAACAGGAAATTTCCATAGACAATGCCAGAAATTAGCAATAAATCAAATATGTAAGTCAGTGGTACACATAGGTGAGAATTATAGTATCATATCACAGTGTTATGAAAGCAAAATAGTTATATTGTGAAGCCAAAAGCAAATAAGGTTAATGAGGCTAAATATGACCAAAATGAACACAATTTCAGTAGTACAATTGTACACAAAGTCACAGTGTACGCTAAAATTAGTAATGTGATGCTGAAAATTAGTACAAAGAGTTACATGCACTGTAATGAACCAAATCAAAGTAGCAAGGTAAATAAAAAAAAAGACATTTTCCTAGTATTTAGCATAAACTAACCATGCCTGTGCTAAAATCATACAAAAAAAAAAAAGACGCTGACAATATCTGAAATGTAAAACAGTGAGCATATTGATTGTAAAGAAAAGACAATTCAATAGAGTACTGGTCAGAAATATTAGGTTATACAACACATCTGTAATGCACTACAGTGACAAATTTGTCATAAGAAAGCAAGATTCATAACCCTCAATTTCACTAGCACAAGTTATTAGCAGAGGCATAAGATATAGTAGCAAGGTGGCATAGCACACATAAAAATGTCAATATCTTGACGCAATAGTCAAATTTGAAAGATTAATGTAGTTGTATCAGACATACAAAATCCAGAAATTTCACTGAAATACCTGAGACACTGCTCACATACAAAATATATTCATCAAATTATAGGTCGCTAACTCACTGTCATGGGTGCTTGAAACAGAGCTACTAACTGGAATTAATTAAAAAAAATAAAAACAAAACAGGCAAAACTGAGGGTGACTATGGTGTTTAAAACACACAGTCCCGTACACAAAAAAAAACTTGTATCCACTATGAGTAAGGTTCTCAAACTTAAAAATTAAGCAGTGGAGGCTTTGTAAAAAAAGATTCAATGAGACCACATATCTTACAAAAGAGTGGAAATACACAGACACACACTCATACGCACAGCAAACAACATGGGAACAGGGAAAGGAATAAAAAAAAGAAGAGAAGAGAGAAAAAACAAAGGGGAAACAGTGGAGAGAAGGAAAAAGGACGAGGAAGTGCTAATACAGGGACACCAAAAATGAAAACTACTAAATGTGAAACATTTTCAGGGCCGAAATAGAGGGGAAAAAAATACAATTTTGCTACGCCAAAGAAAATATCGCCACGCCAAACTTTGAAATAATTTAGAATTTCCGGTGTAACGGTCAGTTACTGAGCTGAAATGTGCTGCCTACACGTAGTATGCCATCCCTTAAAAATAAAATCGTATCACATCGCTGCAATCCTACATAAAAAGAAAACTCACAATACAAATTTGGATAGAAAAATAAACCCTTCATACACTCGCATATAAAAAACTTATCTCAAATCATAAATATAACCACCACGTGCACACACAAAAAAAAAAATTTAACACTCATGCGCTACAAGCACAAAATTTTCTTCACAGCAACGTGACAACGTTTAAAGCAAAAATATTATTTCATACCCGGCGACAAACCACCAAAATGTTATACACTGGGGTGAGCCAAAAGGTTTTGCAGCTATAAATATTAAATTTAGTTACCCCGGCTGTAACATTGGGAAGCATAAGTGCAGTGACGAGAGGACCAGGAACTTAGCTGCACAAATTTAAAGCCGGCATGTGATATTCATAACAAAATACACTTAATTTCACATTTAACACATTGCCTGTGGTTTATTATAAATTTGCCTTGATGCCACTACATCATACACAAGAGATTACAGGACAAATATTGGAGGGAGATGTTCCACACTCACACGAGACACACATGCTGCATCCACTCGCCCTTAAGACTGACTGGCTACTACTGACGCCACTGGACAAAGAAGCTCATACCTCTACTTGCCTGCACCCCCTTTCCTCTCTCCACCCCTGACTAGGAGGTGGGGAGAGATGCCACGCCGGACTAAATTTAAACTCCCAAAAGAAACAATTATGTCCAACAATGTCATGCTGCAAAGCAATAATGTGTCCGATGCGACAATGCACACACATACGCGCTACTATATATATATGAAAAGACAGCCCAAGATTGCTGCCTTGAATTACTCCTGCTTCAATTGTTTTATTGGAAGACTGAAAATTTTCACATTTCACAGAACAGGTTCTTTTGAAAAGGCAATATTGCAAAATTCTATATAAGGTATCTGAGAGAAGAGGTTTTATTTTGTACAACAGTCTCTGAGGCTGGAACAGGCTATATGTATTGCTTTTTGTTAAAAGGGCGAAAGTCACATTTCTTTCGAAATCATTTTAGTTTAAATATATGTTCTACCATAGACACATGGTTTTATCTTAATATGACTTAAGAATTCCAGTACAAATGGTTAAACTCGTCCCTAAAATTTAATAGTTTATGTTAGAAGGGCGGATGTCCTAGACTTCTGGCCTTTTAACAAAAATTATTATTTCTGATTATATTCAAAGTTGGTTAACCTGCTAAAACAAAGTGAGTAAATGGTGCCAGTAATGCAATACTGTTAATTGTTGACTTGTTCACATAACACGTTCTCACAGTTAACAGTTGTTCAAGATGAGTGGTTATGAAGATAAACATGAGTTTATTGGAAAAAGAAGAGCTAATCGTAATGGATATGAATGAAATATAATTAAAAAGGCTAGATTAATGGGTAAAGGATATGATAATCATGCTGGGAAAGTTATTACACCTAGAAACATTTGGAATAAGTGTCGGTAAGTACAAGATATAAATAATATATTCAGTTTACACCTACTATATCCAAGTATTATATGCAGTTATATCCAAATACTTATAAAAATCTGATTCTGATTCTAGGTGCAAGAAGAAATGCTTTGATACTGTTATCTCTGAAGAGAATCGGCTGGATGTTTTCAATAAGTTTTATAACAATTATCCTTCAAAGGATGAACAGGACATATTTCTACAAAGTCTAATAGACCTTGAAGATGTGAAAAGAAGAAGACCATGAAATGATACGGGCAGGCAAAGCAGAAAGTATTCATTCATGTATCACTTAATGGTGGGTGCAAAAAGAATAGAGGTATGTAAGTACTAAGTGATAAATGGAGGAAAGAAGAAAAATGATATCTAGGTGGTCAAGAACTAGCGGTAGTCAAAGAGTATGACTATTTAGGAGTAAGGTTGAGTAATAGCAGGGAAATTAGAGATGAAGTAAGAAAATTGACCAAAAGTATAGAATGGTTATAAAGAATTAATTGAACTAAATTTGGTTAGATGTAGGAAAATGAAGGAAGGTGAAATCTTAAAGATATGACTGAAAGGTTCTAAGAAACAAAATCAAGGACATGGGAGAATATTAAGGAAGGTAAAGAAAGAAAAAAAAATGGTATAGAAAAGTAAGAGAAGTAAGGGCTGCTCGGTGAGCGAAAAGGCAGGGAGCCAAGCATTCTGAGTGGCCCAAAAAGAAAACAAGCACCAGACAAATTGTACAATGGATGTAGTGGTAAAATGATATACGAATATACATTGTATGTATTGTAAACCAAACTGTAGAACAAATTGTACAATAAATCCATATATTCATTCAAGCTCTTCAGAGAGAAGCTTCCAGATACCAAAGTGAGCTATTCTTTCTATTTGAAACATTTTAAAGACAACTTTAATCTAAAATTTGGGCAGCTACAGGTAGACTGCTGCTGTATCTGCAAAGAGCTAAAATTAAAGTTAAAATCCCCACACCTAAATGACACTGCAAAGCATGTTGCAACTGCTGAGCTGGCTGTTCACATAAGAAAAAGTAAGGAATTATTATACACTGCCTTGCAACAAGATAGATCAGATGAAAAAACTGGGGAAAAAAAAAAGTTCTCTCCATTGCTTGTGATTATATGCATAACATACCAATGTCTAAAGTCCCTGTCCAGGATCTATTTTATTTGAGGAAACTGATGTTAAAATTTTTTGTAAACACAATATAAAATAAATAAAGCAATCAAATAAATATCTCATGAAGACCAAGCATAAAAGGTTCCCTGGTGAGGTATGCCCTTTTCTTCTTCACTATTTGAATTCTGTCCCAGCTCAGTATGATGAAATTGATTTATTCTCTGATAACTGCTCTGGGCAGAACAAAAACCATACAATCTCCAAATTTTTGTTAAGTCTTGACAGATACAAAGAGATTTTCAGAAAATTGAGCATTTCTTCCCAATAAGAGGCGATAGCTACTTAGACGAGGTTTTGCTATTTTCAAAAGAAGCCTCCGAAAACATTACCAAAGTTACACAATTTATCAACTCACTGAACTGATAATTCAAAGTGGTCAAAGTTGGTACAGCCAATCCTATAATATACAATTTCAAGAATTGGTGGCAGCAATATTATAGCAAAAATCCTGTATCGAAACTTCAAAAATGGATCGAGATAAAGTATACTTTGGAATTAGTAACTTTCACCATTTTGTATATGATAATCAGCATCCAGGGACAATTGTTGCAAGACATCTCATCAGTGTGTTAGCTGAAAACACATTCATCCTTTGCCACAATTCTCACATCAACATTCAGCTCCCAAATTTAGTGGCATACCCGAAGCGAAACTACCATTGAAGGAGGAAAAATTCAACAACTTATAAAAAATTATCCCATACATTGAAGACAGTTATAGATACATTTAAGAAATAATAAATTCTGAGGCTGTGAACATAGAAGACACATGTTTCATACATAAACTATATTAATATTGATTGCACAATGTGTCTTCTGTAAAGGTTCACAAAATTCTGTGTATGATCATTTTCTTACAGAAAATAAGATGTTAATTTACAAATTACCTAATAATTATTGTTTGTGTTTTCAATCAGTAATATGTTTTTTATATTTCATCATGTTTTTATGAATAAAATGTGGTTTATGTAACTTTTAAAGAAACATATTTGTATCAAACCTCATTGTATGTTAAAAGGACAGAAGTCCCAAGGTAAATTAAGACCACATTTTTTACCTAAATTAATGTTACACTTCAAAAACAGCTATAATATAAAGTCTTATGCCAAAACAAATTTTTGAGTCCAAAAAGAAAGGTCCAACCTACATAGTATTGCTGAAAAACAGTTTTTTGTTTCTCCTGTAAAAATTTGTATTTTTGGACTTCTGACCTTTTAACAAATAGCGATTCATTTAGCCTAAACCATGAAGGTGATGATAATTAATTTTTTAGTATTGTATTGGCTGCTCAGTGCAATTATTGAGGACAAGAATAAGCTGCCTTTAATCCAAATTGAGTGGATAACTTATTTTAGTGAATATGGTAACTTAGGTAAGAAAAGATGTTTAAAGATCTTCAAGAGTACTGATAGGCCTGTAGCTCTGAGGATCATTGGGTTTATCAGGTTTGTTGAATCATAATAATAGCATGTTTCCATTTCTTGGGGAAATAATTTAATCAAAGAATTGCATTAAATATCTGAGTTGTAAAAACAAGAGTATTCTAGGCAATTCTGAAAGTAGATTGTATAATTAAATCATGACCAGGGGCCTTCGATGGAGTTCTTACTATTGTGTTCATTATTTGGTGTGGAGTAAAATATGTAGAAAGTGACAATAACTGTAATGGTAAGATTATTTTGGATTTAAAATTTCTGTGCTAGTTAGAATCTACAGCAGAATTGGGTTTCAGTTCGCATTCCAATATTTGAGAAAATGAATTCAACTTTTCTTGTAATGTGCTCTACCAGTTGTTAATCCATTTTTAGCGGTGGGATTTCTCTCAATAGTTTTGGTGACAAATTTGGTCTTCTTTCATAAAGACCCATCCTATAATCAGGCTAAGTTACTAACTTTAAATAGCATTATCCCTTTCTGCTTTAAGGGCTTGACAAGTATTTTGTGGCAACATTGTAATTAGTCTTGTATCTTGTTTCTTCCCAAATTGCAGCAGTTTATCTTGTAGGGGAGGTGAAATTTAGAAGCAGTATGTCTAGCATACATTGAATAATTTCCTTTACAGCTTGCCAGGCTTGCTGCATGTTGAATGTATACAGGTGTGTTGCTAACTGCTTCATCTATATTTTGAGGTGATTTAAGAGGAATATTTAATTCAATGATTTTTATAGTAATTCCAGTTAAAAGAATTAGTTTCTTAAGCTACTGTTCAATTCTGGTGTATGTAGTAGTTGCTACAGGGTAATGATCCAAGCTAAGCTCATGAGTCAATATAGTTGGAACTGTGCGTATATCTTTTATATGTTTGCCAGTGAAACATTCCAGAACATCACTGTTGACCTGTGTAAGAATAATAAGTAGGTTCTACTGGGTGTACAAGTTCAAGAATAGTTGTGTACCTGCTTCAATGAGTATTTTGCCTCTTGGATTATGTTAGAACCCCAATGAGGATATTTGGGTTTAAAGTCTCCTCCCAAAATAAAATGCTTGCCAATAATGTGAGCATTGTCCCAAAAATTGGCTAATGTAATGTTATTGCCTGGTGCTGAATAGAATGAGCCTATATTTAATACTGTTTAAGTTAATCACTACTCTAAAAGTTTTAAATTCATTTTCCATGATAGAGATGATTTAAGTGATTTCCTCCCCCTCAAGATGATGAGTGTCAGGATATCCCAAAGCATCTGTGACTGATGTGATTGTGACAAACATTCACAAGACTGTACTCAGGTTCATGGATTGGCTGACTGCAAACACCTCGATAGGCATGTCCACTTTATTTTACACAAAGTTTTATATAAGAGAAAGCTTTGTGCTTAATGTTTTAGACTTATTTAAATGCAATTCAGTGAGCTTCTCTTAAGGTTTTGTAACAGTGGATAAAACATAGATTCATCGCTATATTCCAGAGTTGAAGGAGCGGTCCAAACACTGAGTGGCAACAGGTGAAAGTGCACCAAAGAAAGCCAAAAGTCTGTTCCATCTTGGTTCTTGGTCAAGCCAGGAACTTTTAGAATTGTCCTCTTACATAGGGGAATTTTAGACATCTAATTTCTGATATGGAACATAGTGCCCGTAAATATGTACCAACAAGGAGCACACCTCTTGTTCAAAAATGGAATTCCATTCAGGCTGCAAATTAGGTTGTTGAGGTGGCGTATTGCTTAGAAAATGAAAACTTTGATCCAAAGTGTTATATTCAGCATTGTTTTTGAGGAAGAAAGCTTCAGTAGGCAGCCTTATATTTGGCATGTGGAAGGAACTTAAGAATAGAAGCAGCCTGAAAAATCAGATATACCAAAAGGTGAATGGCTCAATGAGCCAAGTGTTTTCTCAATTAAGCATTTTAAAGATCTGTAACATATCAGATGAAACTCATGATTGCATGTGACTCCAATATTATGTTAATAGGAATGGAATAGTTAAACAAAAAGTTTCAATTTTACTTTTTGCATAATCTAGCAAGCGTTTGAGACATCCGACACTGGCTTAATAATTACTCTCTTTAAACTCTAAGTCCTAACATATAAGCCTGAAACCTTTGATCCTTAGCTCCCTATTTCAAATCACTTGTCTAAAATTCCTGCATATAAAGATGCAAATACAATTACAGTTTTAGGACAGTTGTTTGTATACAATCAGAAACTCACTAAAATGCATTACCAATGTAAAGATGTACCCCTGTATTGTGTAGAAATATTTGATAAATTAATATTAAATACCAGATGTATTGTAGATTTCATTTGGATTATTAATTTATTTCTGTACATCACTTACAGTTTTTATGTTTGTTTGTTCTTTGTTTTCTGTATTGTACATCCAGTTATTTTAATGCTAAATCTAGTATTTTGTACAGCATGAGATAGAATTCCAACTGTGAAATGGGAAGAGATACCACAAATTGAAACATTTTCTTTTTTCTAGGAGTTACAATGGCATCTTTGTTTTTAAAAAGATACTGTACAAAAAGTATTAATACATTTAGATATTTAGCAGTGCAGCAGAGATCTATAACAAGAACAACATATGCAAGAGAAAAAACTTCTGAAGTACCACCAAAAAAGGCTATTGATTATGGTAAGTTTAGTCATAAAAAAAGTAAATGTACCACTTAATGGATACAAAAATTAAGTGATCACTTAAGGTTAGATGCTTCATTTATTTAAATGCTGAAGTTCTTTTATATTCATGACTCACATATTTTTCTTTCCTTCATCCCTTTGCCATAGCTATGAATTCTCCTTAAAGTTGCAGGATATAAGTTTCCCCATTTTTATGACAGTTTTTGTTTGCAGTTCATGTTACGAAGCATAAATTATGGACTAGAAATCTGTGTATAGCCTAGGAGGTGTTGTTCTTTGCTGTTTAATATGTGTTTTTCTGTGGTAACAGGAAGTACTTCAGCATATGTGATAGAAAGAAGCGATAGTATCATAAAACAGTATTCTCATTATTTTACCTGTAATGAACAGACATTACACTGAACATTTTATGCAATCTAAATTTCATGCCATTGCAACTTGTTGGATGAAGGAAAATTATGGGTTTCAATTTCAGGTAGTTAGCAAGCATGCAATAATAAAGGTTTTGCAGGGGGTTTAAGCAACCCTTGAAAATTATTTCTCACTCTTCAGGCATGGTCATGATTTACATGCATTGTAGATGAAAAATAATTACTAAAAAGAATATTATAATAACCAATAAAGTTAGATGTTTAAAGTATATTACCACTATCTTAATTTGTTTCTGAGCTTTTTCCTGTGACCACTGACACAGAGCAATCAAAAGTACCATTTATCTATGCTACAACATTACTATAGCCATCTATGATGGTCCATATACTCGTGTTGGTGATTAAAGTTATTTTTGATCCTGAGATAACCAGATTTGTGGGGCAAGTTGCAATGGGTATTAAATTTATTAAAAGTTACCATTGCAGAAATTCCGGAGCTTCATGATCAGTGTGTGTTAGTAATTCTTTTTTTTTTTTTTTTTACAACTTTACTTTTTTTGGATTTCTGTATTTCCCACTGAGCTCATTGGTTTGCAGAACTACCAATATCCTGAGATACCACAGCTGCAGTAGGGTCATAGTAGACTGTTTCAAGATATATGAGGGTCATTTCAGAAGTCCTGCACACGGCACATGCACAACTGTTACGGTGGCATGATCAAGTTTAAATTTGTCAGTTGGGAGTCAAGACTTTAGGGTTGACTGTTGTATATATGTTTGCTGGTTCGTGTGGCTGTGTCATGAGTAATTCAGTTTTAAAATGGAAGCTGAAACTGAGTCAGGTTGGATTATACATAGTGACCAGCGTTCCTACATCAAAATCGAATCCCTACTTGGAAAGAATCCAACTGAAATTTACAATGCTTTGAGAGAGATGTGTGGGAATAGGTAGTGTCATGGTGTCTACTCATTTCCATGAAGGTCAGGTAAGCATTTAGAACAATCCAAGAAGTGGAAGGCCATCAACTGCAACAAACTACACCTCTCAGATTATTAATGACATTTTGAGAGAGGATCGACGAATAAGTGAGGAAATTGTATATGAGGCCAGAATGTCTGTCACTTCAGTTTACAGAATCATTACTGAAAAGTTCAAGGTGAGAAAACTTGCTGCCAGATGGGTTCCGCAGGATCTGAGTGAAAAGCAGAAAGCAGGTCGCAAAAGAATTGCAGAAGAATTGCTTCAACGTTATTGAACAGAAGGAGAACAGTTTCTGAAAAGGATTGTTGTACTTAATGAAACCTGGATACAATATTTTGAGCCAGAACTGAAGTCTGAATCGTCACAATGGAAAAGTTCCGACTTTCTGCGCCCGAAAAAATTCCACTGCCAACAGTCAAAGGGAAACTGATGATCATCTTTGCATATGACATCAATGGAGTCATAGCTACAAATAGAATGCCCCAAGGGATGTTGTAACAGGCGCGTACTAAAAGCTGTTTCTGCAAAATGTTTTGCGCCCGAAAATTTGTCAAAGAAAAACCTGACATGCTTGCAGCTGGCATCCTCATTTTGAGCAATAATGCAAGACTGCATATTGCCCTACCATTGAGAGAAATGCTTGATAAATTTGGATGGGAAATACTTCCATACCCACCATACATCTCTTGTAAGAATTGAGAAAAAAATCTTTTTACACCCCGAATGAAAAGTTATACATATTCATTTTCTTAACTTCTTCAAAGAGAAGCCATGACTCTTCCTGATTTTATTTGAATTGACTTCAGCTCTCTTTTTCCATTTAAACATCCTTTGCCAGATAGGTCATATGGTATGAAGAATGAATGAAATAATGCTCAAATGAGCCAAGGATCTGTATAGCTTAGAGTTTCTCAACATTTATCTTAGAATAAGTTCACCCATTAAGCTTTAAAACTTTATCCTAACAGAGATTTAAACTTGTGAACATGACACAGACCTGCTACCTTCTCGCACCAGAGAAGTGGCTTCCAACTCTGTTATTTTAAATGGAACACCCCAATTTTATATATGAGTCATTCCATGTCAAACTGGAGAAACTTCTGACCTCAGTTTTTTAAACCTTATTATAACTTTTTGTATGCCTTTTATAGGTAAATTAAACATACCCCTGTACTTTTGTTTTGGCCAGACTTCATTATTTTGAAATTTTGGTGACATCAAAATTGTAGCAGGGCACCCACACTAACGTATACAAATGCTCGTTTCTTACAACATATTTGTTGTTTGAAGCTGAGATAAATTTTATTTTGCTTTCAGGCTATATATTCAGTTTTTGTTAAAACATCTATTCACTAAATATTACATTACAATTATTAAATAAACAATCATTTTCATATACTTCATTCAAATTTAATTATAATTTTGAAATATCAGTATGATCTCCATTTAATCCTCTTTAGGGGTACAGAATTTCAGATTGGGAGAGTAATAAATGATGGAGAGAAAAATCTTTTTAATAAATGCACACATAGCTACCCTTTGGCTTTAGCATAACTCAGCGCTGGACACAGTATGCTTCTGTCTACAAGTTTTAACCAAGGCCACCTGACACAACACCTCCATAACACTGATATCTCCCTAGAAGGTGCATTGCATGCTATCCCTCGCATCCTGTTATTAATAAAATTCATATTATGCTTTTGTATTTACAATGCCTCTGAGGAAGAAGGCATAATATTTGTTGTTTTCTGTTTGTTATTATTTTGTCAATCATTCAGATGTAGCAATAGGTTCCATACTAGCAGCCCTTGCTGCGTGTCAGAAGTATTTTGTTTTTGGTTTGTGCAATTAGTGTTTAGACTAATTAAAATGACACAACACAACCCAGGCATTATCATTACTTTAACCCCTTTAATGTAAGTAACCACTGCTGTAGGTACAAGAAAGAATAATTATTAAGGTGCGTTACTTCAACAATGCTAAACAAACTGAATATGAAACATACCCAGGTATCATACAATCTTAAGAGTATGTAACAATTAGTGTTGTAAGAACATTTCATTATTACCAGACATTGGATCCACTGCCTTCCGGGTCAACAGCATTGATATAACTACAAAAATAAATGCATCACTCTCTGAATTACTTCAGCAGCTTGTAAGCTTTAGCTGACCTTGTTACAAACTGTCTTTAAGTGAATTTTGTTTAAAATAAGTGCATACATTATTTAGTAATATAAGTGTAGTTAAAGCATAACCTGACACTGTATGCACTTGCAAATCCATACAGCATGAGCAGGACCTACAATGACAACTCCAGCCTACAGTTCAACAAGTACCTAGCTGGATAAGTTAATTTGCTTTTAATGAACCATTTATATGCATCCCGTCCTGAAATTTAGCACATGCGTAGTTTAAAAAACAAGGAATACTGTGAGCTGTTTTAAAATTAAAAAACTGAGTGTGAAGTGCATAAAATTTGTATATTAAAATACTTCATCAAAAAATTACTTTTAATATTGTGATGAAGTTGGTCGCTGATACCTTGACCTTCAATGCAACTCTTGCCGGCCAAAAGGTGCTGGTAGTTTCCAGCTGATGTAAACAATTCCAGGAAGACCTTCTAGCCATAACGATCTTTCCGGATGATTCTGTCGTGCTCAGGCTTTCCAGAACATTCAGCCTGAATTATATGAGAATGTAGCCGTATAAAAGTGAATGCTCTCGCTGCAGTGGAGTAATAGGAGTAGTTGAGTTAGTTGCGACTCGAGTGCAAAATCAGTGGCGACAGTGCCATTGCGAAGTTCAAGTGGAGTGAGTCAGTGAGCAATTCTCCAAGAAAATTGGTGACTGCTGTGACATGCAGCAAATGCTACTGCGGAGCAGTGGAGGTTTTGTGTTCGATTCCAGAGTAAAGCGAATCATCAGGGTGGAGAGGCTGCGTCACAAAGGAAGAAGTGAAGTGATGGGGAAATGAACTAGTTCAACATAGTGAAGTGAACTCCTAGTGAAGGTGAACTACATAAAAAGAATGAAACCGTGAACATGAGAAGTGAGAAAAGTGACAGTTGAAGAAACTGGACAAAGTCACAGTATTTGCATTATCTTAAAACAAACATTATAAAAGGGCATGTTTCATAATCTTATAACTAAGCTTAAGTTTAATTATATCGGATAATAAGTAGTGGAGATAAATCCATTTGTATATATTGGCACACATGCAGATATGTAAACTTTCATTTTGAATAACTGCAAAAGTAATCATATTTTTAAAAACCAAAAACATGTGTGTATAATATTTTTAAACATTTGGTGAAATAAAAGAGGTTTAATAAAAATCTCACACACATGATGTTGAAATTTTCTTTGGATCTGTTTGGTTTGACATTGAATGACTCGTATACAATTTTCAAAAGTACAGGGGTTGGTATTTAACTTTTGGTATTTTCTTAAATAATGGAAAACAAATTACCTATTGTCCGCAGGAAGGACTACTACTTTAGTAACTAGTGGATGTTGGCATTTGCATACATTGAATACTGTGATCATAAATGTAGTAAGAGCCATAAGAATGCCTGAAAAGATTGCAGATAGTGTTTCCAAACTTTGCTTTTCGTTCAAAAAGCCTGTAGCTGGTTTGCAGAGTTAAGATGAGAAAGAAGAGCCTTACAAGATGAGCATAGGATCCTGCAACAGTGGTCACAGATGAAAACATTACTTATGTTTCTTCTTCACAATGAAGAATGAGACACAAGACACTTGCAAGGAAGATAGAGGAGTCTTTAAACATTCATTTGCTGCAGATGTCAGAAATTCTGCTTGGATATGTTCAATGAGGAAGTTCTATTTTTTGTGTGTATTCCATATCCTCATAGATCAACAAATGGCAGTAAGAGTGGAATGGTGTCAAGGAATGGTTTGTTTCTATAATGCTCCTGACCTGTTCACGATATCATCACAGATGGAGGAAAATTGGATTTATCAATAAGATCTGGAGTCTAAGAGGCATTCTGTGTTTTGTATCTTAACAAATGATCTTAAGTGAAGGCTAAGTAATGTTGAATCATAGGTTGGTAGATAGTTGCCAGTTTTATCTCTCACCAGGTGGCAATATTGCAATTCCACTACAGGAACAAAAAATATCACTGCCAACTGCTACACCCCTCCAGTCTTCCAACATCAGCAATAATGACCAAAGTTTGGATTGCAAGGATTGTTATATCACCACCACTGTCTCAATGTGCACTGCTTTGAAAATAATGGAATTGTGCAAGAATTGGAAGGATACTGCTGAAGCACCCAACCTACATTCCATCATTTGTCATTCCACTGGAACATCAATGTTTCCTGGAGTAGTGGCAGTCTTAAACCAGGAGATACAGGAGAGGGTACCTGACAAACCTACCACAAGGTGAAAGCAAACATTAGGCGAAACGGATTGATGTTTTGGGATTCATATCTAGCAGAATTAAAAGTCAATACTCACAAGAACTGATTAGTTGCCCCGGCTCAAGAAGTGCTTGGATTGGGAAGTTCACTCATGCCACTTGTGAGAGCAAACGTAATGCTCAACTCAGTGGCAACAAAAGGTACTAGCAACTAAGTTGAGCTGATAAAGAAACCACCACTAGCTCACTGCTATGCAGGACCATGCTACCTTTCCCACGAATTCCTTTCTTTATCTTTCGCCTTATACGATGGAAGAGTTTTAGTGGGTATGGCCATGTACTGGTGAGTCCCACACTCTCAGCTTCAAAAGGTGCTGGGGTAAGTTTGCAACTGTATTTTTCCTCCACTCGGGGGGGGGGGGGGGCATGATTTTGTTAACTTTCTAAAGTTGAGTAAATTGTTTGTGTCCACTCAAGCATTAAAATAATATTTAAAAGTACTTTGTAACTGTATTTAACTTATATATATATTTTTTTTTTTTTGCATTACTATAGTGTAATTAATTTATTTTGATAAATGCTCCTTCCTTTTTTTAAGATAAGCAATCAAGATAAGAAAGGGGAGAAGAACCAAATCAATGTGTAGATGTGTGTACTTGTTAAATAGGCCTTGGTCAGCACTGATATTCATTGTTGGATATGTATTTATTGCAAATAAGGCTGAAGGTTGCGACAGAAATGTTTCTTACGTAATATTTGTAGCGTAAGTTATTAGAACTTGTAGATCATATGTTGTGCTGCTTTACTTCACGCGTTGCCATCTTGTGACGTCACTCCTTGTTTGGTTCGTAGCTCCCTCTGGCGTAGCAATTTGTATCAATTAGTTTCCGAAAGAATTTAAAGTTTTGTATATTGTCCTCCGGCTAGCTATCATCTTATCTTGGTAGAACTTGTATCTCTTGCAGGGTGTGAATCAGAAAGGAATCTTTTATCCAGAAATGATACTGATGAAGAAATTGGTTTTATAACTTTTATTGTCGAACACGTTCACTAACACTTTTACATATGGATCTGGATACTCGCCAAACTGAAACTGTTTGTAATAACTTCTTATTTATCACTTTTAACTCGCATACTTCAACTTTATGTAATTTTTTAAATGTATAATACTTTATAATAATTCTCGTAATTCTGCTGCGTGTAACTTGGCGAAATAAATGAACTGAGAGACCGACGTGTAGAGTACTGAGAATTCTGTTGAACTGGGGGACAAACTACCTCGAACCTACACTATTTATAGGCCTGCATCAAGATACGCCTAAAGATTATAAATGAACTGCTATTGGCTAATAAAACGCGCCAACATTAGCGTCTATTTTAATATCCAATGAAAACCACGAATACATATTGCTTTAGGAAATGTTCTAGAAGCTTCTAAACGGAAAAAACGCGTGAAACATTACGTAACTTCCTGGTTCCCGGTAATGATAAACAACTCACCCCATTGCTGCATTATTGCGTTATTGTTGACAGTTTCAGTAAAGCCGTATATTATTATTTACCAATAATAATTACAATTAATAAACCTCTGAAATCAATGTCACATAAAAATACATATTCATATTACAATCATTAATTACATTTAAGTAATTTGTGATACAAATTACCGTATCAAGGTAACTGGCATGTAAACCAAGAATTCTCAAATAAATCATGAAATAGCAGTGCAAGTAAAGTTGTTCTTGAGGCTGCAGTCAGATCAGAAACTTTGGAGTGGTGCACAGATTTCTCAAGAAGAAACAAGAACCGCTCGCAAGATTTCTGATCTGGTTGTAAACTTGAGAAAAACTGTCTAAAATCATGGAGTGGAGTAGCCTGGAGAGTGGGTGAAGTAGGATGATTGAGCCACTGTAGTCAGCGAACTTTTACACCTGCCGTATGAGAATGTTTGGTGGTGCATCCATCACCAGAAGTGGAATGTGGGGCCAATTTTTAACATTGGGTTAACCATTTGTTCTCTATGCTTGATACTAATACTAAGCACATAAAATGGTTGTCAACATCAGTCTGTCTGGCTACACAAATTACAGTTTCCCATTTTATGGTTTTATCCATAGATGCAAGAATTTTATGTAAAATCTTTGGACTTTATTTTATAGAATTTGTTTTGCTTTATTGACGAATGGTTTTATTATACTTAAACAGTTATTGCAAAGTCAGTTTATAAAGGCCTCTCCAAACTGATATTAATATTTTTGTTTTACTCTTATCCAATTTGTCTACTATTCCAATCAGTTCATTGTGCTGTAACTTAGAAGGTAAAAAATCTTTTGTTCATGAATCTGAAGGCATGTAGTGCTATATACATGTTCTACTTAGCAAGTAAGGAATTTGACACAACAAAAAACCACCAAAATAACTGCTTTGCTAAGTACCTAGTTAACTACAGGGTTGTTAACTCATTGTGTTTTAATACAAGTGTAGGTTATTATATCCAATAATGAAAAATAATATATGGAGGTGCTCACCTATTGTACCTTACAATGGAGATTGCAATTTTTTTTCTTGAATTTCAATTTTTTTAATCAAGAAGTTGAAAGTTATAATTGCCATACATTAAATAAGTATATAACAATAAAGAAAAATGGCCTGGTTATTGTGTTGTACTTAAAACATTACATATTACATACTGTAATGACAAATGAATTGGAAAAACAAAAATGTTACTACAAGCATGACTATTGATGAAGGGCAGGGTTGAACAAGACAAACTGTGAAAGGGGGAAGATGGTTTAAAAAATGGACAAAAATGTGACGTGTTGCACTCACATGACTTTCTCTACTCTTATACAAACTATTTTTACAAACGCTTATTCTCCATCTATTTCATGTTAATCGAGATAAACATTTGCAGAAATTATCTTATTGCTAAGTTTCTTGTAGGTGCAAGGTGAATATGGAAATACAGTAGGCTTTAAGCGATAGTCAAATCTTTTAAGAGCTGGTCGCTATGGGGAGCATTCTATTCTCTTTGTATGACCAGGACATAAAAAAAAAAAATAATGAATTCCCATTTGAGAAAAAGTAGAAGTATTGGAAAATTCAAAAAATAACAAGGAATATATCGGAAATGGTTCACTCGAAAAAAATATGTTTGTGACATAATTTGTGTGTTTTAATGAGATCTACATTTTTTGTGTGTAAAATTTTGTCTGTCTTTTAACAGTTTACCAGTTATGGAAAAGTCATTCAGAATGAAGAGGACTTTTTGGGACATTCCCAGAAAATTCAAGATAATAAGTTTCATTTGTCACGTAAATATTTTAAACATATGGTATTTTAATCATAATCGTTAGAGCCGTTTTTTGAGGAAATCAAAATTTTCTAAAAATGTTCCATGTAAAGGACAGTGGAGTGGGGGGGATTTTCTTGAAAATCTTTGTGTCGCATCCTTGGAAGGTACTAAACCTAAATATCAAGTTTGGTATTTACCCAACTTTTCGTTTTTGAGTTATACTGCTCATACACATGCACAGACCTTTTTCTAAAAATGCTAATTTTTTTTTTATTATTATTTATTTATTCGTGGGGCTCAAAGCATGTATTTCCAGTGAAATCAAATTTTTGGGTGGGATACAATACTTCCCCTACTTACTGTACATATAGAGAAAGTAAAAATGGCTGGATGAAGGAATAAATGCTTCCTTATAAATACCAACTTTCAAATTCATGCTTTAAAAGATATTTAGGTGATGTGGGCTTTCAACGAACCCTTTATATGTTTCATTGTTGCCAGCTTCTTGCTATAGCACCCATTTTGCTAACCCTTTAAACTTACAACAAAAATAATGAATTCTGTTTGCAGTTTGGAACTTGAGGTTTGTAACCAAGCACTATCTGTTTTCAATTGGTTTAATATTCTATGTATTACAATTTTAATAGGTTGTATAATCATGGTAAAAGCTCCTTTTGGCAGCTGCAAAATAAATAAACTTTTTAAAGATGTATTTGCAGCAAGAGCTGGTCTTGATATACTTATCAAAGCTAGCTGCTGCTACAGTAATGAACGTTAAAGTTCACACTTAAGTCAAAAGGGCTCAGGATCTAACAGCTAACAAAACATCTGAAGGTAGGAGGAGAAAACCACCAGAAAATGCATGAAATTTATTTTAATTTTTCAGGAAGCTCAGAACGTCCAACAAACTTGTATGATAAGGTTGTTCTTGTCTGGGCTGGAAAATACAAAAGCTTTGCAGATGTTCCAACACATATACCGTAAGTATTTACCATGATTAGTAGTCACTGTTTTAGTGTTCAGTACAGTGCTTTTAAAAACTGATTATGGTTATGGCATCATGACAATAAATTCTAATCTGGTTGAAAGAAAAACTGTTTGAAAAGTGAAACGGTTTATCAGCTGTTGTGATTTAAGGGCTGTTAACTCAGAAATCAAATAAGCTTTTAGTACATACAAGTTGGTTCGTTTTCTGCAAAGACAAATTCTGTAGTTGTAAGAAAACTGTGCTTACATAGCCTTTATAGCTCCTAGAATCTGGAGTACTGCAAATGGATCTCAAAGAGTGATTCAGTTCAAGGCATAGGTGCAATGCATTTGGGAATATAGAAAGAGCATAAGGATCCTCTTCCAGAGATAATGAAATGTCCTCATTTAGAGCCATGATAACTGGGTCAGATATTGTCTTTTTTGATTTGCTGACACTCACTTTTTTGCACTGTTTAAGAGTATTTCAGTTTTTTACCTTTAATAGCTCTTCCTATGTTTTCATTGTATTCCATGATTAATGTCTCATGTCTTCTAGAAAACTTGTAACAATAGTTGATTGTAATAGATGTTAGTCATATGTGAATTCTTCTGAATTCAATCTGTTTTATTTATTTGCTCTTCCATTAGCTGTTTGTAATCATATTTAATGCCAAACACCCTATTCGTGTATTATACAAGATTATTCAAAAGTTGTGGTGCAAATGTAAAGTTGTTTTATTTGTTACTGGAATGCACAAACTAAAGTGGTATGAAATAACAGAACACGTTTATAAGTTTGCATAAACATTGCAAATGTTGGATATGAGCACCTTGACATGACGGATGTCTAAATCATATTCCAGTTCCTTTCAGATACATCTCAACATATCCTGCATTATCTGCTTCACTACAGCAGAAGTCTGTTACTTCAATTCTTCGGTAGTAATGGGGGACATATAAAAGTATCCTTCACATATCCGCATGAAAGAGTAACAGGATGGAGGTCTGGTGATTGCAAAGGCCAGAGCAGCATTGCCAAATTCTCATTTCTGGTACAGTAGATCCAACATCCGGGTATGGTGACGTTCAGGTATCTACAAACATGATGATGGAAGTGGGGAGAATCACCATCCTGTTGGATTACATCCAGAAAATCTGCCACCATTTGAGGCATAAGTTATTCTCTTAACAACTGCAGATAGGTTTGGGTCAGTGATAGTGCGCTTGTCAGAAAAGAAGGGCCCATACACTTTGCAGCTGTTCATTTTGGGTGAATCTCACTCATGCTCCAAAATGGTACGAGGGTTCTCTGTACCCCAGATCTTAACATTATGGCAATCCACTTTTCTGCTTAGGTAGAATTTTGCTTCATTGCACCTGATAGCAAATCCACTGTCTTCTAAAAGGTTCTGCATTTCATTGCAGAAAGTAAGACTAAATGCCTTCTCTACCAGTGTGAGTGCTTGCACTAGCTCTAGTTTGTATGCCTTTAAGAATGTTCTCTTACAATACGCTCTACAGTGCTTTGTGGCACTTGGAATTCCTAAATGGCACAGATGGTTGAGTTCTTTGGACTTATTTGAACAACTCGAATCCTAACCACTATTTCCCTCAGTGTTTGTGGGTGACATATGCACCTCCAGGGCACAAATATCCAGTGGCTTCAAACTGTACACAACATGAAATGGGATTCCTACGAGGTGAACCTATGTTGAATAGTATTTAAAAACATCTGTTACACAGCATCTGTTTGTACAAATTCCATTCACATAAAATATACACTCTTGCTTAGAGCCTGCCATTCTCTCAATCAACACAAACAACCACTAGTGCCTCTGGCGGCATTTTCGTACACTACATACATATTATATACCAGCTTCTCAACACAAATTTATAAATGCATTCTATTATTTCATACCACTTATTTGTGTATGTTATTTGAGTAACAAATAAAGCAACTTTACTTCTACCATGGCTTTTGAATAAACCTCTATTAGAATATTTAGTCTTCACTATTTTACTTACTCCCTTACTGACAAGAACAATTCAATACAGGTACCAGCACTGATAACTGTGACAGTAATGACTCACAGCAGGTTTTTCTAGATCCTTCTGCAACACTATGAAGTTGACTATTTACATAATTTTCCACATAAGCAACACACTTTGTGCAAAAACCAAAAACAATACCTTATTGTCAGTCACATTTGTTAGATATGTTATATGTTCCTTTGTTTTTCCACACTCAAATATTTTTATTGATAGTGCTATAAACGATTGTACAAGCCTAAAATGTAGTTTGTCCCATAAAATATAAATTCATAGTTTCTGCAAGTGTTTTAAAAATTGAAAAACATCAATCCATTTACATACATCACAGTTACAAGTTTTATACAGAGGGATGAATGATTTTTTTATATTTTCCTGAGATCTACAAGTTTCTTAATGACATGCCTTCAACATCTACTAGTGAGGAAGCTCAATTTGTTGATTTCACTACTGTTACACTTTCCACTTTTGAAACAAAATAAAAAAATAAGGTGAGTAAACACTGCCTTTAAGCAATAAAAAATCCTTATTTAGATATTTTATTTCATGTCTTTACATAAATTACATCCTTACTAAATAATACACATTTAAGAGTCTAACACTGTAAATTAGGTTCCACGTACTTTAACCTCCTGGTTGTATGTATGGTGTAGAACCTCTTAACCATCATTGTTTAATTGTCTTCTCTCTCTCTCTCTCTCTCTCTCTCTTGCTCCTTTAAGCTCTTTGCCTATTTATCTCTCACTCTTCCTAGGAATTTTCCATCCTATTAATTTCTTCTCTGTTACCCACTAGCATTTTAATTTCTATTACATCTTTTGTTAATTTATTGCATTTGTTGTGCCAAATACTACCCCTCCAGCTTTTAACCATTTTAGATTCAATTAGGCAGTGGTAAATGGCCACTGTTTCCCCACAAATTGTGTCATTTTGTTAAGTTTTACTTTAATCCTTTAAGCAATAGAACACCTGTTCGAAACCAAGCCATCCATCCATCCCACTTTGTTGGAATTATCCATGTTTTATTCCCTACCCCAGTTCCTTTTAATTTTTCTATATACACAATAAGCATTTATCTTCATAACTAGCCCATATCTCCTGTTTCCCTATATCCTCAACCTGCTGCCTCATCTCCTTCCAGAATCCACTGCAATTTGCTTCACCATTGCCCAACTTCTTCCATCCAAATTTCTTTACCTCCCCAAACCAGCTTTTTCTCCCGTTACATTTCTTTGATATTTTATACATTCATTTAGTGCATTATCATTTAATTTGAGACATCTACACCAGTATTTCAGAATTCTCTCAATTATCACACTCTTCCTCCCTCTTCTTCCTAGTTCAGCCAAACTTACTCCTCTAGATGAAATTTTTGGCAAGCCCAAAACCTCTCTACAAAACATTCTGTGCACTATGTCAATATTTTTGCCACCCTTACACCATTTTCCAAATTTCTATGGCATACTACATCTTTGCTTTCACTACTGTTTCATATAATTTTTCTAACTATTTCATTGATAAGGTAGGCATTTTGTATAAACATGTTTTGACTGCTTTCATGGTTAATTTTCCTTTCACTAGGGCAGCTTTAACCTGTGCCTCCCAGCTTCCATTGCTTGAAAATCTTACACCCAAATCATCCATTTATATATTATCTTTCATCTCTTCTTAGTTCTACATTTGAAAATAATTATTTCCAATTTCTTGCAATTTATCTTTAGATCTTCTTCTTGAAAAAATCTTATTGCATTAATAGCATGTTGAAGCCCTACCATGGTTATAGCTCTTGTAATCAGATCATCTGCAAAAAGCAATCCTGGAGTTTCTTTCTTTGCAATTACTGGACAATGACTTTTACTCTTCCTTATCCTATCTATAATATCATCTATAAATAAATTGAACAAAATCGGACTGAGTTTACAACCTTGCCTTAGACTTGTCTCTTTAATCTTAGTTTATATTTCAGTACATCTTAATCCTTGATTATTTTTCTTCTAACCAATGATTCCATCTCATTAAATTCTTCACGATGCGAGAAAGAAACTGAAGAAGGATCAAGACTTATCCATGAAAGTGCTTTCACTATTTTCAGCATCACTTTCACTTATGCAGTGATAAAGCTTTTCCTATTTCACACTTAACTTTGGTATTGCTTGTAGTAACAATGTCACCATCTGTTTCTGTTTGTCCTTTTGTGTCTTTGATGCATAAACTTGTTTCACAAATCTCTAAACTTCCACTGGCTTCAGCCTGCTTCATTGCTTCATCTATAAGTTTTTTCCTAGCATAAATTTCACTAGTTTTTCATTTTTTCATTGGCTGTTGTGTAGGTATTGTATTTCTTTCATATGTAAAGATAGTACAGCCATGTCTTTCAGAGTAATTTTTCGCTTCTTACCAAGAAACTTAGATTTATATGTATCTGACAATTCATAGTCTTCCTCTAAGAATGTGAATAAACAGCTATTCATAAACTAGAAATAAAATCCGTCTATCTATGCCATTTAACCAAGCAGAATATCATATTCGAAATTTATTTTTATTAGGGAATCTATGAAACTGTGTATCTTGTTCTTGTGCTTTATTAGTATGACTATTGCAACCACAAACACAGCACTGAGGCATTGTACAGGATGGTGCAGAAAAAACTAGCTCGATCTCATTTTATATGATTTGGAAAGAAATTATGTTGGTCCTTTCTTCAGCATGTTTAGTTTCATTGTTGTAATTATGTTGGCTATCCTTTCTTCCGCATGTTGAGTTTCATAGTTGTTTCTTACAAATAATTGACAAAATTTATAAACTGTTGTGTTTGCTATTGCAAAGAGTTGTTTTGTACAGTAAATAAACATGGCGTATTCAATATCAGAGCAAATATTCATTGTAGAGGTGTGCATACAGCTCAATCAAGGAGTCATGACAATTATTCAAAGACAAATATCCACTTCGCTCAGTACCAGCGAAAAGCAGCATTCAAGATTTGGTGCAAAAATGGCGTACAACTGGAGCCATTACAAATGCAACAAGGAACAGAACGCCTTCTGTCTGGATACCTCAGTTTATGGCGCAAATTAATGAAATGATGACTAGGGGTCCTCGAAAGTCTACCATGAAATTGGCTCAACAGGTTCATGCAAGTAGGAGAACTTGCGGACATGTGTTAAATTCTTTGAAATTAAAACCGTACCAAGTGACAGCTGTACAACAACTGAAGGAGCCCGACAGGGATAAACATGTAAATTTCTGCCACTGGTTGTTGAACATGGTTACACATGGTCAAATGGACCAGCTGATGTTTAGCATGAGTGATGAGGCTTGGCTTCATCTATTAGGATATGTAAATTCCCAGAACAGTAAGTATTGGGCAACCAAAATCCTAACCTATTGTTTGAGCAACCTCTACACACCAATCTTTTGATGTGTAGAGGTTGCTATGATTGCAAAACGCAATATGGGTCCAATATTCCTCATTACCACAGTTAACACGGATGTCCACTTGACCTTTTTGGGTGAAATTTATCCTGAGCTAACAGAAGAGGAGCATAATTACTGCTACTTTCAACAAGATGGGGCAACATGTGACACATCTGATAGGTCACTTACCCGTATTCATCAGATCTTCACTGAAGAGAGGACTGTGAGCAAAGGCTTATGGCCACCACGGTCACCAAATTTGTCAACATGTGACTTTTATTTATGTGGGTACTTGAAGGGAAAAAGTGTACAAGCAGAATCTCATTCGATTGATGAACTGAAAGGTAATATCAGGAATTGCATCTGCAGTATCATCCATGAGGAATTGACACATGTTTTTATGAACCTGTTAATCGTGCACAGAAGTGTCTAGATGCAGGTGGAGGGCACTTCCAACATTTATTATGAAGGTAAATACAGGACACATTCATTTATTCATTTTATTCCATTTGAAGTTTGTTTCAAATCAATGTGGACCAGTTTTATCTGCCCAACCCTGTAGAACTATATTAGAATATGTTAGTAATACCTGATAATCAATTAAAGAAGAATTGCTATTCATAAGGATAAAAACACAATCTGTTTCAACAATCATACAAAAGAATTGTGCTGCAAGACAATATTTTAGCTGGTGTGGGATGACTGCTTGTGCATGTGTGTAGTGCTAATCACCACTTCAAGCTGCCTCAGCTAAAATAAAATATTTCTTGAGAATGGCTGTAGATATTGGCTTGAATGGCTGTAGATATTGGCTTTAGGTTTTTAAAGCTAAGATTTCTTGTCACAAAATCTTCTAAACAAAGGCAACTTCATTTTTACTTTTTCTCCCACATACCTAGTACGTATTCCATCCAAAAATTCAATATCAAGATTTCACTGGAAATACATGTTTTGAGACCCTCTGAATCCAAAAAAAAGCATTTTTAGAAAAAGGTCTGTGTGTGCGTATGAACAGCATAACTCAAAAACGAAAAGCTGGATAAACACAAAACTTGGCATTTAAGTTTAGTACCTTCCAAAGATGCAACATGATTTTGAAGAAAATTCCCCCACCCCAAACCACCAATTTCAGAAAATATTTAAAGAATTCAGCATGTGGTTAGCACCATAAAACAACTTCAATAATCATAAAATCAAATACGATAGACAAAGTAGCAGCTAAGAGAAAATCAGGAATATACTGTATTGAATGTGAATGCTATGACAAAGTATACATTGGGATAACCAAAAGGAATATAGCCTTCTGGTTAAAAGAGCACTTTAGGAACTTAAGAAACAAAGAAGTATGCAGTAGCATGTCATTTTTGGAAAGAGAAGCATGAAATTAAACAGGATGTACAACCATTGAGAGGCATTCAACACAAGACAATTGAGGACAGGAGAAGATATTCATTAAGAATTTCAAAGGCTGCCCATGTATTTCAATGTAAACAAGGAAGAAAACCATAACTACAAGTTTGTCCTTTTACTGATAGAGGAACCCGAGGTTCTAGTTTAATCACCAAGCACCCAGCAGTTGTAGATAGCTGATAATGCTGGCAACAGCCTGTGAAAACATACTCCTAGCTAAGCAACTAGAATAAGTAAAGCATGAGAGTATTAGGTGTGACTCATTTCTTAATTAATTAATATTTTTACAAGTATTATTTATATATTTATTTACTTAATACAGGCTACAATATAAAATAGACAACTTATGATGTTAAAGTTACTCAAAATTTGCTTGCTTATATAATTTTTGAGTCAGCTACAGATTGTTGATATAATAACATCACTTTTACATCACTTATCTTATTATTGACTAATTTTGAAGATTTAGAAGCTAGTAACAGTGATGTGTCATAATTTAAAATAAAGAGAGTTGAGGGTTGTTGCACTACATCACTATAATATTCTTACTTGCACGCGTTTCGGGAGACGGTTTGTTCCCATCGTCAGTATGTCCTCATCTGATTTTGCCGGTCATCGTCTGGGGGATGTGTGTGGTTAGTGGTGTTCTCTGCTATGAGGCCCATAGTGAATAACATAAACTCTCCCACATATAAACTAGCAAAATGGCTTTCAAATACCTTCAACTCCATGCCTATGTTCAAAAGTCTTAGTATAAAAAATTCATTAGAATTAATCAGTCACCTTTCAAATATAAATATATCACCCACAGACATGATGGTATCATTTGATGTCACTGCACTCTTCCCAAGCATACCAAAAGAAGAATTATTACCACTCCTAGAAAATTGGATATTAAACAATGGCACACCTAAAGCACAAACAGAAGATTACCTAAAACTAACAAAATTATGTCTGGACCAAAATTTCTTTTCATTTCATCACAAAATCTTTAAACAAACCTCAGCCTAACTATGGGAAACCCCCTTTCACCATTTTTAGCAGAACTATATATGAGCCATTTTGAATGCCATATTACTAAATCTTTCCCACATCTATTCAAAACCTGGTATAGGTATGTAGATGATATTTTTGCTATTGTTCCAAAACAACTTTCAGAAGATGCTTTGAAATTATTAAATTTACAAAAAAGATCTATTAAATTCACAATAGAAAAAGAAGAAAATGGCCAATTACCTTACCTAGACATCAGGATCATCAAAAATAATGCACACAACAAACTGCATTTACAGAAAACCAACGCACACAGAAAATTATATTAAAAACAATAGCTACAATCCTACAAGCCACAAACATGCAATTTTAAATAGTATTACAAACAGGTTAGTTCATATACCAATGGAGAAAGAGGAATACCAGAAAGAATACCAACACATTATCAACATGGCCACTATGAATGGATACCAGAAAAAAACAATAGATAAGAAGATAAAAAGGTTTGAAAGACAGAAATACATCCAACAAATTACTACGTTACTCAGACAACAAAAACCACAAGCATATAGAAAATTCACTTATCACCCTTGGACACATCATAAATTTCAAAGGATTTTCAAAAAATACAACATCACCCTGTCTCCACAGAATAACCCTTAACATACAGAAACTACTATGCAACAGAACAAAAGATCCTATCCCCAACGATAAATCAGCTGGTATATATCAAATTGATTGTAATGAATGTAACCTGGTATATATAGGAAGAACAAAAAGAAATCTTGAAATAAGACTTAAAGAGCATATGAGATGCATTTACCAAAAGCAGCCAGATAAATCAGCAGTAGCACATCATTTCTGGTCTTCAAACCATGATATCACTCCGAACATAAAACTCTTAAAACCGATCAACAACAGCAATGAATTGGACATCTGGGAAAAGATACATATTGTCAAACACAGGAATCACCTAATGAATTTCGAACTGCCACCACCCAGCAGCCTTTGGAGATTCATCAGCCCAGCACCAGAGAAGACCACTAACCACACACATCCCCCAGACGATGACCGGCAAAATCAGATAAGGACATGCTGACGATGGGAACAAACCGTCTCCCGAAACACGTTCAAGTAAGAATATTATAGTGATGTAGTGTAACAACCCTCATCTCTCTTTATTTTAACTTATTGTCTTATTATAGTATTCAATTTTACTATTCCTCATATTCTAAACTCTTCTATTCATCCCAAGCTTCTTCCACCATTTATCCCAAACTTTATCATTTTGATCTGCTTTAATTCCTAAAATTATTCTTGTTAAAATTGCTCCCTCAAATCCGTTCCTTCTTTTTTGGGGGAGGTATCTTCACAATTTAGTTTGTTCACAATATAAAATACTTTGGTATGCATTCTGTGGTACATCATGTATGGGATATTTCTCCTTCAGATTTTCTCAATCCTTGTATATTACTTCTGCTCTGGTCCAAGTGAATCCTTCACGATTCAATTTATCATATAGCTCTAGGAACTTCTCTCTTCCCCAAACTCTTTTTACCTCATGATACATCAGCAGACCCTTTTCCCTAACGCTAGTAAAAATTTCCTGTTTCTCAGTGTATTATATTCCTTATTTCTTTCCAAACACCTCTGTTTCTATACTGCTTATTTACCCATAAATCACCCCATGCCTATTTTCTGCAAAAAGTATTGTGTTTCTAGCACAATGACCTTTCCCATTTAGACTTCTGTGTATCCAAACATGCCCTTACAATCCATCATCCAACCGCTTAATCTGTGTGTTCTCCATTAAGCCAAATATGCTAGAACTATCTTTTCAGCTATATTTTTTTTTCATCATTTATAAACTAAATACTTGCAACATTTTCATTGAAAAGTTATTCCAGAAAAGGTAGAGCTTGTGCCTAGACTTCACTATTAACGGTTGTGCTTGGAAAAATCAAGCATCAGTTTTTTTCTTGTTATGATATAATTTATGTATTGATGTTGATTTGTCATTAAGTTGTCTGCGACTAACAAAAATGTTCACTAAAGAAAATCCAGTTTCATCCTAAAAGTTTTATTTAATTAAAGATCTAGTTGGTTCCCTTGCATTGCTTTTCCTTGAAAATTATTTGTTGAAGGAAACTTATATTTTATGTTACTATAGGCGTAGAGCAGTTGATGCAGCAGTAAATAAGGTGCGAGTGAAATTGGCTGTAGTCTTGTGTATTGCAACAGCAATTGGAGTCATCATCAGTGCCATAAGTGGAAAGAGAGCTGCTCAAAGAGGAGAGTCACTTGGACTTGCAGGAGAAAAGTATATTCAAGAGCTGCGAAGCCAAGCTGCAAAAGAAAAGGCGGCCTCAGAAGGGAAATAAGTATTGCAAGAGAATAAGAGTCACATTTTTAAAATTGTTTTGCTGAAGCTAATTGTTCATCATAAGGTTTAATGAGAATCGAGAAATAATACTAATTTAGTCAGTCATTATTCTCTTTTATGATGCATCTCATTTCGTTTATCTCGTAGTTATGCTTTTATGCCATGAATAAGAACTCAGAGAGAAAAAATGAATAAATATCAGAAATAGTTACCATTGACATAAATGTTACTAGACCTTGCTTTTGTATAAAGTTAAGAAATGCACTTAGTAAAGAAGCCCCAATTTATTTTTGAGAACCATTGATATTCTTGTACATTAAATGAATTTGTTTTATACAATGGTATGGAACTCTGGCATTCAAATTGGTTCTGTAGTACAGGCTAGACATTGCTCAGTGTATTTGTGAAAATTAAATTGTCTTAATTTGATGAACCAATACATAATTAATTTTATTCAGGATTGTGAATGACAGGTGATGTTAAAAACCAATGCTGTATTAGATCAGAGCAACACTGAGTATTAGTGGTTATGATGTGATCAGTGGACTGCCATAATAAAATATGCAATATTTAAGTGCTTTTTAATATATTGTTAATGCTTGTAATCATTAAATGCTATAAACATGTGATATCTTTTATTGAATGCTGTTTTATTAAGTCTCTTTGCACTATTGCTATAACTAAATGCTATAAAATAATTATATGTGCTTTATTACGTGAAGCATTTCATGAAACCTCAAAACAATCTAAGAAAATACTCAATAAGGATGAAGTAAAATAAAGAAAGAAGGGGGGAAGCATAATCATTAGGTATATACTACTAACCACCATTATGTTATTCCTACAGAAATGTAAGCATTAATTAAGAAGGCAGTATAATGAAGTTTGTAAGGAGGTGGCAAAATAACATATATCTCACAAAAGAAGCTGATATTGAGAGCTAAATGCAGCATTACAAGATACAGCTTTAATGCACATTTATTTTTTACCTCTCAATTGAATCTATATTTATACTGGATCATAAAAGAACAGCTTTTTGTGTTTTTTCTTTTAATATTTCATTAGTATGTGTAAATTTCAATTAGCAAGAAAATTAGAAAGAATAATAAAGCGAAGATAACTAGCCGAATATGGAATAACTGCAAAAACTTAGTAAATACAGAATAATATTTGTGACTGGCTAATAACACAGGTGGAGAAGATTTTGTGGCACGGAATATTTTACAGCATAATGATCAAATTGGATGCTCTGATTTCGAAAATAATAATAGTTTTTGCGTATCACGTATAGATTTTGAACAGTTCTGTTTCAATACAAAATTGAAAGTTCAGTACGCTTTTATTAACATCACTGCATATCCAACTTACAGCATGGTTGATTAGAATATGTAAACATGCTAAATCATATGATGTCATGTGGTACAATTGTCTGTCTGTTTACAGGTAATGTTGAACCTATCTCATAAACATTTTTTTTGCCTAAGATATCAACAGAAACTTGTTGTAGACTCTTCAGTATAGTTTTAAACTTCTTCTCAGCAAGTCTCTTTTGAAGCCGTATTGTGTTGTGAATTTCATTTGTGGAAAAAAATGGCAAGTTTGAGTGGTATATCTAGGAGGGGCTGTGTGAACAATCCTAACAATTTTTGTTATATTCTGTGTGTGTTATGTGACAAAGCAGCATAAAAGAAACATTACTGCATTTACCAAGAGTTTTTATCTAGCCTATTTTAAAATTAAATTAAGAGATCAAGACATACAAGACATCAAGACAAGATCCTCATATTGTGTGTAAAAGTTGTGTAGAAAATCTAAGACAGTAGGCCCTTTGGTGTTCCTATGTATGGCGCGAACAACAAAATCATTTTAATGACTGTTATTTTTGTCTGTGTAATAGATCTGAATTCAATAGGAAAAGCAGGCAGGTATTATATATCCAAACTTTCCATCAGCAATTAGCCCTGTGCCTCATGGACCTGATATTACTGTTCCATCACCAGCAATGGTTTAGCAGAGAGTAGTACTGATACTTCAAGAGTAGATGATGATTTAAATAGGCCCCGTGATTTAAAAGGTGACATTCCAAATCCATTGAGTCAGCCAGAATTAAATGATTTGGTATGTGATTTGGATCTTCCCAAAGAAAATAGTGAACTTTTGGATCCAAGGCTGAAAGAAAACAATCTTTTAGGACCTGGAACACTTTCTACTGGTACAGACATCGAGAAGAAGAGTTCCAGAAATATTTTCTAAAGGAAGGGGAACTAGTGTATTGTTGTGATATCCCTAACTTGATTGGTCGTCTTGGAGCACTTACAAGGCAAAAGATTGGTGTCTATTTATTGACTCAAGCAAGAGAACTTAAAGGTGTTCTGCCGCACAATCGCAATATGTTTGCTTCAGTTCCAATAGCTCACTCTACATCCCTTAAAGAAACGTACCAACATTTGTATACTGTCCTAGAAAAAATTAAATATAATGAACACCAGTGGTACATGAGATTCCCTTGCTTTTTGTGTGAATGGGACTCTAGAGCCAAAGAAAGACACTGGGGTGAAGCTAATTGGCCAAAATGAAAAGATCTAGTGCCAGAGACAAAAAATGTAATAAATCACCCTCTGATTGACTCACAAAAGGTTTTTATTACCCCATTACATATCAAATTAGGAATAATGAAGCAATTTTCAATGTCTGAATCAAAAGTGAAAGAAGGCAATTTTGACAGTCCACAGATTCACAAATTCATTAAGGACATTCATTTTAGAAATATCATGACAAACATAGAGCTTCAAGCTTGGGACTCATTCAATGAAGTTATAAACAAGTTTTTGGATAATGTTAAATATGACCAATATGAACATATTGTTAAAACCATACTCGAAAAGTTAAAGGCACTTGGATATAATATGAGCTTAAAATTGCATTTTCTGCATTTGCATCTTGAATTTTTTCCTGAAACACTGGGTGCAGTAAGTGAAGAACAGGGGGAGAGATTCCACCAGGACATAAAGGAGATGGAAACAAAGTACCAGGGTAAATGGAATGTCTTCATAATGGCTGACTACTGTTGGTGTTTAATTAGAGACAAACCTCGTCTGGACCACAAACACAAGTCAACTCAGCGTTCGTTTTCAACAAAGCATAGGAGAAAATAAAATCATAAGGTATGTTTGAAATTTCCTAGTTCAATGTAAACTTGCATCTGTAGAATTGAGATTTTTTCTTAGTTTGCACAATTTCACGCATTTTAAATTGTACTTAAAAACTAGAAATAAACTCAAATATTACATATCCTTTTTGCATGCCATAAAAATGGTACATGATACGAAAAATTGGAAAGCAGATTTGAATTCAGCATACCAAAATTAGGTTTGGAGACCTTTTAACCCCGCGCAGCAGAAAAAATTTTAAATTCGCAGGTCTGTGTAATTAGATGAACAGAATGATAGACCAATAAATTTTGAATTTATGTATCAGCTGCAATTGGAGATTTGATATTTGAAAGACTCAAAAAGAGCTATGTTACATGACACACAGTTGTAATCCACCCCATTGTGTCCATATCCACTGGATTTTAAAAGAGCAGTTTTTTTTGGTATGTATGTTTTCCTTTAGTATTTCATTAGTATGCGTAAATTTCAATTAATCAGAAGATTTAAAATAGAAAAAATAATAAAATATAGAAAACCAGCTTGCAGTGCTGTTACAGAATATGGAATAACAGAAGAACTTAGCAAATCCAAGATAATTTTGGTGACCAACCAATATTTTTGTTAGAGGAACAGAATGCAAGACGAATGAATATTTGAGTTGATATATAAGTTGCAATTGGAAATTTGATATGAAAACTCGAAAAGAACTATTTGCATATTTTTAGTAATACTGATTTGATTTTCAAAGCTTGAGGAGTTGCTAGCATATAGCAAACAAAATATAATTTGACAAATATCCATATAGTGGTAAAATAAGAAATCTGCTTCTTCCTCTAGCAGTTCTTTCTGTTTATCTGAACTCTCCATTTATTACCACAAAAGGAAAACCAATAGCTGTAAGCTTTCCTCATATGATCATCCAAGAGAGGAGAGGAGGAAAATTGTGTGGTGCCAAAGGGTATAAGATCAAGCTGCAAAATGCATCTAGGTAATGGGTGGTATAAATAAAAGCAAGCATTGGCTCATATCTCACTAATTCCAAGCAATTGCTTGGTTTCATATAAATAAAAATGTTCTGCTCGACCTCCTCACAAGCAAAAGCTTGCTGACTTGATCGCTGAGCTATTGCTCGCGATATGTATAAATAAAAATAAGCACTGCTTACCTTCAGTAAGCTTTTGCTTGCTATTTCTATAGGTACCTCAGCTTGCTCAACTATGGTTTAATACTATGACAGAGTTCACGATGTGGTTACTGAGTGGAAAATAAAAATGTATACAAGATGCAGGGACTCAGATGTGTACAGATACAAAAAATTATATACCGTTTTGAAAGAGAAAAGTATACTGCCCTGCACAACATTTTCTTCCAGAGCCAAATGAAACATGAGGGGGAGCTCTTAACAATGCTGAAAAAATGTGGACCTTCTTAAGGTATGCAGGAGATCCTAGTTTTCAAGCTGGTGTTGCAGAGGATTTGGTGTTACACATGCTATTGTCTCAAATATCTTCTGGGAAATTGTTAATACATCAATGCTAGAGCAAGGAATGACGTACAGTTTCTCACAACTACCGCTGCTCTACACGAACCCAAGGTAGAGTGGTCAGAATGTTATAATTTCCCTGATGCAATTGGGAAATGGATTGTACTCCTATTCTAATAAGGAAATCAAATGTATGTACATGGTGACGAGTACATCAACAGTGATACGGTAATTTGTATCATAAATTACCTAAATGTAAATAATGATTGTAATATGAATATGTATTTTTATGTGACATTGATTTCAGAGGTTTATTAATTGTAATTATTATTGGTAAATAATAATATACGGCTTTACTGAAACTGTCAATAATAGCGCAATAATGCAGCGAGGGGATGAGTTGTTTATCGTTACTGGGAACAAGGAAGTTATGTAATGTTTCGCGCGCTTTCGGTAGAAATTTCTAGAATATTTCCTAAAGCATATGTATTCGTGGTTTTCATTCGATATTAAAATAGACGCTAATGTTGGCGCGTTTTATTAGCCAATAGCAGTTCATTTATAATCTTTAGGCATGTCGAGGAGTGGGAGTATATAAAGTCGAGTCCGTGGTAGATTGCCCTCAGTTCAACAAAATTCTCAACACATTACACGTCGGTCTCCCAGTTCAACAAAATTCTCAATACCTTACACGTCGGTCGCCCAGTTCATCAAAATTTCTAGCACGTTACACGCTGTCTTCAGTGAGTCAGTTCGTCATAAGTTACGCGCAGCAGAATTACGAGAATCTAAAATATTATACAGTTAAATATACACAAAGTTGAAGTACGTGAGTTAAAAGTGATAAGTAAGAAGTTATTACAAACAGTTTCAGTTTGGCGAGTATCTAAATCAATATGTAAATGTGTTAGTGAACGTGTTCGACAATAAAAATTATACAACCAATTTCTTCATTAAGTGTAATTTCTGGATAAAAGATTCCTTTCCGATTCACAACCTGTAAGAGATACAAGTTCGACCCAAAGAGCTAGCTGGAGGACATTTAAAGTGAATTATTTCAAAACTGATGCAAATTGCTACGATAGATGGAGCTACAAACCAAACAAATGAATGACGTCACAAGATGGCAACTAATGAAGTAAAAACAACATTAATACCGTTGCATATTGGCGCCCAACGTGGGGCTAACAAATACAAAAACATATTACGTAAACAAACAGATTCCGTCGCATATTGGCGCCCAACGTGGGGCACGATAACCAGGAAAGGAGCACAATGACCAGGAATGAAGCATAGTGACCAGGAAAGGATCAGAATAACCAGGAAGTAGCAGAATTAACCAGGAAATTAGCAGAATTAACCAGGATGTGGAATGAATGGAGCAGTGAAATGATCTACAAGACGCAGATTGGACATCGTAATTCCGAGATTACAAGGCAACAAGGAATTCAACTACAAAAACATCGAGACGACGTAGATTCATCATAATACAACGCAGAAGAGACATACAAACATAGGAGAATGGGGCAGGAAGCTGGACATCAAAGTAACAGCAACAGACAGCATCATAAAGGTCAGAGTATTGTAATTTTTTTTAGACAACGAAAACAATGGTTACTAGTAATATTGAAGAAACAATGATGGAGGGAGATAGTGTAACAGTTAGCTGTAATTCAATACAGAGTACAGAAAATAGCTTAAACAATGTAATATTTGATGAAGGAAATGTTAGTGCAGAAAGTAAGAATAGAATAGCAGGAAATCTTACTATTGATGCTGGTATGATGAAGGAAATAATGGAATTGTTGAGGAATCTTGGTAAAACACTAGATCAGAGTTTTGAGAAAATGAGAGAAGATATGCAAAAGAGTTTTGAAAATTAGGACAAAGATTAACTCAGAATATGGAAAAGAATAATAGGGAATTGAGGGAAGATATTTGTAGGAGCTTTGAACAAAACAGAAAAGATATTGGTAGGAGTAATGAGGTATTAGAGCAAAAAGTAGATCAAAGCAGTGGAGAAATTGAAAAGAAAGTTATGAAGCTAGATAGTAGTATGCCAAAGATGAGAGATGAAAATGAGGAAGTAATAGCAAGTGAGACAGGAGAAATTTCAAAGAAAATGCTAGACATGAGCATGGAAATAGGTAATAAAGAAAGTGAGGTTAATACTAAAAGTGAGGTTAATGTAGAATGCAAGGAGTTAGGAAGTCAAATGAGTAATATTTCAAGTGAGCTAAGAAAGATGAAAGAGGTTATGAATGTAGATGTGAATAAGGCGCAAGTTAATTTCAGAGGGGAAATATCAGAAATACAAAATGAGACAGTAATGCAAAGAAAGAAATTGTACCAAGATGTTCAAAATGAAAACTCCAGTCCAGTACAGTTTAGTACAGATTTGTCAGAGTATTCTCAAATTAAAGAGATAGTAAAAGAATTGAAAATGAAAGTTGTCAAAAGATGTATTGTTCAAGAAACTTTAGATTGTTTTCAAATGTTTTCATGGGATGAAATTTCATATGAATACAAGAGGTTATTCATGAACAAAAATTTGAAGGTTAGGATACGGCTACGAGTAATGTTTAGCCACACACAATTTGATCCAGGAGGGTAAATAGCAATGAGATGTAAAGTAAATGCTGGATAGGTAAAGATGACTTGCAGAGAAATGTATTGGAACGTAAGAGGGTTAATTATTTATATGTCATTTGAAAAGAGAAATAAATTATAAAAAAAAAAAAAAATTGAATTTTTAGTAACTGTAACAACATTTGAAAATTAAGAATGCAAACATTGAAACTTAATATGATATTAAAGTAAAAGTACGTAAATACAATTCCAAAAGTATTGTTAAAATAATAATAAATTAAAAAAAAAAAAAAAAAATATTTATGTAGCAAACAGAAAATGTGAAACAGTGCCTAGATTTAAGAGATGTAGAGGGTGAATATTTTGGTAAATATGTATAATAATTACAAAAATCTTAAATGTATAAATTTTTGTCAACAACTTAAGAAAGTAAACAATTTGGTAGCAGTGATTAAATAATTTAGGGTAAAGTATTTGCTATAAAAAAAAAAAAAAAATTTTGTAACGTCAGATTAATGTCAAAACACATTAAACCAGAGCCAGTAAGTAGTGGCGAGAGGAAAAATATGTCGTGTGTTAAATGCGTGTGAAGTGTTAAGTGAAAGTGATAGCGTGTGTTCCAAGATTTAGGAGACTAAAAACACAATTATAAAATTTCCAAACAAGTTATAAATATTTATAATTATGTTTCTAGTGGGGCATATGATACGGTAATTTGTATCATAAATTACCTAAATGTAAATAATGATTGTAATATGAATATGTATTTTTATGTGACATTGATTTCAGAGGTTTATTAATTGTAATTATTATTGGTAAATAATAATATACGGCTTTACTGAAACTGTCAATAATAGCGCAATAATGCAGCGAGGGGATGAGTTGTTTATCGTTACTGGGAACAAGGAAGTTATGTAATGTTTCGCGCGCTTTCGGTAGAAATTTCTAGAATATTTCCTAAAGCATATGTATTCGTGGTTTTCATTCGATATTAAAATAGACGCTAATGTTGGCGCGTTTTATTAGCCAATAGCAGTTCATTTATAATCTTTAGGCATGTCGAGGAGTGGGAGTATATAAAGTCGAGTCCGTGGTAGATTGCCCTCAGTTCAACAAAATTCTCAACACATTACACGTCGGTCTCCCAGTTCAACAAAATTCTCAATACCTTACACGTCGGTCGCCCAGTTCATCAAAATTTCTAGCACGTTACACGCTGTCTTCAGTGAGTCAGTTCGTCATAAGTTACGCGCAGCAGAATTACGAGAATCTAAAATATTATACAGTTAAATATACACAAAGTTGAAGTACGTGAGTTAAAAGTGATAAGTAAGAAGTTATTACAAACAGTTTCAGTTTGGCGAGTATCTAAATCAATATGTAAATGTGTTAGTGAACGTGTTCGACAATAAAAATTATACAACCAATTTCTTCATTAAGTGTAATTTCTGGATAAAAGATTCCTTTCCGATTCACAACCTGTAAGAGATACAAGTTCAACCCAAAGAGCTAGCTGGAGGACATTTAAAGTGAATTATTTCAAAACTGATGCAAATTGCTACGACAGATGGAGCTACAAACCAAACAAATGAATGACGTCACAAGATGGCAACTAATGAAGTAAAAACAACATTAATACCGTTGCAACAGGAAAGAAATTCCCAGCATCAATGTGCAGGCTATGTGCAACGCAAGTGAAAGATTTATGATGCTTTTTTGCAGATGGTCTGTGTGCGTGCGAGATTCTCAGATATGGAAAAATGCAGACACTTACACTGTGATGGCCAGTAATATTGCCAATGCAGCTGCTAGAGGATTCGGCCTATGGTATTGCACCTTATTAAAATTCTACTAGTCCAGAACACACAGCATACAATAGGTATACATTACAAAGGAGAGGGTAATCATTCAACAATGTTTCGGCCAACTAAAACAACGGTTCCCGATTTTACAAAATAAGATCAGATTACCCACCCAGAAAATACCTTCAGTAATAGTGTGCTGTATGATTCTGCACAATATAGCCAAACATCTAAAAGAGGAGGACTTTGACATACCTGAACTATAGGATGATGATGACAATGTACCAGTAGCAGTAGTTGTAGCACCAGAAGCAATCCACATTAGGGAGAGAGGACAGCAGAGAAGGGATAACATCGCAAGAATAAAGCATTTGATGTAACTCTTCACATCACTCAAATTTCACAAAGATATGAATACTTCTCATCACTGTAGTTCTGTGTGTCTTTTGTCACTGCTCTTGAGGAATAGAGATAATTTACGTGGATTTAGAAAAGAGCGAATGAGTGGAGACAGAAAGTGGGGTTTATAACAAGAAACAATTATTGATAAAATGTGAGCTTGCAAAATTCCTAAAAACTAATTACTTTAAAATGCGAGTTTGCAAAAACTAATTAAATACCTAAAAATGTGAGTTTTCAAAAATTCTAAACAACTTTATACCCCAAGTTAACATAACTTACTAATTATACCTAAAGACTCATAAAAATGGGAAGCAAATCTCCACTTTCTCATTCTCTCTTTTCTTTCTCCAGCAGTAATGCTTCTTTTGCAAGCTTTGAGTAGGTTTCTTTCTTGTTTTTTCTTAGTACTGTAGTTGTTTGAGTAGACTAACATTGTCAGTTCATTATTACTCCTGCTGTATCATCATTGGAGTCAGCTAATTTCTGCTTTCCTAGATTTACAAGGTGCTCTATCAACAGCTGATTCAGTACACCCCACTTGGAATTAAAGTGTATAAATTAATTTTTATAACAAAATGTAATTAATTAATGTTAATAAATCAGGAAAAATAATGCATTTAGTTTTTCTCTGGTTTTTACCTGTCATTGTTGTTATGGATGAGTTTGACTCCACCTGGAGGATATCCAGGATCCCCTGTTCCCATTCCTTTAAAACAACTGGCTTATTGCTAGCTTGTTTCAAGTAACTTTTGGACTTTATTCTTGTTTTCATGTTTATTTTTTTCAGTATTTGGAATTTTAAACTCATCCTCCAACTGTTGCTTTACTGCAGCTACTGCTAAATTTTTTTCTACGCTTGCTTTCAGGTAGCTGTGCTTTCACTAGAATATCTTTATTTGCTTTAAACAGATGAGCAAAGCATCTCATGAACACACTGCTTTCTTCAATCATTGCTATTGAAATGTATGCCGTAAATGTAAACTTTCTTCTTGGGGGTATTTGCTTCTATAGCTGTTTTCATGCTGTAAGAGGATTCCTGACATGTTTTCATCTTGCCCGGGTACAATAATGCTAAACAGAGTGCAATTGAGGTCATGATCCACTCTCATTATTGGAAGACTGGTAACAAAGCGATATACAAATGTGCACACGTATGTGGAACAGAAAGCTCACAAAAATCAAAACCAGATTATAACTAAAGAATTAATTTCCTATAAAACAAACCTTTATTTTTCAACAAAATGAATCTCATTCATTCCATATGGCTTTAATTCATGATAAGACTTTATAAAATCTTGGAATTACTTATTGTGATATTTTACATAAATTTTAATCGCCTAATTGCAAAGGGTATCAATATGAGGTAAAAACACAAGTACAAAATAATCTACTTTCAGTATAGCATTTGTTAAGTGACAGGTTCTATACCAGCCAATTAAGGAAATCAGGGACTTAATTTAAAAAGGGGATGAACATCAAATGTTGAAAGTTGGGCAAATCTCAATTTCTGTTTCATTTGCCAAATCTTAATTACATTTCTGTTATTTCAAATCTGTATCTCTATTAGGTTTATTAAATGTGACTATGCTTAACATGAATATCAAAGTGCAGCAAGGATTTAAATCGCCTCCTGACTGAAGAAAAGGCATGCTTGTTTACTCAGCTGACATGTCATGGTGAAGATCACAGAGCAATAGCTTGGTAGGTGATAGCAATAGTTCAACAAGAGGGGAAAAGTTTTATTTATATCAAACCACAACCTGATGCTCAATTCTCAACTTGCTTGCGAGCTGCAGCTCATAAGCAAAAGCTTGTTTTTATTTATACCACCCAATGGATGGTATAAATAAAATCAAACATTAGCTCATAGGTGGTATAAATAAAAGCAAGCATTAGCTAATTTCTCACTAATTCCAAGCAATTGCTCGGTTTCATATAAATAAAACTTTTCTGCTCAACTTCCTCGCGAGCAAAAGCTTGCTGACCTTGATTGCTGAGCTATTGCTCGCGATATGGTATAAATAAAAACAAGCCCTTCTCACTGTTAGTAAGCTTTTGCTTGCTATTTCTTGAGGTACCTCCATAGGTACCTCAGCTTGCTCAACTGCATTTTAATATCATGGTGGAGTTCATGATCGTGGTTCCAGAGAGGAAAATAAAAATCACACAACTTTCTCTATCACTCCTTTACAAACAATTCTCACACAAGCTTATTGTTGGTATCTACTTCTTGTTAATCATGGTAAACTCACATTACACACTTCATTGTAGGAATAAGAAGAATGCAGTAAACTAAAGTGATGGTCAAATCTTTTAAATCTGGGTTGCTATTTGATAGATTTGAAATTCTGTTCTTTTCAGATGATCGCTGAAGAAAGAAAAAAATTCCTTATTTTCTACATTCACATGGCTTCCTCTAATCATTGTTCTACAAACTATACTTACAAGAGCTTATTATTCCAGCTTCTTCTTGTTAATCCAGATAAACTTTCAATTTACATTTACAATTTCGTTATACGATACAGTAGGTAAAGTGAGTCAGCTTTTTAAAGAGCATCTGGCTATATGAGGTCTTTGAAATTCGATGCTCTTTACATGACCACGAGAAAATATCGAATACCGACTTCATATTTGAGAGAATTATAAGTAGGTATTTGAAAGTTCAAACCAATAAGGAATATCTCAGGAATGGTTAACTGTAAAAAAGTAATGTTTTGACATAAATTGTGTGCGTTAACGAGAACAATTTTCTTTTTGTATATAGATTTGCTTATCTTATAGTTTACAAATTATGCAAAAGTTACTCAGAATGAAGAGGACTTCAGAGGATATTCCCAGGAAATGCAATATATGCATTTGACTTGAAAATATTTTAAACATGTCATATTTAATCAAAATTGTTAAGAGTCATTTTTGAGAAAATAAAGCTTTTGGAAAAAGTTTCCAGGGTAGTTGGGGTGGGGGTACCTTTTTGAAAATCTTCCTGATGCATGTTTGGAAGGTGCTGTATTTAAATACCAAACTGTTATTTAACGACTTTTCCTTTCTGAGTTTGCTGTTCAGACACAGATGCGTAGTAGGACTCCTGTTGTAGGATCTCTTACAGTTTAGCAGTTACATAAAAGTCAGTCAGAATGAAGAGCACTTCACAGGGTTTTCCCAGAAAATTCGAGATATACCTAATTATATTTGGCATGGAAATATCTTAAACAATACCACATTTTAAACAAAATTGTTGGAGCCATTTTTGAGAAAAATGATAGTTTTGGGGTAGAGGAATTTTCGTGAAAATCTTATCACATCCATGGAGGATACTAAGTTTGAACTAATTTTTTTTTTTTATGCTGTTCACACACACATTTGCTAAAGATGTTTCTTTTTAATTCAGGCACTCAAAACGTGTATTTATGGTGAAATCTCGGTATCCAGTTTTTGTGTAGAATGCAATACTTCCTCTACTTGCTGTACGTAAGGAGTAGAGAAATATCTCAAGATGCAAAGACTCGGATGTGTACAGATATAAACAGTTATTTAAAAGAGAAAACGTGGAAGGTTGAGCAACATTTTCTTCCAGAGGCAAGTGAAACACGGGGTGGACCTTATAACAATGCTGAAAATATTCTGACATGATTTCATCTTTACTGGATATTATGGCGCTAAACAGAATGTGAGTGAGGTCGTAGTGATCCGCTTTCATTACCAGAAGACTGATAATATAATCAAAGCGATATACAAATGAACACTTACGTAGAGCAGAATGTTCGTACAAGTCAAAACCAAATTATAACTAAAGAATTTCTATAAAACCAACCTTTCAACGATGAAACTCTTTCATCCAGTTTAACTTTAATTCACGATAACACCTTATAAATTCGTGGAATTACTTATAATATTTTATATAGATGCATAGGATATCAATATATATAAAGGTGCAAAAAAAAAAAGTACAAATAATCCTCTTTCAGTTTATCAGTTGGTGACACGTTTGTAATACTATCAAATAAGGAAATGAGAAATTAGATATAGAAAGGGGATGAATGTTATCTGTTGAAAGTTGGGTGAATCTCAAATGTCTATTTCATTTGCCAAATCTTTAATTACAATTGTGTCATTTAAAATATGTAGCTCTATTAGGCTTCATAAATGAGAGTATGATTAACATAGATGAGTATATGAATATATAACTGCAGCAAAAATTAAATCGTCTGACAGAAGAATAGGCATGTTTGTTTACTCAGATGATGTGACATGGTGAAGGTCACTGAGCAAAAGCTTGGTAGGTGATAGCACATATCTCACCAATCCCAAGCAATTGCTCGGTTTCGTATAAATAAAAATATTCTGTCCAACTTTCTTCGCAAGCAAAAGCTTGCTGACCTTGATTGCTGAGCTATTGCTTGCAATATGGTATAAATAAAAACAAGCCTTGCTTGCCTTTGGTAAGCTTTTGCTTGCTATTTCTTGGGGTACCTGCATAGGCACCTCAGCTTGCACACTTTAATACCATGGCGGAGTTCATAATAGTGGTTCCTTAGTAGAAAATAAAAATGTACACAAGATCAGGGACTCGGATATGAGTTATACCATTTTGAAAGAGAAAATATATACTGGCATGCACAACATTTTCTTCTAGAGGCAAATGAAACACGAGGTGGAGTTCTTAACAGTTCTGACTTTTCTAAGGTATTAGATCCTAGTTTTCAAGCCAGTGTTGCGGAGGATCTTGGTGTTACATGGGCTACGATCTCAAATACCTTCTGGAAAACGCAATCAATGCTAGAGCAAGGAATTGATTACAGTTTCCTACAACTGCTGCTGCTCTTCAGGAACCCAAGGCGGAGTGGTCAGAATGTTATAATTTCCCTGATGCAGTTAAGGCAGCGTAATTGTACTCATATTCCAATAAGGAACCAAATGTACATAGCAATAAGACATCAACAGGTAAGGAGGTCCCAGCATCAATGTGCAGGCTATGTGCAATGCAAGTGAAAGATTTACGAGTATTGTTGCCAGATGGATTGGGTGTGTGCACGATTCTTGGATATGGAAAAATTCAGATGCTTACGCAGCGATGGCCGGTAATGCGCTGCTGCTAGGGGATTCAGGCTATGGTATTGCACCATGGTTGATGACACTTCTTCCCTTCCAAGGTTTAGGCATATAACCTGTTTCGAGGCTAATATATGTGATTAAAAATGTTTATCACTCCATCTTCTGTGAGGTCTGCCAAGATCTCTTGTTCGCTTTGGTTTATAAAATAGATAGTCTACAAGATGAATCCCTTATCAAAATCGTACTACTCCAGAACACACAGCAACAATAAATGCATTACAAAGGAGAGAGTAATCATTGAGCGAGTTTTGGTCAACTAAAGCTGTGGTTCCCAATTTTACAAAATAAGATAAAATTACCCACCCAAAAAATACCTTCAGTAATAGTGTGCTGTATGATTCTACATAATGTGGCCAAACATCTAAAAGAGGAGGACTTTGACATGCCTGAATTATAGAATGAGGGAGGTGATGTACCAATAGCAGCTGCTGCAGAACCAGAAGCAATCTGCATTAGGGAGAGAGATCAGCCGAGGAGGGATGACCGCAAGAATAATTAATTTGATGTAACACTTCACATTACACTATCATCAAATTTCACAACGGTATGAATAAATCTCATCACTATAGTTCTGTATGCTCTTTTGTCATTGCTCTTGAGGAATAGAGATATTTACGCGGATATAGAAAAGAGGAAAGGAGTAAAGTTAGAAAATGGGGAGTGTACACAAGAAACAATTATTGATAAAATGTGAGCTTATAAAATCCCTAAAAATTAATTTGAATTGTGAATTTGCAGAAATTGCAAATAAATACCTAAAAATGTGAATTTTCAAAAATTCTAAATAACTTATTACCAAAAGTTAACACAATTTATTAATTGCATCTAAAGATTCATAAAAATGGGGAGCAAATCTACTTTCCTGTTCTCTTTTTCCTTTCTCCAGTAGTAATGATTCTTTTGCAAGCTTTAAGACTTCTATTTTGAGTTTGCCTTTTTCTTCTTTCTGCCTTAGTACTGTTAACTGTTTGAGTAAAACTAACCTCTGCAGTTCATTATAACTTAATTCTGCTGTTTCATCGCTGGTATCAGCTAATTTCTGCTTTCCTGTAGATTTACAAGGTGCTCTGTTGACAGCTGATTCCATATCATCACTTAATACTCCACCTTCAACACTTGGAATGGGCTCCTGGAAATTACTTACTGTCATGGTTGAAGCCGTCGGTTCAAAGCCAACCTGAAGCCTTCCTGGAAAGATTAAAATTGTATAAATTCATTTTTATAGCAGAATGTAATTAGATTGTTAGTAAATTGGGAAAATTACGTGTTTGCTTTTTGTGGTTCTTACCTATCGTCGTCGTTATTAATAGATTGGACTCCGCCTGCAGGAGATCCAGTATCTACTGTTCCATTCCTTTAAAACAACTGGCTTATTATCAGTTTGTTTCAAGTTTTTGTGGCCTATTCTGGTTTTCATGTTGCTCATTTTTTTTCGGTATTTACTGTTTGGTGATTGGAGTTTTAAACTCCTCTTCCAACCATTGCTTTTCTGCAGCTACTGCTAAATTGTTTCTATGCTTGCTTTCAGGTAACTGTGCTTTCATTAGAATATCTTTATTCACCTTTAACAGATGAGCAATGCGTCTCATAAATGCACTGCTTTCTTCAACCATTGTGACTGAAATGTATGCTGCAGAATGTAAACTTTCTTCTTGAAGATAATTGCTTCTGTAGCATTTTCATGTTTCCAAGAGCATTCTTAATATGTTTTCATCTTGCCTGGGTATGACAACACTAAACAGAATGCGAGTGAGGTCATAGTAATCCACTCCCATTACCGGAAGACTGGTAACATAAAGCGATGTACCAATGTGCACATGTATGTAGAGCAGAAAGCTCATACAAATCAAAATCGGATTAGAACTAAAGAATTAATTTCCTGTATAACCAATTAAATTTAACTTTCAACAAAATGACTCTTTCATCCCGTATTGCTTTATATGTGACAAATTCTATACCATCCAATTAAGGAAATCAGGAATTCAAAAAAAAAGGGGATGAACATCATGTGTTGAAAGTCAGGCGAATCTCAGTTTCTATTTCATTGCCAAATCTTAATTATATTTCTGTTATTTCAAATCTGTATCTCTGTTAAGTTTATTAAATATGAGCATGCTTAACATGAATAAGTATATGAATATTAAGTGCAGCAACGGTTTAAATCACCCCCTGACAAAAGAATAAGCATGTTTTTTACTCAGCTGAGAGTTGTGGTGAAGATCACAGAGCAATAGCTCACCAAAGAGGGGAAATTTTTATTTATACCAAACCATGACCTGATGCTGAATTCTCAACTTGCTTGCGAGCTAAAAGTTTTTTTTTTATTTATATCACCAATGTCGGATGGTAAGCTTCATACCACAAAAAGTTAATGAGAGCAAATGACAGTTATTTTGGTTTTAGGTAGCATAATGGAATTCTTTCTAGCCATGTTTGTTATATCATCCAATGGAAAGCTTACCTAAAAATATAATGCTGCAAATGCCATATACGTCACTCAGTATGTATCATTTGCAGTAAAATGCAAGCATCGTAAACAGGTACCCATAATTTGTATGGAGTGTGGCCTGCTACCTCAACAGCACATCTCACAGGATGAATGTGCAAAAATAGTATTACTGCTGGATACAAGCTATTGTTAAGTGCTTGTGGCAAATGTTTTGGTAGCACTCTGTTTTTAAATAATTTGCGTTCTAACCTAGCATACTTTTAAACTATACTTTATTTTCTTTATTACCATTTTGTAATAATAACTATTTACTAGTATTTATTTATGCTATTTGATTGTATCTGAATATAATATACAACCTGCAGAAAATGTGTTGGATGCTGCCTTTGCAAGGTACTGTGGACAAGGGAAAAAGAAGAGTGCCACTTGGATGTTCATTTCTGCAGTATCACTAACCAAAGAGAATGAAACAAATGGTAACAGTGTATTCCCAAATTCCTTAATAGCAATCAGAAATAGTTGCAAATATAATGGATTGTGGTTCCATATTGCATTACATTCATTTTGTGATTTCAGAAGCATTAAGAAATGCTTATTGTAGATAATACAAGAAAAGCATACCTGGGAATAACAGGTGCTGCAAACACTTATTTATCACTTTAAGCATAAGATAAGCTAACAGATATGCACAAGACAAATCAAACCAGAGATTTATGAATTAGGTACATTACATAACCAAGAAAAAGAAAACCAGCAATACCATACTTTGTTCTGCCCTGCACAGTTGTTTTTTCTTTTAAATTTAAGATGTGCTGCTTATAACCCTTATTGATTAACTGAGATATTATTGTTAATGTATACTTTAATCATGGAGTAACAGAAAAATAATTTATTACATAATGCTCAACAGATTTACTCAACTATTATTACCTTGTATTATTTAGAAAGCATTGGCACTTCAACTAGGAGAAAATGCTATTACACCTTTCCATTGTGCATTTCACATTTTAACATTACTAGGTTGAAATGTGAAATTCATGAAACCTTCTGATTGTGGCTGGGAAGCCAAGCAACCAAGAAAACTTGCATGACCTTTCATTGGACTGATTTTATCCGAGTTGTATTTTAGTAGCTATTGTTGGTGGTGCATTTTTACTTTCTCTACTACGTATAGTAAGTAGGGGAAGTATTGTATTCCACCCAAAATTTCGATACCGAGATTTCACCGGAAATACATGTTTTGAGACTCACTGAATCCAAAAAAAGCATTTTTGGAAACATGTCCGTGTGTGTGTCTGTGAACAGCATAAGTCAAAAACGAAGAGTCGGATAAACACCAAACTTGGTATTTATGTTCAGTATCTTTCAGAGATGCGACACGAAGGTTTTCAAGAAAATCCCCCCACCCCAGACTACCCTTTACATGGAACATTTTTCGAAAATTTTAATTTTCTCAAAAACGGCTCTAACGATTTTGATTAAAATATCATATGTTTAAGATATTGTCATGGCAAATAAAATGTATATCTCGAATTTTCTGGGAATGTCTCCAAAAGTATTCTTCATTATGAACGACTTTTTCATAACTGGTAAACCATAAGAGATAGACAAAGTTTTACTATATGAAAAATGTAGATCGCGTTAAAATACACAATTTATGTCATATACATTTCTTTTGTTGAGTGAAGCGTTTGCGAGATATTGCTTGTTATTCCCTTAAATTTTCCAATACTTGTACTTTTTCTCAAATTCGTTATTCATTTTTTTATGTTCTGGACATGCAAAGATAATGGAATGCGCCACATAGCAACCAGCGTTAAAATATTTGACTATCGCTTAAAACCTACAGTATTCCCCTTGCATCTACAAGAAAATTATCAATAAGATTGACATCTCGATATCTCCATTAACATGAAGCACATGGAGAATAAGCGTTTGTAAAAATAGTTTGTACAAGAGTAGAGAAAGTCATGTGAGTGTAACACATCAGATTTTTTTTATTTTGTTTGTCTTTTTTTTTAGTGCAGTAATAAGCAGTGTTGCATCATTAATAACAATGCATTAATTAGCGTAAAACTGCTTGTGCCATGGCTGTGTGCACTCAGCCTACAAACTGCAGTGCCTCTGTATATAACAAGTCCTATAATGAAACTACTATTAAGTGTACATTTGAATGCATGGAAATATCCTTTTGCTTCTAGTTTCCTACAGTGTTTTCCCTCATCATCTTATGTCCAAACCAGCCTCTTGACAAACTAGTCTCTTACTGATTTAAAATAAATTCTGGTGTATGAACATTAACATATGAACATTGGTTTTAAGTGAGAAGTAGTGAAAACTTAAATCTGAATGGTTGAAAGATGCTTCGTAAAGTCATTTTATGAAGTGAATGAGTTCAAAGAAGTTCCTTCTATATTACGTTGATATTGTAATGAAAAGAAGCTAGAAACAGTGATGTGTATTGAATTTATTTAAAGGTGAGTCGGAATTGTTACACTAACATCACTTAAGTTTACTCACTTAACATGTTTCGGGAAACCGTTGTTCCCATCCTCAGAAGGTTAACTCGATTGGGTCGAGTTAACCTTCTGAGGATGGGAACAACGGTTTCCCGAAACATGTTAAGTGAGTAAACTTAAGTGATGTTAGTGTAACAATTCCGACTCACCTTTAAATAAATTCCTTCTATATGTTGTAATCAGTTTATAGTTGATTTTAAAATAGTTAAGAAAATTCAGTTATGGAAATAAAAACGGGTTCCTTCATGATATCCCTGGTTATTATGTTTACATATGTATGAAAATGGTTTTTACATACCTCAATTTTGCATGCTACTCTTTTAGTAACTGATGCTGTTATTTATAGTTCTATAAAGCAATAATATAGCAATCTAATAAATGGAGTTATGTTTAGTTTTATAGCCACATATTTAAGCAGTTTCACGCCAAGACAACAATTAGCATTTTGTGATACATTTCAAGGATTGAAATAGTAGCATTCACTCACTTTCTAGAAAACCCAGGGCATATATATAATTAAACAAAGTCATATTATTAGTTGTGAAAATGGATTAAACTTTCTTAGCATATCAAATTTCTAAACTTGACCCTTTAGCTCTCATTAGTCATGCACTTTTATACACCTACCATAAATAGGACTACAATCAACATAAGTTAATTGCTAGAGCAGATCAGGGGTTAGTACTATGTGGGACAAAGGAATTTTAACATTCTATCTAACATAAATCACGGTTTCCTATATTGACTTTCACTCCAAGTATTGTACATAATCATACCAAATACAGTTTCAGAAATAAAATGCCAATAAAACACTTCAGTGTTCAGAGCAAACAGATTTCCATGCTTGCAGTAAAAGCATCACAAGAACTGAGCAATTGAACAGCATTAAGAAACAATAAATGGAAAGTGAAAGGGAGATAATTATTACAGAAATCAAATAATGTAATTATTATCTTCAGTGCTCATTGTTGGAGAAGTAGTGGTAGAGCACCCAAAGTAGAATCTTGAGTTGGTACATTCTGAATTTGTAATTGACTAAAATACCTCAGAAGGTTTTATTGTTATTAAGTGTTCAAACAGATGGAGAGGGAGGCATATAAAGTAGTTTCCTGGAGTATTTTCAGTCATAAAATAAATCTCCGCATTTAAATAAAAAAAAATTGAGCCTTTATGTATGAACACTCTAACTTATGTGGTTCTTAGCATCCTATTCTATATTGGGCATGAAAGAACCAGAAATATTAGTCAGAGGCCTCATTATCAGGCTTGAGGATATTTTATGTGCCATAAATCTATGATACGGCACCACCGGCTCTTCAGAAGAAAGCCATGCTAAAGATTTTTACGCCTGAAAAAATTCATCGCCCTCCACTGGCTTTTAACCCGCGACCTTGAATTAGAAGCTTCAGCGTTTAACTGATTCTTGAAATGTTAACACTTCATATTGGAACTCACAGTAATGAATAATTTTGTTGATGCCTAAATTAATGTGTGTTTCTGAGTACAATATAAGCAATGTTCAATCAAGTCTATGAAAGCTACATTAGAAGTCAACTTTGAAACAAAGTATCATCACGAGAGACAGGCTATATATGAAATGTCATATTCTAAACCATGCTTGCTATCATTATAGGAACAAGTATTTTTTTGTTTTGCAATATGTAGAATTCAATATACATGACAAAAAAAATTTCATACTTCATAATATTTTGGTAAAGTCTTTGTACGTTTTCATATTTTGTAAGATTTAGGATTTTTTGCTTTAGAATTGATTTCTGTTAGCAATGAACCAGGCTTTCCAGATATTCTATATGAGCAGTTTTCTACAAAACACATTTAGAGAAACCAAACCACTTTTTCCGAAACTTGTCTGGAAAAACCTGCACCACCATTACCAACAAATCAGGTACAGTTGAAAAAATGTAGCATTTACTCGATGTCACAAGCATTATACTGTTATATATTTTATCCTAAATATTGTTATACAACACACAAGTCACATTTTGACAATTCAGTATCGTGCATCCATGATCCACAGTTGCAATAAATTGATTTGATGTGGAATTAAACACCTATTCTTGAGTAGTTATTATTTTCATGAACTAATGCTTTTAGTGGCATGTTGTAATAAGTACTAAGTAAGAAGAAAGTAAACAGTAACTTCTTGTTATTTTTTTTTTTTTTTAAGTTTAAGGGTTTCACAATGATTAAAGTCTATAAACTTAATTTATTGTATTTCATCTGATGTTTTATTATTCAATAACGACAAAAATCTACAAAGCCTATTTTTTAAACTAATGAAGTGGACTTGCTATGGGCCCTTAAAGTATAAGTTCTTTTTTGCTTTAAAATACATATTTCATAATATTTTGACACTTTTCTTCATATTTTGCATGTGTCTAATCATCACAGTGCACTAGAAAGCTGTATTCTGGCAGCTTTTCAGTAATAGTTTATGTTAGTGATAAACTGTCAAGCATTAATAATAATAATTATCTTTATAGACAAGTTTCACAACTATGTGATGCTTGGAAACATGTAACATACATCTAAATAAGAAAAGCTGCTTTCTATAGTTTCAAATTTGGTAAAAATGAAGATACTTCACCCCTTATTTATAATGTTTATATATCAAAATGAGTACATAATATAACATTTGCAAATTTGGTAAAAAAACGGATACCTCATCCCTCATTTGTAATGTTTATATACCAGAATGAGTAATATAACATTTGCAACATTTTAAGTTAATTTTTTATATTGTTAAGAAAGTTAATATCAACCACAAAATTGCCATCTGATTGGCCTTTCCATAGCCTAATAAAACAAGCTATGCATCTCAGCATTGCAATAAAAGAAAAAGCAAATCACTGGTTCACTTTACTCCTGAATGTTAAGGTTAAGAAAATGCAACTGAATGCATTTCACCTTTACTACTACTTCATTCTGTTCATAAAGGTAAAAACAGTTAAATACTTGTATATTTGTCGAGTCAGTTTTTTTTAACACTATGTCACTTAAGTTTTAGTTTATGAGCAACTAGTTTTGGGAGCTGTTGCTTCCATTTCAACCTTGGGGATCCAATTGTCATGTTTGTGCAAGTAAATTTGACCTTATAAAATCCTCAATATTTTTTTCTTCATAAAACTGGAGTTATAAAAAGGATTGTAGTTATGTAGGACTTGAACTGGGGTAATTGATAACTTCCAACTGCTGAACAAGCTCCTTATGTGGTACATCTGCTACAAACATACTATACTGACATTATTTTTACCATATAGAGTAATTTTCACACAGCTTTCAGCTGCTAACTTTGTTTCTGTATTTCTTTAGATGCAAGGAAATTTTAACATATTAGTTTGCTACTAAACATTCCATTCAAAGAAAAGGACAAGCAAAGTCATTCTCAGTTTTTGCTGTCACTTCACTTCTTTTTCTGTCGGGGGGGGGGGCGGCATAGCAGTGTATTTACCTGCAAAGCAGCCTGTTCTTTCTGTTCACTCGCTGTTGGACACAGACTCTCTTCTCTCGTTCTAGCCGCAGAGAGAACTCTTTGAGTACGTACAGCAGTTCCTACGATCCTCCAGCTGCTCCATCCTCGATGTCTTTTCGTCCCAGCCGACTGTGGGTTGCATAGTAACCGGGCGTAAGGCTGCAGCACTACTTCGTCTCACCTTCACGCAGTGGCTTTTGGTTAGTTTTCTTGGCACTCTTGAGGAGATGGTGTGCGCTACAATGGCGCCTTTCTGCTCGGTGCTCCGAGGGAAAGATGAGGACGGCACCGTGTCCCCTTCAAGTCGGCCCTTATCAGCTTTCTCAATCGCTCGCATTTGTCCTTAGGTGTTCGGGCTTTACGCATATCCACCTAGGACTTCAGCTCTACGTCGGTTAATTTGTTCTTGTTGATGCATACCAATTCCTGTCATTCGCATCCGTCATCTGGGTGGCTATTCCGGTCGTTATCTTTGCTGCTTCAATGCAGAGGCAGTCAAGGCGTCGTCGAAGTTAAGGTTTTCCGCTAGGAGAAGTTGCTGTTTCACCTCGCTATCCCTTATGCTGCTGATAAATGAGTGGGCTGCCTTTCCGGAAATAAAGCCGGTGTGCCAGCTGCTCTACCCCCATGGCGAATTCTTGTAACGTCTCGTCTGTTTGTTGCACTCTCTCCTTCAGCTGCTCCCTGTAAGCGACGGCCAGGCGATTTATCTATACCGCCCCTCCAACAGTTTACTATCCGTGAGGTTTAAGTAGTCGTGTCCCTTTTAGACAGAGAAACTCTCACTCTATGGTGACACAGACAAAGCAGATACACCAGCCAAACACGCATCGGTGGTGGGGTGCCCCTCCACCTCTCCGTCCGGTTGTTCATTATCCGATTCACCGTCAGAAACTTCAAATGAATCTTCGTACTCATCTTCCGATTCTTCTAAATTTATGACTAATCTGTCCGTAATTTCATCTACCAGACCGTCTTTCTCCCAGTAAAACTGTTCAGTGTTTTGTACATGTTCACACGCTTTCCTTTGCCTATTGGTGTTTTAAGAGGGAAATCATTTTATCACCGTCACACTTCCACACCTTATTTCTCGTATGGTTTATATTTACCCACGTTTCGTCAAGGTACACTAGAGCCCTACCAGTAGCCCTCAGTTCCTTCATTCGTCTTAAAAACTGAAATCGTTTAGAAACAATATCTATTCGTTCCATTAAAAAACGTCTTCCTTACGAATTTGTACTATAACTGAAATGAAGCTTTTTAAGAATTTTTCTTAACGACCACACGCTTCCTTTCAGTAAGTCTTGAACTTTTAAAGCCTCTTATATGTCCTGCAAACTAGGCAGAAAGTCCGTACGATATAATGAATAGATTGTTCGCTTAATAGCAGCTGCCGTGAATGAGTCTATTTCTGTTTTTTGAGATCTCCTATTCGGACGCTTCTTGCCTGGAGTTTGCACCGTCGCTAGCTTCAGAATTTTTGTGTCTTTTAAAATTCGCTGGACGGAACAAACAGAAATACCTGTAACAGTTCTCTCAACTATACTTGTCACTGAAATAGTCGGCTTTCCACATTTCAACGCATCACTTCATCACTGAAGAAACTGTGAACTTTCCCTCGAGACCCAATTTGAAACAATACAAATACAACCAAAACTACCAGAAAATAATTCAACATTACATCCATATGTTGTAACACTGAAAACATCTTGCGTATCGTGTAAAACCACAAAACACCAAATTCACAGTTCCACAGCTTATACGCCAATGTTACGGTAACTCGAGAATAGGGACTCCACTGCAACCTTCAGTCAGAATACAATAGAATCGGGAGGGTTGCGAAATTCTACAGTCTGGAATTTCCGCAAATCGCAAGGAAAAAGTGGTTACTATACCACCCGCTCTGCTAGACAAGGACAGCACTCTGTGTGAGACAAAGACAGTAGAAAACCTGCCAAGTTAAACCTCACAGAGAGTAAGTTATCCTTCAGCCTCTGACGGGGAAAATGCGAAGAGTTTCGGCTCCTTCAAATGCTGTTTCATCTTACCGGCCGGCATCCCTCCATCGTAGGTAGCAATGACCTCAAATTGCTGCTTAAACACCGACGAAGTCGGATTTTGGAGGCGTCACCGTTTTAGCATTAGTCGTTCTCATGACCGTAGAACCTTATCTAATTTCGACACAGATTTTAGGTTTACGTCGCGGTGCATTTGCACTGCGTCGTCCATCATTCGATTTCCTTCCCTAACTGGTTCTAACCGTTTTTTGTTTCTTTTCCCTGCTGCTGTAGATGCTCTTCCACTGCATTAATCTTTTCTTCCGTGTCAGCATTTATCTCATATTTACAGTCAATGTCAAAACCGAGTTCGGATTTCATTTTCTCCATTTCGTTCTTAATTTCACTTCCCATCTCCATTCCAGATTTCATTTTCGTATCCAACTCCATTCCGGAATTTACACTTCATTTCACTCCCCATTTTCTCCTTTCCGAGTTTTGCTGTCTTTGCTTCAGTTAATAATTATTTAAGTATTTCATCCATCGTGGCATTTAAATCCCACTTGACACCAGTGTGACTTTGTTCGCTGTCAGTTCACCGTTCTTTTCCTTGCGCTTTGCGGTGTAATAAGTCACGCGCGAAGCAGCTTCTCCTTCCTTCCGCTTTACTTACTAGATTGTCGAACACAGGACTCTCTAGTCGCACAGAGAACTCCCCAAGTAAGTTCGTCACCTCAACAACCTCACTGACACGCTCGCTTATATGTAGCTGCAGAGCTTTTTGGAAAGTCGCGGGAGGGGAAGAAAACATGTAGAAGTATCTCGTTGCATTTCGATTATGTCCCTCCCTCCCTCCTTTCCAACTAACTAGCCGTTAGCGCTGAAGGACGAAGCCCGGCCCACGAAAGTTACATCATATTATGCAACTCAGTCAACGAAATTACAAGAGTCGTTTCGAAAGTTTTCGAAATCACCCACATATTGCAGCAGAATTTCCAAAGCAGTTTTGATTTCGAAACCACCCATATTTCATGAAACATTTGAGCAATAACAGAGATAGTACAAGAATCACAATGTGCATAGCAGCTTGTTGCAGTGCAGATGTGTGTATAAAAGAAACATGGCAAATATCGAACATTGTGTGTTATTAAGTACTTCATAAAGAAGGGTATAAATACAACAGAAATCAATACCAATATGAACAAACTAGGGTCCTCTATAACCATTTTCAACAATTTCTAAGTGCACAAACGAGTTAAAACACACCGTAAAGCTTGGAAGATGATGCATGCAGCATATAATAGAAATCTAATATGCTACAAAGGTGAAATCTAAGGTGTTACAAAGTTCAACCGACAAGCTTTTAGTGGTTACAAAGGAGTTTTAGGTGAGCACTTTGACATAGGACAATTGTAGCCGTTGAGCTCATGGTTTGCATTAGATAAAATAAATAACCAGCCAGCCGCCACTGATAAAATCCCCCTAAGGTGCTACTAGTTACAGATAATCGTGGCCATGCAAAGCGAAAGGAATATTTGTTGCATATTTATTGGATGAAGCGGTTTACATAGTTATACATAGCTGAGCTCCAGGTTGAATCATAATGTTTCAATTCTATTGTTGATTTGTTCATTTTGTTAACAGCTAAGAAAATCGAAAGAAAATACAGCGTGGAGTGATGTCAATGAATTGGATGACTGCCATCTATTCGTATAAAAATCGTACTGATTGGGTCCCAGGCGGCTATAAAGCGAACTGGGCTCTTTGCAGCCTAACCAAAAACCTGCCTTTAAACGATTAGTAGTGCCTTCCCAACCCCTAACCATAGAGAGTGGTCCTGTTAATACATGTCACCAAAGTCAAGCGTTGTTGCAATATCATTTCTGTTGTTTCTTCGACTTCAGTATGTTTTAGCAGCTATTACCGTGCGCACGTTTTTTTTCTTTCCGCCTTTTTGTTAAACATATCTGTATCTTCATAGAAGTTATACCTAGACTAGCCATAAATACTGTCACAAACTACGTAATACGTATCAATATTTTTCAATGTCCTTTTAATATGTTATAGACACACATACTATTCACAGTTTGCACCAATCAGACTTAAAAAAAATGTTGTCCACCGTTAGCATGCACACAAGCTTAGAGTCTCTTTGCCCAGCCGTCTACCGCAGAACTAATAGTGTCAGTTGGGAGATCCGCCACTGCTGCCACCAAGAAGCGTTTCAAACTTTTAAGTGAAGGGCGTCTTCTTGCAGACCGTTCCCTCTAGCACTGACCAGAGTTTATAGTCCAGATGGGTTAGATTGGGCTACCAGAAGGCCACTCAACAGTGAAGATGGAGTCTGGTACCGGCAACCTCCATTGTAAACTAAATTAAATTGAGTTTTATTTATGGACGCTCTTTAACTGCTGTGGTCCTTAGCGTCTATTCTATATTGGGCGTGAAATACTGGTAATTTTGCTCAGAGACCTCTTTATCAGGCTTGAGTTCTTTTATGTGCCGTAAATCTACGACACAGGAGCACCGACTGTGCTCCCCTTCCGAAAAAAGCCTGCTAAGGATCTTTACGCCCGAAAATATCCATCGCCCACAGCCGGGTTTGAACCCACGATCTCGGAAACTAGAGGTTAGCATGGTAACCACTACACCACGAAGGACGACAACCATCATTGCGCCAACCTGTCCTATGAATTGGCACATAATCTTGTTGGAAGGTCCAAAGTCGTTGTTGAACATTATGTTGCTCAAGTCCTTCACAAGAGAGTCCAGATTAGTTTCCACATACACCTTAGAACTCGTTTTACACCCTTCTCTCAAAATCAAGCTTGGTAGGGCCCTCATAGCTCACCCCCAACCAAACCACTGGCTGAGAAGGGTAGTGACTTCTTGATCTTAGGAACTCTCTCACGAATTTCTCGAGAACTTCCCGCATATACTCTATGGTTCTGTCGGTTGAAGCTCTCTTCAATGGTAAAGACTTTCTCATCAGCAAAGAGGATTCTCCGATGCCCATTGTTGATGTACCGTTGCAGGAGATGCTTTGATTTAAATTTCCTCTGCTACTTCAGTTGCGGTGTTAGGACATTTCTGGTACTCCGCTGATAAGCTGTAACCCTAAGGACTTCAGAAAGGACCTTGGATATTGATCTGGCAAAATGTTGACTTCTCGTGCCATTATAGTCTGCTTCCGGATAGGATTTCACCGAATACCGGCCGCCACTGTTCTTACATTGCGAGGACGACCAACCGTATTGCGATCTTTCACACTGCCTCTCTAAGTAAATCGCCGGATTGCCCGGTAGACGAACCTCAACTTTTGCAGGGTTTGGAAAATCTCAGTTTGTGAATTCCAACCTTGTACACGGCAGTTACAGCTACCCTGTTTTCAGGATCACTCCAAGCTTAAGCAAATAAAATTCCGTCCTTCTCTTTCACTGTTGAACGCACACGGTCAAAACTAACCTTCAGCCCAACTATTGCTTGCTATCTGGAAAAAGGGCTCTATAGTCTAAACCAAAAGTTTGTGACTGTATGAGGCGTGGTCAAAAAGTTTCCGGAACGGCTTCACAACAATTTTGCCATTGAGCCATCTTTAATTCTCACCCAGACTGTGCATGCAGCCCTTCTAACGAGAGGTCATGTGATTTTCTGCGACCTTGCAGTGTAGAGGTAGAAGCTCTGAAGTGAACGCATGTTTTGCACCTGCTGCGATGTTTCTGTCAAGTGAAAATGCTAGATTACGAAGAATAAAGAACAAACATCAAATTTTGCTTCAAACTCGGTAAACTGCAACAGAAGCCTATGGAAGTTTAAGAACACCTTATGGAAAGGAAGCAGTGGGCAAAACTCAAACATCTCAGTGGTTTTCAGACTAAAAAGTGTTGTGATATCAATTAAGGATACAAATAATTCGGGGCGACACTCTTCCAGGAAAACTGAAAAAATATCAATCAGGCTAGTGAAGCGATAGGCGATAAAATAAATTTTGATTCAGTAGGATCTCCTTTGGAAGTGTTCAAAGCATTTTAAAAGACGATTTGGATATGAGAAGAATTGCCGCAAAGTTTGTGCCCCGCCTCCTTTCAAATTACCAAAAGGAAAGCCGTTTGATTACCTGCACGGATCTCAAGGAACGCTTCAAAATGACCCAAAGTTTATGGAGAAAGCTCTTACTGGTGATGAAACATGAGTTTATGGGTACGGTCCAGAAACGAAGCAACAGTCCTCATAATAGAAGAGACCTTCATCTCCACGCCCTAAAAGGCCAATGTGAAGTCAATTATGATTTTTTACATTAAAGGAATTGTATATAAGGAATTTGTATCACAGGGTCAAACAGTGAGTCAAGTGCTCTACAAACAAAAGTTGCAAAGATTAAGGGAGAGTAAGCGACGCAAACGGCCGGAGAAATGGAGGACTGGTGACAGGTCCTGCGTCACAATGCGACCGCGCACAAAGCCCTTTCTGTCCGCTTATTTGTGGATAAAAATACGTTGAATACTATTCCCCATCCCGTCAATTTTCCAGATTTGGTTCCAGCGGAGTTTTTTTTTCTATTCCTGCGACTTAAAATGCGGCTCCGAGGACACTGATGTTATCTACGCGAATCACAGAAAGATTTGAATGTGTTTAAAGAAGACGACTTCCAGAGGTGCTTCCAACAATGGCAAAAGTGCTGGGACACGTGTATCAACTCCCAAGGTGTACACTTCAGGGTGACAGTGCAGAATAGACAAATAAAAATGTTGTGTTTATGGCCTCATTCCGGTAACTTTTTGATCATACCTCCTCGTATTTGTGGCTAGGCTATAGTAGACGCAAAAGTTAAAGGCATATGAACGCCGGCCAATGCTAACGCTGAGCGCTGTTGCTAAGCGTAGTAGGCGTGTACCGGCAGTAACTCTACATCAGAGCACGATTTATACGCCAGTAAAGGTGCCGCCCATTATTTCCGTAATTAAACAATACATTAAATACCCTTAAAAACATTAAAATATTACCTTAACACACGTTACAGCAGACCTATCTGTGTTGAGTGACGATAGCCATGTTAAGATAAAAGTTGCATAGCTCACGTTCTAAATATGGTAGACAGGATTTTTGTACAGCCATGATCAGAAAATAAAATTGTCTCTAATTATAAGATTGACATCTATCATTTTCAAATATTTATCCCAGCATAATTAATGAAGATAATGTTCTCAGTTCAGTGCATAAGATGCGTGTACCACATTCGGCAGCGCTGGTAGGAGGGGCAAGCATAAATTTCGCTGGAATTTTCAGTATGGCCCGCCATCATATACCTTTAACCTTTTGCGAAGCGTATATGTATAGTTTTTCACTTATTGCAGTTCTGTAAGTTGAAATGGTTTTTATGTTATTTATTTGTTGTTGAGCCCCACGTTTGGGAGTCAAATTTGTGATGGTAAATTTATAATGTTATTTGTGTATGTGTGTTTACTTCACGTGGTGATGCCATTTTGTGACGTAATTCTTTGTTAGGTTTGTAGCTCCATCTGGTGTTAGCAATTTGCGGCAGTATTAGTTTTTGTTTGAAAGAATGCTACTTTTATTTTATTTAATTTTTGTTCACTGTCCTCCGGCTAGCTCTGATCTTTTGGTCAAGCACTTCTCTTTATACAGGTTGTGTAAACGGAAAGGAATCTTTTATCCAAAGATAACACCGATGAAAGAATTTCTTTTATACTTTTATTGTCGAACACTGTCACTATCACATTTACACATTGATCTTGACACTCGCCAAACTGAAACTGTTATAATAACTTCATTACTGATCACTCTTAATTCGCGTACTTCAACTTTTTGTATAATTAACTTTACAACACTTTAGATTTTTCATAATTCTGCTACGCGTAACTTGTGAATCGATAGCCGACGGTTAATATTTCTGCTGGACTGAAGGCGACGTGTATCATACAAAATATTTTCGACGAACTGACGGGGAGACGACGTGTAGTGTACAAAGAATTTTGATGAACTGACCGGATCTACCAAACAAACAAACAAATGCGTAATTTAGGTTAGCCTAGGCTAACCATGGCCGGTTAGGGTTTATGTCCCTCTTCAGCCAAATGGTTATTTTTATTTGGGGTGGCGTCGACCCTCCGCAGTCACTTGGCAACAGCAGCTTGATGGTAATGATGGTTTTGGGGGAGGGGGCAAAGGAGAAGGTGAGGAGCGGGCAGGCGCCGAGTGTCGAGTCTTGGGTTTTGCTGTGGGGACCATTGCTTTTTAGTTTTGTGTGTCTATGTATTTGATTTTTAATTATTATATATATTTTTTTAAGGCTATCATAATTTTGTGTGCCCCCTTTTTTTTTAATTTTTTATAATATATATATATATATATATATATATATATATTGTTTTTTTTGTGTAAATAGAACACACTTCTCGGTCTGGTGTTTGTGTTTGTCTTGGGACTAGGATGAGGGTTATTTGTCTGTGGTTGTTCGTTTTTTTTGAAGGTGTGGTAACCATGGCCAATCATTTTAATATTGTATGTTATATTCTTTGTGCTTCATTGAAGGAGATTCTGGAGATAGAGCGTTGCTTCCGTTTCGTCTTGTGTCTCTCTCTCTTGGACTAGTGCTCTTATGTATGCTAGGGGTGGTGTCGTGATTTTTTTGCACTGGTTAGGTGCATCTTTCTTGTAATTTTGAGAATTTTGCAGTAGTTGTTGCCTGTGTTGGAGTTTGTTTGCTTTTGCTGCGTAGTTGAGGAGCCCTCTCTCTATGAAGTCTGGCAGCGTTTCGGTCTTTACTAGTTGGTATAGTTTCCTGTTGGAATAACAGTAGGGCACCTTTGCTGCTATCCGAAGGCATTTACGTTCTACTGTCTGTAGGAGATGTATTGTTGTTGCTGACGTTATGGGCGCCAGCGCTGTTGTTCCATAGGTTAGTACCGGCCTGACGAGTGCTACATATAGGTGGAGTAGGGCTTTTGTGGTGAGGCCTGCGTTAGTTTTGTTTGCCAGGTATCTCATTGTTGATAGCATGGCTTTGGTCTGCTTTATTTTCTGATTGAAGTGCTGGTTAGTTTTTAGTTTATTTGTGATTGTAATGCCCAGATATTTGGCCGTTTCTTTTGATTTAATGAGTTTCCCATCGATGTTGACGCGAAGTGCAGTCTTTGCAAAGCGGCCTTTTCTCTTGATGGTAAGTATTTGGGTTTTATCCGTGTTAATTGAAATTCGCCAGTTTTTTGCCCATTGTACGAACTCCTTGAGCTGGCGTTCCAGTCTTTTTTTGGCTACTGTTGGCCTGAAGTCCGAGCACCAGTAGAGTGTATCGTCGGCATATTGCGCTAGATTGACAGTGGGTACTATTGGTTTTGGGGTGTCTGCAGTGTAAATTATATACAAGAGGCCGGAAATGGCGCTCCCTTGCGGCGTGCCGGCTTTTAGATGAATTGTATCTGATAGTGTGTTGTTGATTTTGAGATTGGCTGTCCGATTCAGCAGGAAGCTGGCCGTCCATCGAATTATCTTTCTCGGAAGGTTAAGAGAGGTCATTTTGTATAGGAGGCCGTTGGTCCAGCATTTATCGAACGCGGATTTTATGTCCAGAAAGGCTGCAACGGTTGTCTTGCTTTTATTGAAGTTGTCTTGCATGTCTGATATCACCCTGAGTAGTTGGTCCTGTATTGTTATATCGTTTCTGTAGCCCGCCTGAGTTTCTGGAATTATGTTGTGGTGCTTGAGATAAGACTGCAGACGAGTGACCAGTATTTTTTCCAAGATTTTTGATAGCGTTGCTGTGAGTGAGATAGGTCTGTAGTTTTGGTGATCTGTGTGGTCTTTTCCTGGTTTTTCGAATAAGAGAATATGCGCATGTTTCCAGTTGGTCGGGTGGTAGCCATGATGAAGGCAGGCGTTGTAGAGTTGCAACAGACGGTTTATTATGCTATCTGGTAGTTCTTTTAACATCTGGTAGGTTAACAGCTCACCCCCTCGCTGCATTATTGCACGCTATTATTGTCAGTTTCAGTAAGGCAGTATAAACTTACTTCCCAACAATAATTACAATCAACAAACATCTCAAATCAATGTCACATAATAAAGCATATTCATACTATAATCACTCTTTACATCTAAATAATTTGTGATACAAATTACTGCATCAAAGTTTAGCAGTGCTTATTAGCAATTAGTACCTGCGTAGTTTGATTAAAACGTGGGGGACTAGGGAAACAAACCAAATTGCTGTCACTCCGTCCGTACCAACAAATGACCCCCTGCCGAGTATCAAAAAAGAAACGTCGCTTGGTATTTAAATTAAGCGTCTTCGAAAGATACGACACAAAGATTTTCAACAAATTATCCCCAACCGAAGTTACTCCTTACGTGGAAAAATTTTCGTTATTGTTTTGATTTTCTCTAACGTGGTTATAGCGATTTTGATGAAAATACCACATGTTTAATATATTTGCACGAAAAATAAAATGTATATCTTGAATTTTTTGAGAATAACCTGTAAACTCCTCTTCATTCTGAATAACGTTTTGTATAACTGATAAACCGTAAGAGATAGACAAGTCTTGCTGTACGTGAAATTTAATCTCGTTAAAGGACACAATTTGTGTTAATTATTTCCTAGAAATCCTTTCTTGTTGGTTTGAATTGAAATACTTTACTGTTTATAAGTGGTAAGTAGCGATTTGTATTTTTCTCGTGCTTATGTAAAGAGCATGGAAATACAAAGCCATCGAATAGCCATCTGCTTTTTAGAAATTTGACTATTGCTTTAGCATACTATATCCTTATAATTACCTACAACGAAATGCGTAGAAGTGTAATGAAAGTTTATCTCGTTTAACAAGAAGCAGACAGAAGAATAAGCTTTTATAAGAGTAGTTTGTAGAAGAGCTAGGAGTGATAATCATGTGAATGCAATACATCAGAAATGTTTCTCTTTTTACTTCTTTCCTTTGTCTTCGGTATTTTTACTTGTCTTGCGCTTTATAATAAAGCTATTCATTTAACTAAATAGAAGCTACCGTGCTAACTAATAAATCTTAAACATCTTAAACAACAATGCGCATTTGCTTCTTATTACTAAAATATTGTGAAGCAAATTTATTATCTTTTCAAATTTGAAAAAAAAAATGCCGTATCCCAAGAATGACACGAAAGATAGCGATCGCTTTACTTTTCCAACTTTTGACATATTTACTGTATTTGTTTACATCAGCTGGAACTAGTTTTCTACATTCTCTTGTCTTTTTAACCTGTTTCTTTTTACTTTCTCTACTACGTATAGTAAGTAGGGGAAGTATTGTATTCCACCCAAAAATTCGATACTGAGACTTGGTATTTAGGTTCAATATCTTCCAGAAATGCGACACGAAGGTTTTCAAGAAAATCTCCACACCCCAGATTACCCTTTACATAGAACATTTTTCGAAAATTTTAATTTTCTCAAAAATGGCTCTAGCGCTTTTGATTAAAATATCATATGTTTAAGATATTTTCATGACAAATAAAATGTATATCTTGAATTTTCTGGGAATGTCTCCAAACGTATTCTTCATTGTGAACGACTTTTGCATAATTGGTAAACCATAAGAGATAGACAAAATTTTACTACACAAAAAATGAAGATCGCGTTAAAATACACAATTTATGTTACATACATTTTTTTTGTTGAGTGAACCATTTTCGAGATATTGCTTGTTATTCCCTTAAATTTTTCAATACTTATTTTCTCAAATGGGAATTCGTTATTCATTTTTTTTGTCTTGGATATGCAAAGAGTATTGATCTGTGGCAAAGAGAATGATGCTGCACTTAGCAACCAGCTATTAAGAGTAATGTCTATGCTTAAAGGCTACTGTATTTCTATATTGCCCTTTTAAATATATATTCCCCTTACATCTACAAGAAAATTAGCAATAAGATAGAGTCTGCAAACGTTTATCTCGATTAACATGAAGTAGATGGAGAATAAGCGTTTGTAAAAATAGTTTGTATAGAGTAGAGAAAGTCATGTGAGTGGTACACATCAGATTTTTTTTGCCCTGGTAATGCAAAGAGAATGGAATACTCCACATAGCAACCAGCTGTTAAAACATTTGACTATCGCTTAAAGCCTACCAATTCCCCTTACAGCCACAAGAAAATTAACAATAAGGTTAACATCTCGATTAACATTAAGCATATGGAGAATAAGTGTTTGTAAAAATAGTCTGTGCAAGAGTAGAGAAAGCCATGTGAGTGTAACATATCAGATTTTTTAAATTATTGAGATATTCGTTGTTTTTGTTTACATCCTCTGGAACTTGGTTTTTCTACATTCTCTTGTTGTAGAACAAACAAAATAAAGAATGGTTTCACCATATCTCCGCGCACAATTTCAGTAAGCAAAACTGCAAACATACATCTCTTATTTAACTATCAGGGTTGTAGTGGTATTATTTCTATAATGTTTGTGTATTTGTGTTTACTTCACGCGTTGAAGCCATCTTGTGACGTGATTCATTTGTTAGGCTTGTTAGCTCCATCTGGTGTTAGCAATTTGCGGCAATATTAATGTTCGTTTGAAAGAATGCTACGGTTATTTTATTTAAATTTGGTTCTCTGTCCTCCGGCTAGCTATTATCTTTTTCTTGGTTCGAGCACTTCTCTTTATACAGGTTGTGTAAACGGAAAGGAATCTTTTATCCAAACAATAACACTGATGAAGAAATTTATTATACACTTTTATTGTCGAAACACAGTCACTATCACATTTACATATTGATCTTGACACTCGCCAAACTGAAATTGTTATAATAACTTCATTACTGATAATTCTTAATTCGCGTACTTCAACTTTTTGTATAATTAACTTTATAACACTTGAGATTTTTCATAACTCTGTTACGCGTAACCTGCAAATTGATATCCGAAGTGTGCCGTGCAAATACTTTCGACGAACTGACGGGAATGCGACGTGTAGTATACAAAGAATTTTGATGAACTGAAGTCGACGTGTTACGTGCAAATGTTTTCAATGAACTGACGGGAATGCGACGTGTAGTATACAAAGAATTTTGATGAACTGGGGGGTCTACCTCTAACCTACTCTTTTTATACTCCTTCACCCAGATATGCCTAAAGATTATAACTGAGCTGCAATTGGCTAATAAAACGCGCCAACATTAGCGTCTATTTTAATATCCAATGAAAATTATGAATACATATGCTCTAGGGAAATGTTCCAGAATATTCTAAGAAAAACGCGCCAACATTACGTAACTTCCTCGTTTCCAATAATGATAAACAGCTCACCCCCTCGCTGCATTATTGCACGCTATTATTGTCAGTTTCAGTAAGGCGGTATAAACTTCTTTTCAACAATAATTATAATCAATAAACATCTCAAATCAATGTCACATAAAAATGCATATTCATATTACAATCATTATTTACATTTAAGTAATTTGTGATACATGCATCAGTGTAAATAACATAATCAAATATCGTGCTCTGATTTGGAAGTAATTGTTCCTTTCAAAATAAATTCATATTAATATATTTTAATTATTTAATAATAGTTATACAAAATCGCATAATATATTCTCTGCATGTTTCTAGGTTTCCCTCGGATAATATGTTAATATGCATTTTAATTATTGTAGCGTAATATATTAGTTTAGCTCCTCCTCGGTTATATTCTAAAGCATTTGTAACATATATAATTTATTATTCAATACATAGTTATTTACTTCATTTGTGTGCAAGGTAAGCAATACAATTAAACTGTCTCGTATTTTGTACATGTGGAAATCAGCTGCAAAGTTTGGCATTTAAATACTGTTTTAAATTGTGGCAACAGCGTGGACGTCGTTCTTTTCCCTAAGGTATCTATGGTAGTTGCGGATAGGGGAGGTAGGGAACAAGTGTTTTCCTACTGTACAAAGGCAGTTGGTTGGGGATACTTTGAGCGATTTTTATATTTGTAGGGTTTTGTTTGAGCTGCCATCTAGCGACACTTTTAATAAAGAGTGGCAAAATTTGTACAGAAAAGGAAAAACTGCGATACGGATGTGATTGCTGTTCGCGCAGAATTTTAGTAACCGAAGACTGGTTTGTATGCATGGCATGAGCTATTGCACTTAGGACGGAGAACCGGTCAAGATCCCCTTTCTGTAGAGCAACGGTATCAAGGAATAAGAACTCAACACTCCGTGTATGACGTCATGGTAGGAGGCCATCGTTAAGCTCAGCCCAGGTATAACTGGCGCAACAGTTCTAGACATGTGAAAATCTTAATGACAGCTATGAAGCGAATTACATACCAGATCAGGCGGTGACCGGTCGTCTGCATGCTGCAGGAGTGCGTGGGACAGTCATTGTCAAATATCCTCACACCGGTTATGCACTGCACTACACGATAAACTTATAGTTATATACAGTATATTTAAATCCACTGACGTAAAATACCCTTAATATAAAAACACTGTCAACAATCTGCCTCTAGTTCTTCCACAGCTGACAGCCCTTCCTCTTCTGCGGAATCACTCACGTCATTGCCGCCATCACTGCTGTCGCTACTTTCTGCACCATTATCCTGGATGAGAATTTTTCTAATTGATTTTCTGCAATTTCGTATTTTTTGAAATAATGATTCCCAATTTATTCAACATGTCGACATACATTTTCCCATTCTGACCTTTCAATTTCTGCAAATCGCTGGCAACGTAACTGCTCCACATCTTTTAGTTAAAAGTGATATTTCTGCAGAACACCCAGTTTTTGACATCAGCCCAGATTAATTCGATTGGATTTACATCTGGGTGATACGGTGGCAGTCTAAGTACATTATGGGATGTTGTAGTAATATCTGGCCAAGTATTATGAGTTATGACTTCAGAAGGGATTTGTTGGCTTTAACTAAGTTATATTTGTTTTACTTATGCTTTCTTCAAAAGCTATATTATGCCTAAGCAGCCAGGTTTTTATTTCTTCTTTCAAGGAATTTGAGGTAGGTTGTTTGTCAATTTGAGTTTTGCCACATTATGAAGCATTGTCGATAACCAGAATAGACCCAGCAGGCATATTAGGTATCAACATGGTGTTGATTCACTTCATGTAATTTTCTGTATTCATTTCTTGATGAAAATATCCTGTTTTTTGTTCGACTTGTAAAAGAAGGGCATTTGGAACGAACATCATGAACGATAATAAGTATTTGCCCTTTGGCAACAGGTGCCTGGAAACCTAATTCGCTATCGCCACTTGAACTTTTAGATGTTGTGAGACTGCTGTGTATGTACGACTCATCTTCATACACTATAGTTTGACCCTCTAATTTGCACCTCTGTAAGGTACTCTTCCAGCTGAGATCGTATGTCGTGCTTTTTTATTAGAACTCTCCTATTTGGTTTCGTTTTCTTCCACTTGAACCCTAAATCTTTTATAATTTTTCTGAGATTTGTAGCAGCATCTTGAAAATGTATGCTGATATAAGTACATATAAAATTATAGTCATTTGGAAAGTTAGAATCAGACTGCAAAATTCAGCGCCATAGCCGGGATTTGAGACTTGTAGCACCACCTTGAACATTTATGACATCTTTCAGATTGATGAGCAATCTGCTTATTGTTGGCACAGTTTTTTCTTCCACATAGAAATTGTGAATCGTGCGCCGAATGACGCATTTGTCGAAATCGTCTATTTCTGTAATACGTTTAGGGACCTTATGGTTCTTCACAGGTGTGTCAAATGGTACTCTTTAATCCATATGGTTTTTCTTATCTTTGAGAACTCTGGAAACGGAACTCAGAGAAACACCAGTTGCTTTGGCTACTCTTTCTTTCACTCTCTTAAGGCTTTTGTGGAACTCGGGTAAAGGTATATTTTCTTCCTTCATCTCTGCTTCTTGCTTCATGAAGTCGAGGACATTTGCAATTATTTCCATGCTTTGAATAGTAATACCTTACCATTTAACTTTGAAAACGTAGAAGCCATGATTATAAATATCACAAATATAAAATAAGCACTATTTATGTACTACTCTCTTTGAAATTACAAGATGCGGACACTTTCTATGCAGACTGTATGTGTTACGCACTGTGAGTAAGCAAAGGTGTTATATAGCTTTCGTTGATTAAGCTAAACATAAACCATTCCTAGGCTCGGCAGTTGGGTTGGCAATCAAGGTCACGATTCCAGAAGTTTTGCGCCAGTTATATACTAATCCCAGTGTTATGTTTTACATTCCTTGGGGCTCAAATTTTAAAGTTAATTTTAGGGGTGGGAGAAGCTCAACTTCAAGCGAAAAGAGAAATTGCCACACCATTTCATTTGAACTACATTATAAAGGTGTTTCAAAAATAGAGGGAATAATTTCAAGGACTTATTCTGCATGTGAAGACAATAAAAAAGTTCATTACAACATGTGTCTGGGAATGCTTAGTTTCTGAGTTATGGCTTTCAAAACAGTAAGTTCACCGGAACGTATTTCTTACCGCAAGTAACTTTCTTTATAGAAGATGTTCAAGGTGTTCACCTCCTGCTTGAACTCAGGCTTCACATCGACGTCTCACGGCTGTGTAAACACGACCCCAAACTCCAGGAGTATTGCGTATTTCCTCACCGGAGACCAATACGCCAACGCTTTTAAATGACCCCACAAATAGAAATCGACAGGGTTCAAATCAGATGAGCGTGGTGGCCAAGCAAGTGGGCCACCTGTACCTATGCCTCGATCAGGAAATCTTCGATCCTAGTACCGGCGAGGGGTACGAATGAAGTGTGCAGGAGCGCCACTATGCAAGAAGTTAGCTTGTTGACGAATGCTCAATGAAGTGTTTTCATATAATGAGGTATGGTGTTTTCCAGGAAGTTTGTGTACGCCTACCCTGTAAGTCTGTTTACAAGTACATGGGGTCCAACTAACCGATTACAAATGGTACCGGCCCAGATATTGAGAGTGAAGAGCACTTGGTGATGAGATGGAACAATTGCATGTAGGTTCTCATATGCCCATACATGCTGATTCTGAAAACTTGTAATGCCATTTCGTGTGAACTGTGCCTCCATCTGTAAATAATACTAAGGCAGGAAAGTGATTTGTAGCACACTGCTGCGCGAACCACTGGCAGAACATCAATCGAGTAGGGCAATCTGCTGGTGACAGGTCTGTTAAGGTTGCAAATGATAAGGATACAATTGTTGCTCTCGAAACAGCCTCCAGACAGTCGTATCAGGAACGTTCATTTGCAACGCTAACCTTCGTGTACTGATAGGAGTGTCGTGTGCACAGGATCCAAAATCTTCTCCTCTACATCTGGAGTTGTGATTCTTGGTCGTCCCCTCCCCAAACCAGGAGAAATAAGCTTCCCATCAGCGCACAGACGGTGATGGAGACGTTCTGTTCTGTCAAAAGTTCTATTTGGTGGCATGAATGAATACCCTACACGGGATATATTATGTTAACCTTCTTTATTTTTGCTGCTGTTTCTGAAACTAGCCACTTGTGCGGCATTCCTATAATTGTGACATTTTTAATTTGTCCAGGACATCCATCTGCATGCAATTGGATAGTATGAGTATTTTCTTCTAATTCTAACTTGTTCAAGTAATCATGCAGCATTGAAGTTACTTTAATAGAATGTTTAGCACCCGTAAACACAAAAACACATACCTTTCCTTCTGCAGCACTTTTTTCAACTTTTCTTATTCATTTTCCTTTTTCTCTGTTTTCCATAAGCACAAAAATTTACTTTCACTGAGTCCATTATTACAGCTGTGAATATCGTGACATCAACAATGTGCGTACAATTAGTTTAAGATTTAAATAGAAAATATAAGGGCAACCAACCATATTCCTCTTATCCTCTTGTTCATTAACATAATATCCCTGCAACTGCATGGTGTTTTAACTCACATCAGGATAAGTTTGCTTCGGTATGAGAAACAGAAACATGGCAGTGATATATGGGATAAGAGGCATTTTGCAATTTAACTTACAACTTGGATAAGATTGTGTTTATAATTAAAGGATTGCGGATAAGGTTCATTTTGGAAATAGCATGAGCGTTCTCATTACGTTTACACAGGGAAAAGAAGAGATTTGATGCATAACTACTACAAAGAAGAGAGATAAATACCAACCGTAAAAGAATTTATGTAAAACTTAATTTTTAAGTTTTGGGGATAAGAGTGTCTTTGAAACTAACCGCCTCACTTGGTAAGGATCTAGCTATTCTGCTGCTAATAGCTCAATGCTGTAGACAGATAATTTAAACTACGCCGGAAGTGAGTTGCTTAAATGCGGGGAAAAAGGAGTACCGTGTGCTGTTAAAACGGGACAGTACTTCAGAACTTCAAATACGGTAAATCCCGTATAATACAGAACACCTGCATACCCTACCTGCTACTTATAATCTCCAAATGTTTCTTGCAACCTCTCCCAACATGACGAACCCGTGAAGTACGCAAGGCATTCAAGCAAGAAAACATGAAGGAGAACAATATTCCTTAGAACTTATGGAAGGATAGAGACGCTTGGAGACTGAGTATAAGGAAAATGTAGATTACATTAAAAAAACCCGAGATGATAATTCAGGCAACCTTACAGAATGAAGACAGCAAATTACTGGATAAATATTTGAAGAGATTGGTAAGAATCACTCATAGCCAAGAAGGAGAGAAGGGAAAGGAACGGAGGTGAAAGCAACACGGAGCGAGGTAAGCGGGAGTTAGGTGACAATGGCGCGAATTTAAATGCACCGCAAAGGCTCAATGAGTTTCTTAGTCATATAGCAAGACGTGAAATAGTTATGGACATTATCGAATGTTTTTAAAATTCCAATACATTACGCTGGTACGAAAGACTTATCTAAGAAAAAATTCGTTTTGTGTTCGGTTTTAAAACCTGTTTATTTGCATAAAATACATTAGTAATAGTGTGCAGAACATATCTACTAGTGTTCATTCGAATTTAAAAATAGGTTGTAATAGGCATTATGGCGCTGGAGTAATAAAATACGTCTTTAGTGCGCAATATGCTATAATATTAAAACACAAAATTGCTGCAATTATTCTCTAATAATTAGCGAAAATTAACTTCATTAATACCAGATTACGAAGGCATACCGTTTTACGAACAATTAGAATAGGGCATATAACTAACTCTGTAACATATCATGTGTTACTTCCGATTTGAGGCAAGCAATTAACAAAATATGTTTCCAAAGTTAAATAACGATGACGATACATGTTTACACGAATAATAAACATCACTAATGTTTCACTAAGTACAGTAGAAACGATGGTTTTATGCCGGTGACCTTGTTTCCTCGCGCACTGAAGCGAGTCTATGTCTAATGCCAGGCAGCTCTTTATAAATGTGATATATGGAAACGGTAAACAGAGTTCGCCGAGAGAGGAAGTCTACTAGAGATCAACGAGAGGCGCTCTTCCAGCCTTTTTGGCCTGAAGCAGAGCAGCCAGCTTCCGCTCTTCCAGCCTTTTTTGGCTGAAGCAGAGCAGACAGCCAGCGCAAGCCTCCAAGCGCCGGCAACTTCAACCTACGCAGCGGCGGCCGTTCTCTACACGGTCCGCCACTTTTTGCTGGTCCAGGCTTCCTATGAATCTTCCCGATTCTGATGTCACAGCCATCACCAAGGTACAATTACTCAAAAGCAAACTGGGAAATTTTTGAACGCACAATTAGCGAAAACCTCCCCGCGGAACAACTCAACTCCCAAGCGGAGCTCGACGAGGCCGTAACGCAGTTCGAACATGCCATCAAGCTGGCAACAATTACGGCAGTCCCAATACACGTACCAAAGGCACCCGACACCAAACTTCCAGCAGACCTTAAAGAGCTGGCTGCGGAACGAAATCGAGCAAGACGTATATGGCAGAAAACTCGCCACATAGTCGATCTCGAAGCCTTCCATTACCTCAACAACTTGGTTAGGCAACGAAACTCAAATCACACTGCCCAACAATGGCAAAACACGCTAGAAAGTCTCGATCACGAAACCAACTCAGTATGGCGCATTGCCAGATGCTTGACCCGAGATAAAGTACGCATACCCCCACTCCACCACAACGGAAAAATAGCTACCACCGACCAAGAAAAAGCCGACACTCTGGCAGATGCCCTTCAAGATACTCTTACCCCGAATGACACTCCATCTTGTCCACAATTCACAGCAGACACAGAGATGGAAACCCGCGACTTCCACCAACAACAATTGCACAACTTAGTTCGTAAAACCTGCCCATCCGAAATTAAATGGCTAATCAAACATCTATCCCAACGAAAAGCCCCGGGCCCAGACCAAATACCTAACATAGCTCTTAAACACCTACCCGATGATGCGGTAAAACTATTAGCAAAGATATTCAACTTCGTACTTACACAAGGGCTCTTCCCCGAAAGATGGAAAATTGCCCACGTACTTCACTTCCCGAAAAAGCGAAAGAATCTTTCCAATCCGAATAACTATCGCCCTATTAGCCTACTGAACACATTAGGCAAGCTGCTAGAAAAAGTAATACTAAAAAGACTCAACGCAGCAATCATTAAGCGCGACATCCTCATCCCGGAACAGTTCGGTTTCCGAGCGAAACACTCAACGTCTCTACAACTTTTAAGAGCAACTGAGTACATCACTTACGGTTTCAACATAAGAAAGTCCACAGGAGCTTTACTCCTCGACGTGGAACGAGCTTTCGATAAAGTGTGGCATGCGGGAATTCTGAAAAAGCTAGCCTCATTAGGCATTCAGGACTCGCTAGTAAAACTAATGTCCAACTACCTGAAGGACAGAAAGTTCCAATCCTCAGTGAACAACAGCCGGTCCTCCATTAGACCTATCAAAGCGGGCGTCCCTCAAGGAAGCATACTCGGGCCCACACTGTTCAACTTATACATTAACGACATCCCGAAAACAGCAAACACCACCCTCTACATATACGCGGACGATACAACAATAATGGCGCAATCGTTTCAACCACAAGCCATACACACCCGTCTCCAAAATGCTCTCCGAGAGCTGGAGAGTTGGCTCACGAACTGGCGAATCAAAGTAAATGCCCCAAAAACCCAAGCAATAATCTTCACGAAACGAACAAATCACAGATTACCAAGACACAGTTTACAACCACTCACACTCTTTGGTGAGAACATAAACTGGACATCGAATGTAACATGGCTAGGGCTTAAAATGGACCAAGGATTAACCTGGAAACCACACATAAATCAAGTCAGGGGAAAAGCAAATGCCCAATTGGGCAAATTATACCCTCTAATAAACCTAAATAACCAACTAAACCTTAAATTAGGCCTAACCCTCTACAAAACATTAATTCGCCCCATTCTAACCTATGCGGCGCCTGTGTGGGGATACGCCGCTAAAACACACATCAAACGAATACAAAATTGCCAAAACAAAATCTTACGTCTAGTATCAAAAGTACCAAGTATAGCTCCAGCTGACATACTACACAATGAATTAAAAATGCACACAATCGAGGAATTTATTAAGAAACTCACGTTTGACACATACAAAAAGCTTCCTACACATCACAACGCTCATGTTCACAACTTAGGCAACTACACGACAGAAGCGAATAAACATAGGCGTCCTCTCTCAATTTTCGATCGAACATTGTTCCACTACGAGATAGAGCCTAACGTCCAAGAATTCCTAGAGAACCTCCTAAGACTCCCCTAAATACCACAAAATGGACTGAAACTAATATCACTTCATGACCTTCCCACTGTTACAGAGTTCCAGTCCATGCAGAAGCCTTCAAGTCCTTGCGCTACCCAGCCAAGGCGGCTCCGGGAGAAGAAGGCCTCCCCACGTGACACACTCGTGCAGCTGCGCCGAGATGGGTTGGCTGCTTATCTGTGTGGGCACAACGACGAACGGCTTCATCCAAGGACCAAGAGCAGACGAGCAAGACAGCCTTGCAAATCGGACGACCCAGGACATCCTCCTGGCTGAAATATTTGACGACCTTCCCAAGGGAAGGAACTCAGTAGCACTCATGACGACAGGCTATGCCCATAGCCTAAGAGTATTTCCTTAAAACTTTATGCTATAACATCGATTAGACACACAATAATAACGATTGCACTAATCTGCAAGAAAGAAAACCCTAGTAATACCATAGAAAGTATCCAATTAGTATAATATCACTATTACCTAGTATAATGCACGATTAATCACCCGGGGTTACTCAGGGCATTTGTCATGTGTAATTCCGGGTAACTAACTATTGACGCGCTCGCATGCATTGCATGCCAGCTACACACCTTTCATTGACTAACCGGGGTGCTATGCGGGACCCGACTAAAATTGCACGAAATTATTTCTAGCTTTCATAGATTAACACGTGGTAGGGTTTTTTAGTGGGTATTCCGCTTCTGAGCGGCGAGCCCCACATATCCCCCCAGCCATTGCACACCGGCTGGGGGTCGAATGCAATAATGCATTTTTCCCCCCACGGAAAAAAAAAAAAAAAAAAAAAAAATCACACACACAGGAGCTTTACTCCTCGACGTGGAACGAGCTTTCGATAAAGTGTGGCATGCGGGAATTCTGAAAAAGCTAGCCTCATTAGGCATTCAGGACTCGCTAGTAAAACTAATGTCCAACTACCTGAAGGACAGAAAGTTCCAATCCTCAGTGAACAACAGCCGGTCCTCCATTAGACCTATCAAAGCGGGCGTCCCTCAAGGAAGCATACTCGGGCCCACACTGTTCAACTTATACATTAACGACATCCCGAAAACAGCAAACACCACCCTCTACATATACGCGGACGATACAACAATAATGGCGCAATCGTTTCAACCACAAGCCATACACACCCGTCTCCAAAATGCTCTCCGAGAGCTGGAGAGTTGGCTCACGAACTGGCGAATCAAAGTAAATGCCCCAAAAACCCAAGCAATAATCTTCACGAAACGAACAAATCACAGATTACCAAGACACAGTTTACAACCACTCACACTCTTTGGTGAGAACATAAACTGGACATCGAATGTAACATGGCTAGGGCTTAAAATGGACCAAGGATTAACCTGGAAACCACACATAAATCAAGTCAGGGGAAAAGCAAATGCCCAATTGGGCAAATTATACCCTCTAATAAACCTAAATAACCAACTAAACCTTAAATTAGGCCTAACCCTCTACAAAACATTAATTCGCCCCATTCTAACCTATGCGGCGCCTGTGTGGGGATACGCCGCTAAAACACACATCAAACGAATACAAAATTGCCAAAACAAAATCTTACGTCTAGTATCAAAAGTACCAAGTATAGCTCCAACTGACATACTACACAATGAATTAAAAATGCACACAATCGAGGAATTTATTAAGAAACTCACGTTTGACACATACAAAAAGCTTCCTACACATCACAACGCTCATGTTCACAACTTAGGCAACTACACGACAGAAGCGAATAAACATAGGCGTCCTCTCTCAATTTTCGATCGAACATTGTTCCACTACGAGATAGAGCCTAACGTCCAAGAATTCCTAGAGAACCTCCTAAGACTCCCCTAAATACCACAAAATGGACTGAAACTAATATCACTTCATGACCTTCCCACTGTTACAGAGTTCCAGTCCATGCAGAAGCCTTCAAGTCCTTGCGCTACCCAGCCAAGGCGGCTCCGGGAGAAGAAGGCCTCCCCACGTGACACACTCGTGCAGCTGCGCCGAGATGGGTTGGCTGCTTATCTGTGTGGGCACAACGACGAACGGCTTCATCCAAGGACCAAGAGCAGACGAGCAAGACAGCCTTGCAAATCGGACGACCCAGGACATCCTCCTGGCTGAAATATTTGACGACCTTCCCAAGGGAAGGAACTCAGTAGCACTCATGACGACAGGCTATGCCCATAGCCTAAGAGTATTTCCTTAAAACTTTATGCTATAACATCGATTAGACACACAATAATAACGATTGCACTAATCTGCAAGAAAGAAAACCCTAGTAATACCATAGAAAGTATCCAATTAGTATAATATCACTATTACCAGTATAATGCACGATTAATCACCCGGGGTTACTCAGGGCATTTGTCATGTGTAATTCCGGGTAACTAACTATTGACGCGCTCGCATGCATTGCATGCCAGCTACACACCTTTCATTGACTAACCGGGGTGCTATGCGGGACCCGACTAAAATTGCACGAAATTATTTCTAGCTTTCATAGATTAACACGTGGTAGGGTTTTTTAGTGGGTATTCCGCTTCTGAGCGGCGAGCCCCACATATCCCCCCAGCCATTGCACACCGGCTGGGGGTCGAATGCAATAATGCATTTTTCCCCCCACGGAAAAAAAAAAAAAAAAAAAAAAATCACACACACAATACAAAATTGTTCAATTTATCTAAATCTAATATAACAATAATAGTACAACCTAGCAGTAAGTTAATGCTAAGTCATGTGACACGCAGGCACTCCCTGCAAACAACACACATTTTAGATCTTAGGCATTATTTAACACATACTAGCAATATAAGAAACATACGCAAATAACCCACTGGTATTGCTCAGGTTCCATGGGCAATACCAGCAAGTAACATTTGACGCGCTCGCATGCAATGCATGCCAGCTAAGTAGCTATTCACATACTAACCGGGGTGCTATGCGGGACCCGACTAAAAGCATGCAAACAAATGCACGTTTACACAGCAATATACAATTAACTCGTGGTAGGGTTTTTTAGTGGGTATTCCGCTCCCGTGCGGCGAGCCCCACATATCCCCCCAGCCATTGCACGCCGGCTGGGGGCGAATGCAATAATGCATTTTTCCCCCCACGGAAAAAAAAAATCACACACCCATCCTAAATATCACTAACTGGAATGCCCGAGGAGTGCGCAGACGAAAGACCGAACTAAAAGACTTTCTCTCGCAACACAATACACACATAGCGCTAATTACTGAAACCCATCTCTGTGATCGCGACAGATTCAACCTAAAAGGATATATAATACACCGTAATGACAGGAACAGGCGCGGAGGAGGAACCGCAATAATAATAAAACAAAACATTGCTCACGATTTAGCACCGCTACCTCAGCTAAGAACACTTGAAGCCACAAGTATATACACCACCATAGATCAAAATCGCGTATTAGTAACGGCGGCATATGCTCCACCAGGCACACTGGACACAGCAGACATAGATGCGCTCATACAGCTAAACAACAGGGCAATAATTGCAGGCGACCTCAACGCAAAACACCAAATTTGGGATTGCAACGAGACCAACCGCGAAGGGTCCGCCCTCCTAAACCTAGAAAACAACTCGGACTATATAATTCACACACCAACCGAACAAACGTACATTCCTTTCAGCAGAAACCAGCGCCCAGAAATCCTGGACATAGCAATCACACGCAACTTAACGCGCAGAATAAACCTCCAGGTCAAAAATGAGCTATCCTCTGACCACTTACCGGTCATGATAACTCTGGAGGGTTCTATAACCCAAGAACCCCCTGCCCAGCGCCGTAACTACAACAAAGCGGACTGGGACAAGTTCGCAATGATTGTGAGCGAAAACCTCCCTACAGCAGAACCTAACACCATTGAGAATCTGAACATAGCTGTTGAACAACTAGAAAAAGCTATCCAAACCGCAACAACAGAAGCGGTACCGGTAACCAAACCGAAATCAAATAACTCGCAACTTCCGCAAGACATACACATGTTAGCGCAAGAAAGAAACCGTGCCAGGCGCAAATGGCAGAAATCGAGGCATCTGGTGGACCAAGAATACTTCAGACATCTCAACGCACTCGTCAGGGAACGAACTACACAGTTCATATCCCAGCAATGGCAAAACACACTCGACAACCTCAACTATGAGAGAGACTCGGTGTGGCGAATAGCCCGTTATCTAACTCAAGATAAGGTCCACATTCCCCCATTACATCACAACCAAAAGATCGCATCAACTGACCAACAAAAAGCGAACACGCTAGCGGATGCGCTACAAGAAACACTAACTCCCAATCCCACTCCATCTTGCCCACTTTTCACGGCAGTCACGGAGGCAGAAACAGAAAACTACAAAGAACAAGAAACACATAACATGATACGTAAGACATGCCCAAGCGAAATTAAATGGCTAATCAGGCATCTCAAAAAGAGAAAAGCCCCTGGCCCAGACAGCATTCCCACCTCAGTGCTCATGAATTTGCCTGAGGATGCAATAAAACTACTCTCGAAAATCTTTAACTTCGTGCTAACAAGCGGGCACTTTCCAGACAGATGGAAACTGGCCACAGTGGCCCACTTCCCCAAGAAAGGGAAAGATCTGTCCAACCCGCACAACTACAGACCAATTAGTCTACTAAGCACAATAGGCAAACTACTAGAAAAAGTGATACTCAAACGCCTCAACATTCACTTAATTAAACAAAATACATTAATCCCAGAACAGTTTGGATTCCGCGCCAAACATTCAACTACCCTACAATTACTCAGGGCAACGGAAAATATCACGTATGGATTCAATACAAGAAAATCCACAGGCGCACTGTTTCTTGACGTTGAACGTGCGTTCGACAGAGTATGGCACGCCGGGATATTAAAGAAACTTAAAACGCTTAACATTCATGACTCGCTGATCAAACTTATAGCGAATTATCTAAACAACAGAAAATTTCAATCGAAAGTTAACAACCATCTTTCCACAAAACGACCAATCAGAGCAGGAGTCCCACAAGGGAGTTTGCTCGGGCCGACACTGTTCAATATATATATCAACGACATTCCAAAAACAGCTAACACAAACTTATACATTTACGCGGACGACACAGCAATTATGACACAATCGGGCAAAACCGAACTTATTCACAGAAGACTCCAAAACAGCCTCAATGGTTTGGAGGACTGGTTCACAAACTGGCGCATTAAAGTAAACGCCCCCAAAACGCAAGCGATAATATTCACAAAACGAATCAACCACAGATTCCCGAAACACCAGCTTCCACCGCTTACCATATTCGGAGAAAACATAAAGTGGAAGGACACGGTAACCTGGCTTGGCCTCAAAATGGATCAAGGCCTAACGTGGAAGAAACACATCACGCAATTACGGGGAAAAGCAAACGCCCAATTAGGCAAGCTCTACCCGCTCATAAACATGGACACCCAGCTGAATCTCAACATGGGTCTCACGTTATATAAAACACTAATACGACCAATATTTACCTATGCTGCACCTGTCTGGGGGTATGCCGCCAAAACATACATAAAAAAACTACAACAATTTCAAAACAAAACATTGCGCATGGTAGCTAAGGTACCGTACGTAGCGCCATCCGATTTACTCCACGAGGAACTTAAAATGCATACAGTAGAAGAATTCGTTAAAAAGCTAGCTTACGACATCTACAAAAGCTTACGCGTACACCACAATGATCTAGTCAAAGCATTAGGCAACTACGATTCCGTAAATTACAAGCATAACAGACCACTCTCGCTATTCGATAGAACGCTTTCCCGAGACGACACGCAAGAACAAATCCAACAGTTCTTAAACAATCTACTCCAAACATGACAAGGACACTGACCCAAGACTTCGTATTTCTATATCCCAGCACTAATCTTTCTCTTGCTTTCTACCCTTGTTTCAGCCCACGCCCGTCGCAGAGCCCTCAAGTCCTCAGCAACAGCTGAGGCGGCCCGGGAGAAGGGGCCTCCCAACGTGAACGACGTGCGCAGCGTAAGACGGGCCGCTGCATTATGGAGTCGTTCACACAGACGACAACGGCTACCATCAGGACAACGAGCTCAACGAAGGACCGAGAAGGCCGGATCTCAAGACAGACGCCTGTGCCCGATTGACTGCACAGGACACAATACAAAATTGATCAATTTATATAAATCTAATATAACAATAATAGTACAACCTAGCAGTAAGTTAATGCTAAGTCATGTGACACGCAGGCACTCCCTGCAAACAACACACACTTTAGATCTTAGGCATTATTTAACACATACTAGCAATATAAGAAACATACGCAAATAACCCACTGGTATTGCTCAGGTTCCATGGGCAATACCAGCAAGTAACATTTGACGCGCTCGCATGCAATGCATGCCAGCTAAGTAGCTATTCACATACTAACCGGGGTGCTATGCGGGACCCGACTAAAAGCATGCAAACAAATGCACGTTAACACAGCAATATACAATTAACTCGTGGTAGGGTTTTTAGTGGGTATTCCGCTTCTGAGCGGCGAGCCCCACATATCCCCCCAGCCATTGCACACCGGCTGGGGGTCGAATGCAATAATGCATTTTTCCCCCCACGGAAAAAAAAACCCATCACGACCTCAGACGACGCCGACGCTTCTGCGCCACCTGCTCCGGGAACACACACTTTACAGGGCAGGCAAACTGCCCCCTGTATCCCCGGAGCAGACAACCTTCAAGACCAAGGACAACACCAGCAACTTCAGCGACACCAGCATCGTCAACGACACCAGCTACTTCAGACGACCACCTGACGCAGCCCTCAGGGAGGGCTCAGCACCTGACCAGCGGCATCACTGATGAAGAGCACCGCGGACTTCAACGCCTCCTGTCAGCTATACAGGCAGGCATACAGGACCTCACCTCACAACTGGCTGAGCTGAGCCGTGCAACCTTCACGCGCCTTTCGGCCGTGGAGGCCAAGCAGCGAACTTCGGCCAGGGTGATAACTACGCTCACCAACAAGATCCACAAGCTGCAGGACGAAGATGGGATTCCCGCGTCGGCCCAGAGCAAGCTGGGAAGAATCGAGTCCCACCTTGTAGAGCCCTACACCGACGGCAGCGACGACCGGTCCACGAGACTGGGCGCCTCAGTCGAAGGGATTCGAGAGCTGCATACCAGCACCAGGAACTCCATCACAGAGAACTTCAAGGCGCTCAGCGCCAACTACGACCAGCTGCACGAAGGATACATCTTGATCCGCAACTTCCTTGAATCCCACGTAATGTCACACCCCTCCCAATCCACTTCCCACCCACATCCTAACCGAAAACCCAAACGCCACTAACCTACATTACCACCAGGAATCCCAACTATCTTCTCCTTCACTTCGCTAGGGGGCAGGCTGGGCCTTGGTCAAGCCTGTCTTCTAGCACACATCCTTACTCCACTGGCGACCGCACTGCGGCCCAGTTCTAATCATCACCTTGGACTGCGCGGGTGCTTTAGGCGGTACCGCAGCAAACCTCTCCCTTGAATCCGGTGGAGGAGTTTTTAGTGGGTATGCCGACGCCTCGGTGAGTCCCACATTCCCAGTCCCGACTCCCATCGGGGCTGGGGTAAGTGATTAAATCATTTTCTCCTCCACTCGAAAAAAAAAGCACCCAACAGTCTAACTGGGTAGAAAAGCACGTCCGCTGCTAACAGTCTTTTGACTGGAATCTCGGCACCTTCGGGTAGGACCTCTGCTTTTCGGGCTTTTTAGCGCCCACTAGCTGTTCTTTCTCTTCCACTGTCCTATTTTTTCCTCTTTTTATAGTTTTTAAGCCCCCTGTTAGGTAGCGTAAGCTTTTTCTACTCTTCCTTCTTACTACTTTTTCATCTACATACTTGCTTTCTTGTATTATCCTCCCATTTTTCTCCATGACCAAGCAGCGTAAGACCATGAAGGGCTCCCCGTTGGAGTTGCGGGTCACTAGGCAAGCGGTTGCCAAGACCCAGCTTCAGTTTGGGGCTTCTGCTGTTCCTTCTGCTCCTACTCCTCGATCCTCTACACCCGCTCCTCGATCCGTTGCACCCACTCCTCGCTCCTCTGGACCCTCTCTTCGCTCCTCTGCTCTCACTCCCCGCTCCTCTGCACCCACTCCTCGTTCCTCTGGTCCCTCTCCCCGCTCCTCTGCCCCCACTCCTCGATCCTCCGCACCCACTCCTCGTTCCTCTGGTCCCTCTCCCCGCTCCTCTGCACCCACTCCTCGCTCTACCCCTAACCCCGCTGGTATGGATAGCAGCCCGGCTGTGATTCCATGCCTGTCCATCACCCCGGCTGCCCTCGACTCCCCACTCCCTGCTTCCCGTTCTTCCTCGTCCTCATCCATCCGCTCCTGTGCGCCCCAACCCACCCCACCCCCTCGTCCTGTCTCCCCTATCCCTGGCCCGTCTTCTCCTATCCCTGCCCTTCTCGCCCACCCCGTCCCCCTCCTCCTGGTTTCCTTCCTCTCTCAACCCACCTCTCCCCACAACCCGTCCCTCATCCCGTCTCCCGTCGCCCTGGCCCTAACTCCGCTTCCTTTTCTCCCCAACCCGGACCCTCATCCAGACCCGACCCTATCCCCATTCCTGCCAACCCCTACCCACTGCCCCCCGAACCCTCCCGCTCCTATGCTGATGCCCTCAACGTCGTCCTTCAGCCTCCGATTTATGTCTCCCGTAATCTTTCTGCTTCTCTGTGCAGGTTAATGGAGGAGTTTGATGCTGCCTGCCCCAACGAGGGTTACGTAATCTCGAGGGCCCCGATATCTCGCGACTTCCTGGTGCGAACCAGGACAGTCGCAGATTACGGGCACTTGGTTGCGTTCCTTCGGGAAAGGCGGGTAGACTTTCAGATTACCACAGCGACGCAGAACCAGACACACAGGGCGGTCGTGAAGAACGTCCTCTTCGACGGAGCGGAGGAAGCCCTGAAGAAGGAGCTGACGATGGCGCACCTGTCGGTCCTCCGAGTGGTCCAGCTCCGGAGATTCAACAGGGACCGGACACCTCTCCCAATGTACCTCGTCGACGTGGCGACCGCCGATGACCTAGACCGACTACGGAGGCTCGAGTACGTCCTTCACTTCCGGGTGAAGATCGAGCCCTACCGCCGCCCTATCATCCCGGTCCAGTGCAACCGGTGCCAGCAGCTGCGGCACACGGCAGCGAGGTGCACGGTGTCAGCCCCTGTGTGCTCGAAGTGCACTGGGTCGCATGAGTCGGCCTCCTGCGATGTTCCCCCTCCTGAAAGAAAGTGTGCTCTATGCCGCGGACGGGGCCACGGGGCCCGCTACCGGGCATGTCCAGAGTACCAGCGGCAGGTTGCCCTGGTTCGCGAAATTCAGGAGGGTAAAGCACGTAGCGGGGGATCGGCAATTGCGCGCCCAGCACCGACGGCCGTCAAGGTGGCTCGACCCAGAGCTACGGCTCCACAAGCTAGCCGTGTGCGGGCTGTAGGTGGCCCGGTGCCTGATCGGGAGAACAGGAGCCGGCCCAGGACCAGGAAGGAACAGCCGCAACCACCCAGGGACGTAAGGAGACCACCTCCTCAACCACAGACGAAGACGACAGAAGACCCAAGACGAAGCTACCAGAGGGAGATGTACCAGGAGGTACTACAACGCGGGATGACCAATGAGGACCTGATGGAGACTTGCACCCACGTGCTCCGTCATCTCATCGAGAAGCCGTCGGAGACCCATTCTATCCTCTCTACCTACGCCGACTTTTTCCAACTCCTCACCACTCCTGGATTCCTTAATGGCCCTTAAACCCATCCTCAAAGTACTCACTTGGAATGCTAGAGGCTTACGAAGACGAAAAACAGAACTCACAGATTTCCTAAACACAAATAATATACAAATAGCACTTATCACCGAAACACATTTAGACAACAACATAAGATTTAATATACCGGGTTACATCTCACACAGGAAGGATAGGAACAATCGCGGTGGAGGCACGGCCATTATCATAAAACAAAACATAGTACATGATGTAGCTTTACTCCCACAATTTGCGACCCTAGAAGCAATAGGTATATTCATCACTATTGAGAATTCTCGAACACTACTAGTAGCGGCGTACAACCCACCAGGACCATTAGACACGGGGGAAATTGACCAAATTCTACAAATAAACAACAAAGTACTAATTGCAGGAGATCTCAATGCCAGGCAGCAAATTTGGAACTGCAGGCACAATAATGCAGCCGGAAATGCATTACTCCAACACGAGAACAACTCAGACTACATAATTCATGCTCCCAACGAACCCACCTACATCCCATTCGCAAGAAATCAAAGCTCAGACATCCTGGACATAGCAATCGCCAGGCATATTAACCAAAGAATAACCCTACAAGTCAGAAACGAACTTTCATCTGACCACCTCCCAGTAATAATATCTTTAGACGGACCGATTTTGTTATCACAGCCATCACCAAGGTACAATTACACAAAAGCAAACTGGGAAATTTTTGAACGCACAATTAGCGAAAACCTCCCCGAGGAACAACTCAACTCCCAAGCGGAGCTCGACGAGGCCGTAATGCAGTTAGAACATGCCATCAAGCTGGCAACAATTACGGCAGTCCCAGTACACGTACCAAAGTCACTCGACACCAAGCTTCCTGCAGACCTTAAAGAGCTGGCTGCGGAACGAAATCGAGCTAGACGAAAATGGCAGAAAACTCGCCATATAGTCGATCACGAAGCCTTCCTTTTTCTCAACAACTTGGTTAGGCAAAGAAACTCAAATTACACTGCCCAACAATGGCAAAACACGCTAGACAGTCTTGATCACGAAACCAACTCAGTATGGCGCATTGCGAGATGCTTGACCCGAGATAAAGTACGCATACCCCCACTACACCACAACGGAATAATAGCAACCACCGACCAAGAAAAAGCCGACACACTGGCAGATGCGCTTCAAGACACTCTTACCCCGAATAACACTCCATCTTGTCCACAATTCACAGCAAACACCGAGATGGAAACCCGCGACTTCCACCAACAACAAACGCACAACTTAATTCGCAAAACCTGCCCATCCGAAATTAAATGGCTAATCAAACATCTATCCCAACGAAAAGCCCCGGGACCAGACAAAATACCTAACATAGTTCTCAAACACCTACCAGATGATGCGGTACATGTATTGTCAAAAATTTTTAACTTCGTACTAACACAAGGGCTCTTCCCCGAAAGATGGAAAATTGCCCACGTGCTTCACTTCCCGAAAAAGCGAAAGAATCTTTCCAATCCGAATAACTATCGTCCTATTAGTCTACTGAACACATTAGGCAAGCTGCTAGAAAAAGTAATACTAAAAAGACTCAACGCAGCAATCATAAAGCGCGACATCCTCATACCGGAACAGTTCGGTTTCCGAGCGAAACACTCAACGTCTTTACAACTTTTAAGAGCAACTGAGCACATCACTTACGGCTACAACATAAGAAAGTCCACAGGAGCCTTACTCCTCGACGTGGAACGAGCTTTCGATAAAGTATGGCATGCGGGAATTCTGAAAAAGCTAGCCTCATTAGGCATTCAGGACTCGCTAGTTAAACTAATGTCCAACTACCTGAAGGACAGAAAGTTCCAATCCTCAGTGAACAACTGTCGGTCCTCCATTAGACCTATCAAAGCGGGCGTCCCTCAAGGAAGCTTACTTGGGCCTACACTGTTCAACTTATACATAAACGACATCCCCAAAACTGCAAACACCACCCTCTACATATACGCGGACGATACAACGATAATGGCGCAATCGTTCCAACCACAAGTCATACACACCCGTCTTCAAAATGCTCTCCGAGAGCTGGAAAGCTGGCTTACGAACTGGCGAATCAAAGTAAATGCCCCTAAAACCCAAGCAATAATCTTCACAAAACGAACAAATCACAGATTACGAAGACACAGTTTACAACCACTCACACTCTTCGGCGAGAACATAAACTGGACAGCAAATGTAACATGGCTAGGGCTTAAAATGGACCAAGGCTTAACTTGGAAACCCCATATAAACCAAGTCAGGGGAAAAGCAAATGCCCAATTGGGCAAATTATACCCTCTAATAAACCTTAACAATCAACTAAACCTTAAATTAGGCCTAAACCTATACAAAACACTAATTCGACCCATTCTAACCTATGCGGCGCCTGTGTGGGGATACGCCGCTAAAACACACATCAAACGAATACAAAATTGCCAAAACAAAATCTTACGCCTAGTATCAAAAGTTAGCTCCTGCTGACATACTACACAATGAATTAAAAATGCACACCATCGAGGAATTTATTAAGAAACTCACGTTTGACACATACAAAAAGCTTCCTACACATCACAACGCTCATATTCACAACTTAGGCAACTACACGACAGAAGCGAATAAACACAAGCGTCCTCTTTCAATTTTCGATCGAACACTGTTCCACTACGAGATAGAACCTAACATTCAAGAATTCCTAGACGACCTCCTAAGACTCCCCTAAAACACCAAATTACCAAGAAAATGAACAAAACTAATCCCACTTCATGACCTTCTCACTGTTACAGATTCCAGGCCATGCAGCAGCCTTCAAGTCCTTGCGCTACCCAGCCAAGGCGGCTCCGGGAGAAGAAGGCCTCCCCGCGTGACACACTAGTGAAGCTGCGCCGAGATGGGTTGGCTGCTTATCTGTGTGAGCACAATGACGAACGGCTTCATCCAAGGACCAAGAGAAGACGAGCAAGTCAGCCTTGCAAATCGGACGTCCCAGGATATCCTCCTGGCTGAAATACTTGACGCCCTTCCCAAGGGAAGGAGCTCAGAAGCAATCATGACGATTGGCTATGATCATAGCCTAAGAGTATCTCCACAAATTTTGCTCTAACATAGATTAGACATACAATAATAATAACGATTGCACTAATCTGCATGAAAGTAAAACCTAGTAATACCATAGAATGTAATTAGTACAACATTCACAATTACCTAGATGTAATACACGATTAATCACCCGGGGTTACTCAGGGCATATGTCATGTGTAATTCCGGGTAACTAACCATTGACGCGCTCGCATGCAATGCATGCCAGCTACACACCTTTCATTGACTAACCGGGGTGCTATGCGGGACCCGACTAAAATACACGATAATACTAATAGCTCTCATATATTAACACGTGGTGGGGTTTTTTAGTGGGTATTCCGCGTTTTTGAGCGGCGAGCCCCACGTATCCCCCCAGCCATTGCACAACGGCTGAGGGTCGAATGCAATAATGCATTTTTCCCCCACGGAAAAAAAAGGTAAACAAACAGTAAAACAGAAAACCCGGGAAAATAAACTGGCAGAAGTATAACTACGTAGTATGCTATCATGTGACTCACCGTATTGTTGTTCATTCCTAGAATGACGGCTGCTACGGGCGGGTGCGAGATCGCGCTGCTCACAGAACAATATATTGCACTCCTCACAGATCACCAGGTTAATATAAACCATTTTAAATATTGTGGTACAGCTCGTTTCTCTTTTTTCCAACACGCACACACTCGCACAGTTTTATCAATGAGGTATCTAATCATCTGGCAAATATTCAACACCTGACAGCTCACTATCGTCATGTTGTTCTTCTTCCTCTTCTTCTGTTTCCTCACCTTCACTACTGTCACTGTCTCCTGATACTTGAACTATAAAGCTCTCTATTACATTTTCAAAGATTCCTTCTTTTTCAATGTAATCATTTTCAATTTTTTGAACGTGCAGGCACACATTTTTCCACTTTTCTTCACTGATATCTGCAACCTGTTGCTCACACAAGTTCATGACATCCTATAATTTAAATGTCGTGTTACGACCTGCTACCCATTGTTTTATGTCGGCCCAAAAAAGTTCTATGGGGTTTAGATCAGGTGAATAAGGTGGTAACCTGAGCACTGAATGGCCATGCTTGGCTAAGAGGTCGTCGACCACGTAGGTTTTATGGGCTGTCTTATGCGCCTTAATGAGGCTGTAGAGCTCTACTTTCAACATTTGTTGTTGAAAGGGCACGTGCCTTGATGTGAGCCATTCCTGCATAGCTCTTTTTGTGGAGCTACTTGTAGGAGCCTTATCCAATTGCACATTATGGTACGGAGCATTATCTATTACTAAAACAGATTTAGGAGGCAAATTAGGAATTAGTTTCTCAGTTAACCATTTTTTGTAATTCCTCCCATTCATCTCATCGTAATAGGCTCCGATTTTTTTATTTGACTGGAACATTAAAAAGGCACCAGGAACAAATCCCAATTGCCCTCCTGCATGAACTATAATAACTCTTGGTCCCTTTGCAACAGGTGCTAATAAGCCAGAGGTGCTGTCATCGCTCCAATTATTTGGCCTTGTGTGGCTGCTTTTGAAGGTATGTTTCATCTTCATATATAATCGGCCTTCCTTCGTCTCTAAACTTTTTAATGGCACGCAAATATGACACGCGCCAATCTCTTATCTCATGTCTTTCCTGTAACAAGACCTTATTGTTCCTTGTTTTCTTCCACGTGAAACCCATGTCACGTAAGATAACATTTAAACTAGTGCTTCCCCCTTTAAAGTTAATGGAATCCTTAAGCTTCAGGAGCAAATTTCTGACAGTGGGCACGGTTTTCTCCTGAATATGAAAAATTGTAAATTGTTTGCCGAATCACACACCTATCAAAGTCATCAATGTCTGTGATCCATTTTGGTACACGAGGTACCTTTCCAGGTGTCCCAAAGGAGGTTCCCTGTTCCTCACATGTTCCCCCTTCTTTAATTATTTTACGTATTGTCCTCTCAAATACTTTTGTTGCTGCACTCATCCTCTCTTGCACTTTCTTCAATGGAATTAGAATATCGCCAGAAGTTGCTTCCCGTTTCATGAAGAAATGGACGTTATTAACAACTTCACGTGTTTGGCTGTGCAGTGTTTTTCCACCAAGTTTGCTTTGAATGGGAGGCATTTTAGTCTAAATAAGCAAATACATATACACGCGCACACACATACACACAAGACACAAAACACTAATCACGAATGCGATTAACAATCACTTTTTAAAACTTGTAAAACTTAACGTGCTGGCACCGAAGCGGTAGAAGACGGATGTTGTACGGTCAAAGCTCTCCACGATACTGGCCATTTCAGTGTACTGCGCATGACCGAGAATATAGACTCGGCAACTGGGCTCTAAACGATTGCGCACCCAGTCTTCACCGGCACAAATCCATCGTTCCTGCTGTAAAGATTTGCTATGTTAAAAACCTTACTTCATATTTTGTAATGCAGCTCAATTCTTCAGTTTTTTTGGGTGGGGGGCAAATAGGCTGATAATATCATCCTGGAAATTCTGTGTGGACTAGTTTGGCTAGAAGGGTCTTCTAAATATTCATCAATGCAAATGATAAACTAGTCTGACTCTGGGAGTTTCTCAAATACTTTTTTATTACTTCTAAAGCGGAAAATCACCACTCATTTGTCGCACTAATTACTCATACAGTTAGCATTAACTTGCAAAGTTTTGATGTTGTGAGAAAACAAATGTCATCTCTTGTATTTGCATGCACTGGTAGGTCATACACACCGTTTTTCAACATATGTGAATCCGAATAGATTACCATAAGTTCACTTTTCAAAGCCCCAAAATCAAAGAAAGCTGCATAATTCTCTTACATGAAAACATTCTTTCTGGCAATGATATTTTATGATCATGAAAAAACTTGGAATCAAGCAAAGTTCTAGGTCCTCCGAAAATCGTTCGGAAACTTTACGGTGTGCTGATCTCATTATACAGGATGTTAAAGAAAATGTATTCCATATTTTGAGAGGTGATAGTACGGATCAAAACAGGAAAGAGACAAAAATCCCAGTAAACATGGGTTCTAAAATGCATACCTTAAGAGCTATGAGCACTTGTTCATCTTGGTTGCTGTGAAACTTTCTACTGCAAGATCTTTGCTATTATGTATGCTAGCCTCTAGTACCCGAGGTCGCGGGTTCAAACCCGGCGGAGGGCGATGGTTTTTTCGGGCGTAAAAATTCTTAGCATGGCTTCCTTCGGAACAGAAATAAAGCCGGTGGTCCCGTGTCGTAGATTTACGGCACGTAAAAAACCTCAAGCCTGATAAAGAGGCCTGTGGGAAAAATTTCCGGTCTTTCACGTCCAATTTAGAATGGGACGCTAAGCACCACAGTAGTTAAAGAGCGTCCATAAATAAAACTCAATTTATTTTATTATTATTATTATTATTATTATTATTATTATTATTATTATTATGACTATTTGCTATTACGTATGGCCTACAGAATGCAGTAAACAAATGACACATTACTCTGTTACTGAGAAATAACATAGCTTCTAATGTAATATCCTTGCAATTACATACGACCTGCACCTGTGAACTCTCGCTAAAGAAGGTAATCAATACAGTGCCCATTTTTAGTAAGGCGTGCTTCTGTCCGACGTGTTAAGAAATCGCACTCTCACCACTCCGGGTTGGTCAAGGATGCTCTGGCAGGCACTGATGACGCCTTCCTGTGTCTGTACATCATCAATGGGGGCTACATTTACCAAGGATTTAAATATAAAGCTGCAATGAAAAACATTTCCCAAACTTATCAAAACACAAACTGATTCCATTAGAACGAATAAGAATATGCGTTGCACTTAGCCAGAACTGTCAATATGGTTTACAGTAACAACACGAACAGATGTTTACTACATGCTGTATCCATGGAGAATAGCAGAGTAATGTGTCCTCATTTGCTTACTGCCAGCTGTAGGTCGTACATAGGCAACAGCAAAGCGCTTGTAGTGGAAGCGATGTTTCACAGTAGCGAAGACGATCAATGCCCATAGCTCTTAAGATACCTATGCATTTTAAAACCTTTTTTTCTTGTTTTGGTCCATACTACCACCTCTTAAAATATGGAATACTTTTTCTTAGCACCTGGTATAGCCGTCTATAGAACATTTTACTTCTTCATCTTTCATGAACCAATACGAATTCTTTTGGCACTTGAACTGCAATGAGAATAAGTAGTATCTTCCATTTTTGTCCAAAACTGATCAAAACTCTTTCTTAAACTTTGGAAACGGTCTTTAACTTCATCAATCCTTTTAATGCAAATTTCAACGTCAAATCGTTTGGTTCGTAGGATTTTAAAGAGAGCACCAGAATGATGAAGATTCAAGAGTTTTCAATATAAAATTGAAATCACTTAAAAGCGAAAGAAAACCACGAGCAGAAGAAACTGTTTCAATATTACATTCATTTGGATTTTCAATGATAGAAACAACAAGACTTTCAATTCCATCTTTATATTCGTCTTTGATATTACCAACGAGTTGATACCACGGATGAAAATATTTTCTTAAGATGCCTGTCCAAAGTTTTGGTTCTCTTTGTAGACTTTGAAAAAATATGTCAGAGCTAAGAAGAGTGGAAAATAACACCCTTACTACCTTAAAGAAATTGGTGGACTGAAAAAGTATTAGATTTAATTTAAGACAAATATGGCATTTTTATAATGTTGCCGTATGTTTCCTTGCAAACCACCATGTTGTTTAGCCATTACAATGGCACCATCATAGCTCAATGCCACAAATTTAGAACCACATTCACACTCGCTTAATAGTCTAACAGCATGGTTAAAGACAGAAGTAGCAGAACGGCCATAAAATTAAATTATGGTTGAGTTTTATTTATGAACGCTCTTTAAACTGCTGTGGTTCTTAGCGTCCCATTCTATATTTGGCGTAAAAAACCGATAACTTTGCTCAGAGGCCTCTTTATCAGGCTTGAGGCTCTTTTATGTGCCGTAAATCTGCGACACGGGACCAGCGGCTTTATTTTCCTTCCGAAGGAAGCCATGCTAAGGATCTTTAATCCCGAAAAAATCCATCATCCTCCGCCGGGTTTGAACCCGCGACCTTGGGAACTGGAGGCTAGCATTGTACCCACTACACCACGGAGGTCGACGAACGGCCACAGCTCATATCTATGAAACGTAAAAAAAAATCATCATTCAACCTTTACCTAATAATTGAAGACATCTGACATTTCGCCTTACTAATGCATTGCGTGCGCTTTTCAATCACAATTTTATATTGGCTGCTAAGAGCGAATTCAATTTTTGTCACTCAACTTAAGACGTGCAATATGATGACCAGCATTCCTATGTTGTTTGTCGCCTTTAGAGGCTATTAACTCATCATATCCGCCATGTCTTTGTTTGGAAAATCAAACAGAACAATTTGTTAAGTTTTTCAAACGGGCACAACCAAGGAGTTCTTTCAAACAAATTATATTAAAGCGTTTAACGCAAGCCTTTATCTTTGTTTGCAAGTTAAGAAAAGACTTTGGGGGACCACTCTATTAGCTGAAGTTTATCGCATATCATTGCACTAAATGGTGTTCACCACTGTAAAACCTAATGATATGGTTTCGTAAGTCAGTTCATTTGCCGATCAGGCTGTCGCTGACCGCTGAGTAAAGACAATAAGACAAGCAGCCTTCTCAAGTCCTCACCCGATCCTTTAGAGGAAAGTTCATTCTCTGAAAAACTTCCTAAGTTGATTCAAGAAGCGGTTTTCCCTTTACATATGAGGGTAGTCCCAGAAGTACCCGACCTGACGTATATATAGTGGTTGTTGTTTCAAACAAATGGCTATGGTAGAAAGCACCACCCTTATAAAGCTTAACTTTGACGTTTGACGGTGCTATGTTGTTTAGTAATTGTTTGGCAGCCATTAATATTGAACTCTCTCAGCGAATTTATAAACATAGATAAAACTGGCCATTGTTATGTGATACAATACTTTCATTTGAAAGGCCTTAGTCCAACTAACATTAAAACTGAGCTAGATTCTACTCTGGGGGGAGTCTGCTCCTTCGTTTACAACAGTAAAATATTGGGTGGTAGAGTTTAAGCGAGGCCGTACGAGCTGCCAAGACAAACATCGCAGTGGTCGACCAAATTAGGTGACCACACCGGAAATTGTGAAGAAAATCCACAAAATGGTATTGGATGACCGTCGATTGAAAGTGCGCGAGCTAGCAGACATCGTAAGCATTTCAAAAAGTGTTGTACATCGCACACTAACTGAAAATTTAGACATGAGAAAGCTGTGCGCCAGAAGGGTGCCGCGTTTACTCACAATGGAACAAAAACAGCTGCAATAAAGCTGAGTTTTTGCATAAATTCATAACCATGGATGAAACACGGGTCCATGACTTCACACCTGAGACGAAGGAACAGTCAAAATAGTGGATTAAAAGGGGAGAATCGGCTCCAAAGAAGGCGAAGACAGTTCCATCTGAAGGCAAACTCACGGACTCAGCTTTTTGGGATGCGCGTGGGATAATTTTCATTATCTTCAAAAAGGAAAAGCACTCAATGGCGAGTATTATGCAAACTTATTACAGCGTTTGAATAATGAAATCAAACAAAAATGGCCGCATTTAGCAAAAAGAAAGTTCTGTTTCATCAAGACAATGCACCAGTTCATACATCCATTATCGCCATGGCCAAAATCAATGAATTAAAGTTTGAATTGCTTCCTTATGCACCCTATTCGCCAGAGTTAGCCCCCTCTGATTATTTTCTGTTTCCAAAGTTGAAAAAATGGCTTGGTGGTAAAACATTTGCCAACAATGAAGAGGTGGATTTTGCAGTTGATGGCTATTTTGCAGAACTCGACGGTTCTCACTATAAACAGGGTATCGAAGCTATTGAACATCACTGGGAAAAGTGTATCGAGCAGAAATGAGACTATGTAGAAAAAGAAATATGATTTTTCCCAACATTTTTGTTTTCGTTGTTACGTCGGGGACAGCCCTCGCACCTTTCCGTAGTATTAGCAGAAAGGAAACGACTTCCATCTGTCTTTCCGACCAACCCATAGTAATACGACTCAAGTTCAAACTCGGTGACAAAACGTTGTACATATAGTACACAATGTGAAATATGAAGAATATATTTATCTACTTGCATTCATTTGCCACTTAATAAACATGTCATGTGATAAAATGTTTGAAAATTGAAAGGAGAAGCAATGCTTCCACCACATCCATTGACGCTACGCCCCTGGATAGTGTATGTGCCAAAAGATAATGTAGAACGTATTGTTGATTGCATAAGAGATAGCAAAGTACTTGTTCACATGGTGGATAAAAGCGAAGTACTGGACTTAAATTTTACAAGAAAGGTGGCCTCTCGTAGAATACCGAGTCAAAGCAGTACATCACCAATAAAAGATATCCCAGCCGCCTATTCAGAATCTGTATACAGTGCTAGTCTTCATGCTGTGAACACTTCAAAGTTTTTTGATGAATGTATTAGGAAAAGCCTTTGATCTTAGTCTACCTGCTGTTAAGCTCATATCCCTTCATATAAGCCAATCATATGCTGAGAAGAAGGCCATAAATCCAGAAAGAGTTAAGGACATCATGAAAGTTAACAATATTCCACAGGAACACTTAACTTATCACGAAAATATTACACACTCTTTAGTGATGTTGAATATGGAATAACCAAGTCATGTCCCTGAAATCATTCATTCTTCCAGTTTTTTTATTTTCTTACTATAAAAATGGACTTACAAGTGTCAAATAAAGCTTTTTTCATATTTTTAATTCTTTATTGTTCAAAAACATACACGTATGAGCTCTGATGTTATTCACAAGAACTAAAAGTGTTTCGCTTTCATTTCTAAAAGCTCTTACTTCTTACATTTAAAAATTAGAATCTATGATAAATAATAATTGCAACTAGCAGAAAATGACAGTACTCACACATATCTGTGTAATAATATTAATACAGTGCTCTGTGAAAAATAAGATTTTGTTTTTGCTCAAAAGTTAATTTTTAGAACAAAGGACCCCTTAAAAATAACCATTTTTAATATATTATTTGGCGTGTATCTTAAACATTGGTATTTTAATCATAATCGTTGAGCCATATTTGAGGGAACAAAATTCGAAAAATTTGTCATACAAAGAGCAATTTAAGAATTGGAGGATTTTCTTGGAAATCTTTGTGGCATTTTTGAAAGATAGTGAACCTAATGCCAAGTTTTGCATTTATCCAAAATTTTGCTTTTGATTTAAGCTGTTCGCAGGTGCACGCGCACGCACGGACCTCATTCTAGAAATTCTTTTCTAATCATGGGACCTCAAAAAACGTTTCCGGTGAAATTTCGACATCAAATTTTGAGTGAAATATAGTACACAATGGTACAAGGTATTTGGCAGAGAAGGTAAAAATAGTTTACATTTCCAATTTATACATAATATAGAGCTAGTGTTGGTTCTTCATTTTCTAAAAACTCATATTATAAATTTCTTTATAATAATACTACTTAGGATTAAAAACAAAAATATAAAATAAAAATCTGAAATACCTCGTCGTGGTTCCCTACACCAGGATATGCATTGAAAACTTAGGATACCACACTTAGCATACGTACTTATTTTAGTGATACCTATTTATTTCACAAAAGAATGTGCATAAACCCTGTGGATCGGCATCTGCTACCCATTGTAGACCTCTTCGTATGCGAGAGGATACAATTATTAAGCTGTCTAATTTATACCTAGTTAAAAGAGTTTTAAAAAGCAATGTACATGAGTATCCTACATTTTAACTATCAGCTGTTTGTACCCGAACTGAGGTTTAAACAGTTAAATCTATGGCACCACTTCCCTTTGGGGCTTAGCTGCCCACGTACAAAGATAGAGGTGGTCAATCATCCAGTCGATACGGGAAGATGATGTGGGTAACATCATGCTTTCCCCCGCCGGGACGTTTGCTTTCCTCACCTACAGACCGCTACCAATCGTATGAAAAATGCATCACGATGCTGAGCGAGCACTGGTCTTATACATGGCCGAAAAATACACATCCACATGGGTGGGGTTCGAACTGACGAGCATTCCGTGGCTGGGAACAGGAGCACCACGTTTTAACCCACTACCTAATAAACCTGATGTTTAATATTTCTAAAAACATATTATTTTTAGAGCGACTGCATAAACAAGCATAGTAGTATGTACCAGCCGGTCGGCTTGGTTTACATAGAAAGAGCTCGAATATACAAGCAGTGAATGTCTTCGAGCGATATTGATGATGCCTTACGATACCAGATAGGGAAATTATATGCTATCTTCTTAAGCTATACAAAGATCGTTGACCTCATTAATAACGTGTGCTCGATTACAAGTAATGATCGTTAAGAACTTTACTGCAAGATTCGTCAAAATATACATTAAAAATTCAATTCAAATCCCCTTCCATATCTTCATATTGTATATGAAACGTGAAAATATTTGACTATTTTTAGCATATTCCATAAAAATACACATTCAGCCTAAAATCTGTAGTCCAGTGATATGGTCATGATGTAGCAGAGGATAAACTTGCAAACTGCCTTTGAGGAACTGATTGAATGGGCGGAGAAAAATGAACTCAAACTTAAAAAGATCGACGTGATAACGTTTCGAGGAGTCGTGGGACAAGCTGTTCACTATAGAATAATATTTACGGAAATGAGCACATCAAAACACTCTCAAGGTTCAAATGCCTGAGAAACGAGCTCCAAACAAATGAATACATTTTCAAGTTACGTACATATTAAAGAAAGCTTAACCTCTGCTTTCACAGCCATTCTTAGCATAGAAAGCCTTCGCTAGCTATTCCTTTTACTGCTCCAAAGATGTTTTATATATAGTATGCATATGGGTATTGGATATATATATCTTACCCATCATCGCATAAGGTTCTACAAATAACATTGGGACACCTCAAGAAGAGAAATTTAGAAGACAGAATGAAAGCCACATTCTTAGATGCACATGCCTGTCAATATATGCGCCATCCAGATTGACATTCGTGCCTGTAAGAGAATAATTCTCTATAGAAGACCTACAACTGAGACTGCTACTACATATTTACCAGCCTCATCAACTATTACGGAGCCACGGGGCAAATGGCAGAAAATATGGCCGGGGTTTTATTCCATCCATGCCACGATAAAAAACCAAAGGATACTCAGCCGAGGCATTTAATGACTAGATATTAGAGGTCTGCACGGGCTCGGGCTTAGGCACGGCACGGCACGTCCAAGTCTTTCGGGCTTAATTTTGGAATTGTTTGTGGGACTCGGGCTTGAAATTAAACAGGATAAAAATTAATTTATCAAACCGAACATAGCATTTTATGTCATATAAGTATCTTAAACGTATGGTACGTTAATCAAGATATACTATTTTTGCGAAAATAAAAAATAACGAAAACTGTTCCATTAAAGTGAAAATAAAGACGAAAAAAAATCATTCTTCACGTTTATCTTCAGCGATGTTCAGACGACCCGAATAACAGCATTATCGCAGCATGCATACATCCATACCAGTAGTGATGATGATGATGATAATAATAATAATAATAATAAACGCTGGCTTCGGTCAATTGCGAATAATGTTACAACAGCACGGCAGTTGCAAGCTCGGCTACCTCCGTCCACCCACCCAGACATCTTGGTAAGAGTGTAGTAAGAGCGGCATGTGGTCAATATGTTGGCTGCATAACGTCTTATTAGCCACATGAAGAATACTACGATACAGATTCCAGGACATCAACCGCCACTATTTCTGTAAAGTGGTCCAAAGGACTTGAGAGCATCCTTCACCAGGCCTCCCAGAAAGGGAAAAACTTCCTATGCTGGTACAGAATGGAACCCTAGTTCCTTCGCACCGCAGGCAGCAGGAAAACTAAAATTTAATCGAATTTTATTTATGGACGCTCTTTAACTACTATGGTCCTTGGCGTCCCGTTCTATATTGGGCGTAAAGTCCGGAAAGTTTGCTCAGAGGCGCCTTTATCAGATTTGAGGTTCTTTTACGTGCCGAAAATCTACGACACGGGACCACTGGCTTTACTTCCCTTACGAAGTAAGCCATGCTAAGGATTTTCACGCCCGAAAAATATCCATTACCCTCCACCGTGTTTGAACCCGGGACCTCGGTAGCCAGAGACTAGCATGGCATCCCAAAACCACGGAGGACGACGCAGGAAGCAGGGCTTCGTGAACTTCTAAAATAATAGTTGATAACTGCAAAATTATTTTATTTAAAGCAAAAGATAATCGGTCCCGGAACTGGTGGTACAGTATAACCTATTCTCGGACTCGGGCCTAAGAATTTCGGCCGTGGAGACCTCTACTTATGCAACCCATTGTATTTATCGTATATGCAAAACGCAAGCCTATGAAGTAAATCACAAATGTGTGAGCCAGTTCCGTGGAAAGAATTGCGACAGATACCATGTAGCCTCCGGTGTTAATCACCTAGAAGCAGGGCAGTAACAACTTGCACACTGTATGCGCCTTTCCAATAATAATAATAATAATAATAATAATAATAATAATAATAATAATAATAATAATAATAATAATAATAGATTTGTTTGCGCTCAGCAAATTGCCTGCTAAAACTTGCTTTGTTCGATTAAACAAAATGATGTATAGTGTATCTAATCTGATTCAATTTTTTTTCCGTCAAACGCAAAACTGCTTTCACACACATTTTAAACTAACCACCCAATTCAGTTGTAACGAATACTTTAATAATCCCACTGGATATCGTATTTTATATTAAGAATGCTTTTGTATCCACCACAGTTTCAACAATAAACTCCCTAACTAAATTTCAAAATGACCCATACTTTTCAATGTATATGTCCTATTTATCACATGTGATTCTGGAATTTAAATATTCATTATTTGTATGAAGGAAAATTAAGTGCCTCTCAGCTAAGTAGTTACATTTTGTATCACTTAAGTAATAATACTGAATTACGCAACTGCTACGGACCGAGCTTATCGCGTGGATGATTGTGTTCTTCAGCTCCTTCCAACTAATTGGTGGGGGAGATAAGCAGGGCGGCGCTCTCTCCAACGTAAATACCAGCGACGCAACGAAACAACTGTAGATCTTTCTGCTCCCTTACTAAACCCTCTGGAAACTCCTGGGACTATATATCGACAAGCATGCTTGCGAAAATCAGTAAGTGAGTTTAGTAGAGTTCGTGTTAATTAGCGAGCGACCGGAAGAGGAGTGTCTTGTGTTCGACACTCCAGCATGTGAAGTGCTTCGCGCGTGATTCACTACACCACTATGCGCAAAGAAAAGAAAAGCGACAGTGAAGTCACACTGGTATCAGGAGTGGGATATAAAACCCAGGATGGACAAATTTCTTAAATGCGCGGCATTCTTGCTGAAATATTAGAGGGTCCCACAATTGTGGGATCACCTGGCTAAACAAAAGTGCTGAAATCTCCGAAATTTGACAGTACCTTGTCATGCGTGGTGTTTAAATGAGTTTAGGTTGTTACCCACCATGGACGGACGCCCGTGGAGAAGACGACGCAGTTTGGCTTCACTGCAGGGACAAGCAACCGTAAACCTTTTTTTTTCCCGCCGAAGGTTCGGCCGACCCCTTAATTATTGGAGAAGCGCTATGGAGAACATCGCCTGGCACCGCTTATTGGGCTAGCTGAAGGCAGTGTCCACGAGATCTTAGGAGAGTTCGTCATGGAGGTAGAGTGGCTGGCATATCGGCCACTGACGGATTTGCCAAGCATACTTTGTTTCCGAAGAGACAACCAACATATTCATGAGCGGAGTAAGAGGCTTGGAGGCGACAAAACAGCTTCTCTTGGCGGAACACCGTCACGTCAATGAAGCCTTGACGGTTGCCCTCCGCATTGAAGCGCCAAAATTGGTAGCCAGAAGAGCCACCGATAGGACCTGTGACGGCCACGAATGACGATAACCGTCGCCAACCACAACAGCCCAACCGTAGAACTGGGGGCAAGAGACCTACGTGCTGAATTACGGAGAGCATGGGACACTTAAGGCGGACTGCAGCCCATTCCGACCGCGGATCGAGAAAACTACTAAGGACCGGCATGAAGAGGGGCGCATGGGCGCCGTCGTCACCTTCCCCTCGATGCACATTGAACACCATGGCAGGGAACGGCAAGGATCATCTGGTAGCGCACGGATGGATTCGGGACCTTCTCTACGTGCTGGTAGATAGTGTCGTTAGACCCGATGTGGTGCCGGGACTACCAAAGAGGACGCCGGTCAGGGCCTAGGAGCTACGAATCATCTGGAGCGAGGCCCTCCCGATGTCATGAGGTTAACCCTTGGCAGGAGCAGGCTGTAATTCGTTGCCACAATCACCAGGGAAGTCTTCCGGGCTTGAACGCCTCTCGATTCATCGATATGAAAGTGGAAGTCGGGCGCCTCTTATTGGACCTAGGCCTCTATGAAATCTTTCTGAACCATCCGGTGGAGAGGTTAGTCAATGAGGCTATTACTTGCAGAGTGAACGGTGGTTCCAGATGGAGCGAAAGAGTGGTGTCGACGCGGGAATCTGATTCTGAACTGAGGATCCAGCAAGATGAGATTTACGTCGGCAGGGCGCTGATTCCTGCTTGGGAGACCGTCCTGATGAGGGCCCTTAATGCAATCTATCGGGACCAGGAGCTACTTAGCGGAACTGTCTTCGGGAATTGAGTGGTCGCCACAGTGTGGGAGACACAGAGGGTCGACCGAACACCAAGGATTTGTATAGTTGTCTGAATAACCTTGTCCTAGAGGCCGATGAGAACCTCTCAGATGAGCAAGTCCTCCATTCGGTGAGAAGATGATTACGGTCGTATAACTAGAGTGATGCATCGTATTGTCACGGACGAAGCTCGACCAGTTAGACAGCTGCCTCACCATGTCCCGCTAGCGAAGCAAATAAACAAGCGGATAGCGGACATGAAGACCAGAGGCGTAACAGAGGAATCCGACAGGCTATGGTCCTTGCCGGTAGTGCTAGTGAGAAAGGATGGGGATCTACTTCTCTGCAGAAACTGAATGACGTATTAGGAAACAATACTTTCCGCTGCCACGGATAAACGACATCCTGGAACACTTAGTGGGCGCTCAGTGGTTTTCCACCTGGACCTGTAGTTTGAGTACTGGCTAATGACACTTCACTCCGACACAGTGTTTTCTATTGGGCATGAACTATATCAATAATGCCTTTCGGAGATTGCAACATTCGAGGCTCACGGAGTCTGTGATGAGGGGCATCTCCTACGACACTTGCCTCCTTTATCTCGGCGTCATTGTTCTATGCAAGTCATTCGAGAATCAACTGACCAACCTGAGGAAGGTTTTCAAATGGCTTCGACATGCCAATTTCAAGCTAAATCCCCAAAATGTCAGCTGTTTAGAAAGGAAGTGCGATACCTGGACATATCCAATGGAGTAGCTGCGCACCTCCACGAGCTGCAGGCCTTTAAAGATTGATCCAGGCCAAAGAATAAACAAGAAATACAACGGATCCTACGTCTCTGCATATGCTACCGTAAATTTGTCGAGGGGTACGCAAACATCTCCAAGCCATCCATCCATCCATCCATCGATCCATCCATCCACCCACCCATCCATCCATCCATCCATCGATCCATCCATCCATCCATCCATCCATCCATCCATCCATCCATCCATCCATCCATCCATCCATCCACCCACCCACCCGACAACTGACAGAGAAACACGAGTCTTCCAGTGATCCAACCAAGCCGATGTTGCTTTTCAGAACCAGAAGAACATCTGTGCACGGCTCCGGTTCTCAGATATCCCATCCCCGGTAAGTTAATCGTGGACATGAATGACAGCGTCGGCATTAGGGGTATCTTGTCGTAAGAGTAGCGTGGAGAGTAGAATGCTGACTTTAGTTCAATAGAACACTGTCCAAGGCCGAACGAAACTGCTGTATGACATGGGAGTTGCTGGCAGTGTAGAGACCCTAAAGCAGTTCCACAAGTGCCTTTAGGAACAGGAGTATCACCTCTGAAGGGACCACTCCGCCCTAACTTGGATTTTGGGCTTTCGCAACTTAGAAGGGCAGGCGGATCGTTGGGTTCAACGGCTGGAGAGTACACTTTTTATCTCGAAGCACCGGGCAGGAATACGTCATTCCAATGCAGGCGCCATTTCCCGAAGACAGTGCCAGGAAAACTACAACCACTGTGTGAAGATCGAGGCGAAGGAATGTTGGACTCTTATCATCGGTCACAGTGAAACCTGCAGTCGGTTGTAATTAAGACTTTGCTGAGGGAGCGGCTGGAGGATCCAGACATAGGGTCAATCCTGACTGACGAATTTGGCGAAGACCTGCATGAGCGGATGTCGCTCCAAAGGGTCCGACCTGTAAGAGCTATTGGGCGCAGTGACTCCTTGATGTTCAGGGACGGTGTGTTAAAGAGAGCGTGGGAGTTCATAAACGGAAAAACCAAGGTGGAACAACTAGTGCTCCCGAGGAGCAAGGTGAAAGTAGTCTTCGAGACCCATGCCGATTGTACCGTGGGGGGCGGAGGATCTGGTTGTAAATAAGACCTTGAAAAAGCAAACTGTCAATTCTATTGGTGGACATGGTTCCAGTAATGCTACATCTGGGCGACAAATCTTCGTATCGGCCCCGACTAATGCAACAGTAGAATACAGGAGCACGGTTAGAAAGAATTGCCATAAACGTGGCAGACCATTTTCCAAGGACAGACGCAGGAAAGCATTACCTGTTATTGGCTGGAGATTATATCACCAAAAGACCGGAGGTTTACGCACTTCCCAATCAAGAGGCTTCAACTGTGACTAATTTACTAGTGAATAACTTCTGCCGGTTCGGGATCGCTCGGAAGCTCCACTGTGTACAGGGGACGAATTTCCAATCCAAACTTATGCGAGAGCTGCTCCAGCACCTCGGATACACAAGACTCGTACCGTTCTTCATCCACAGTCGGACGGAATGACAGAGCGCTATATCGGCACGGTTGAGGAGCACCTCCGGAAAATTGGTATTCACCCATCGGCCAGATTAGGATCACGTTCCATTATTCCTCTTGGCCTACCAAGCTACACGAATCCACTAGGACGACACCGGCCAACATGGTAGCTACGGCTACCTGTGAATGAGTTCGGTGTGCCTCCTAATGCTGACCAGCCGGCAAAGGATTTATATTGGGGCGTTAACGGACAGGCTGGAAAACATCGCCGGGGAGCACCTAATGCTGTCAAGTGAACGGATAAAGGCACACTATGATCGTCTGACGAACAGAGCCGGGTTCTAGGAGGGTGACCTCATGTGTATCTATTGTCCCACGAGTACTAAAGGGAAGTTGCCACGTTCCTGGGACGAACCGTATAAGGTAATCACTCGCATCAACGATATGGTATACATAATTCGGCGTCAACCCCGAGGGAAGCTGATGGTCCATATTATTAAAGTTCAGTTTTATTTATGGACGCTCTTTAACTACCATTGTAAAGACCGTTAATTTTGCTCAGAGGCCTCTTTATCAGGCTTGAGGTTCTTTTACGTGCGTAAATCTACGACACGGGACCACCGGCTTTACTTCCATTCCGAAGGAAGCATGCTAAGGATTTTTACGCCCTCCGCCGGGTTTGAACCCGCGACCTTGGGAACTAGAGGCTAGCACGGTAGCTAGTCCACGGAGGATGACTGCAGCTGCTATAGTCCGAGCTTATCGTGTGCATGACGATGTTCTTCAGCGCTGGCCGACTGGTTGGTTGGAGAGATAAGTAGGTTGGCGGTCTCTCCGACGTAAATACAGGAGACGCAACAAGATAATTCTGAAACTTTCTCTCCCTGCAAACTCTTTCGAAACATTATACACCGGCGAGCATGCTGACGATAATCAGTGAGTTAATGAGGTTGGTTATTGTGACGTACAGCAATGCTGTTCTGCGAGTAATAGAATTAGGTGGTTTATTCAACAGTTAACGAGCGACTGGAAGAAGGAAGACTTCATAGATGAGGCTGCTTCACTCATGATTCATTACACTGCTTGCAAATAAAAGTTAAGTGACAGTGAAAACTGAGTGTCACAATAATGTGATACATTTGCATCAAACTGTTGAAAAATGACACAGATTAAAAAAAAATCTCAGGTTTTCCATTTTAATTAAATAATGGTCTTAGGCTTTATAATTGAGTAGTGATATAACAAAGGTGAACATCTGATTCTCAGGTTGAAATTTAGATGACTGATACTTCAGTGTTTTGATGCTCTTTTCAATGATGATAGTTTTTTCTCAAGTATGCGCTTTTATGTGATCTCATGAAATATGTTTTATTTTTTCAAATACTCTGTGACTGATAATGATATGTATCTGCTAGTACAATTAATGCTTATGTTACAAATAATGAATGACCATAACAGGTTGCCTAATTTCAAAGCGTTACAGTGGAAATCTTTAAACAGAACCAGTTATGAAATTACTTCATATAATCTTGAGGCTTAGGTAAGAAAAGATGAACCTACTGGGTATTGTAAAGCCAGAGGAAGACATTCCTACAAATAATTTAGTTAAAAATCTACTACTCCTTATTAAAGGAACAGGTCAATTTAACTAAGATTATAATACACAACAAACCTAAAAATGTTTCAGTATTAAGGGAAGATTTAACCTGCCTCCACCTTTACACAAATCAAATCTCAAAATGTGGAGACAACCAAGCTTTTATTCATAACGAACACTATGTCTCTGAATGTAAAAACAACATGGGGGCAGTATACATATTACTCTATTTGCATATTTTTATCTGTACAGAAAGCCCAAAAGTAAAAAGCTGAACACCCAATGCAATATGGGTCTGTATTTTAAGACAGTTGTTCAGGTCTATGGAAATTTAATCTCTAGTATTTTTGTGTAATGCATTCACTCATTAGTACTCAAAGTGGTGGAAAAATTGCATGCCAATAGTGTACAGGCTAGTAAAATAACTTGAAAATAATGTACTACCTATCTAGACAATGCCATCCTTCTAAAGTCTGCTGAATTAGCTGCAAGTGTAAGGTACAGTACTTTCTAAAGGGTAGAGAAAGAAGAGAAGATATTGCAGGTGGGTGCCTATAGGGATGGGACTGGTCAGTCAAACTGTATAACATTGTTACAAAACCAATTTTATTAGTGTAAAGAGTATCTGAAAACTTTCCTCGCTTTTCTGTGTACTTTTGCATAATCTAGGTTGTTACCATTTGTTGCTTTGAGTCTTGACTGTTGTATTCTGGATATATTTGATAAATGCTCTAAAATAAAACTCAATTACTCGCTAACACAAACACTAATTTCTAACATCCTTTAAGAAATTACATTCACTATAAGACAAACATTTGTTTGGTATACTGATATAGGATAACTTTCTGTTGTTCCTTGGCTATTATTTATTTGTGATATGCATATAGAGCGAGATGGCTTTGTAGTGACATTTCAGGCTCATATTCTGGAGGTCTCAGTTTTGATTCCTATCAGGCCAGCCACTCTGACCATAGGACCTTTTAATGGTTTCCCTGGACCAGTAGGCAAATGCTGGGGTGGTTCCTCTTCTACCACTCCCCCTCATTTCATTTCCCCTTTCATGTTTCAGGCAGGCTTCGAGGCTGTGCAGTATTGGTCGGTGTTGTACAGATGGCTTGATGCTCGTCTTCTTTCAGATGTCGAAAGGTGGGTTGAATTCTCCCCAACTCTGCCAGAGAGAAGCCTTTTCTGAGCAGCCTGATGATGTGATCAGATCTTCAAGTTTGGAATCATTAGGGACCTCTGTGTCTCTGTCACCAGTGTGCCTGCGGCCTATATCTTCCTGCAATTCCTTCACTTCATTTGTTTCTCCTGCGGGGTGGCAGCCACATAAGATCCGTCTTGAGTTGAGGTGAGCAAGATGTTCCTCTCTGTTTGTCATAGTCATGGTGATATACACAGTTTCATAACTTAAGGGAGAATATAAAGGTTTGCTGGAAACTAAGAGGAAAGAATGGCAGGGAAATATAGAAAGGAAACTAAAGGCAGCAATAAAGAGTAAGGATAGTAAAAAAATATGAGAAATAGTGAGCATGTTGAATAAGAATAGAGGGGACAAAAATGAAATTACACCAAGCGAATGGATAGAGTACTTTAGAAGGCTAATTGGAGAAGGGAAGAGAGTAAAGTTAGACACAAAAGAATCAGGACAAGGAGGAATATTCAATGAAAAATTAGATGGTAAAATCATGGAGATGGAAGTTTACCAGCAAATAAGGAATATAAAAAAGGCAAGGCAGTAGGAATAGATGGAATACCAGGGGAATTTTGGAAAATGTATGGGGAAATGCAAAATGGTTTAAAAGTGATGATAAAATTATTAAATAAAATTAAAGAAAAGAATGATGTGCCAGAATGTTGGAAAATAAGTATGGTGGTTTATGAAAGTAGTAGATAGGACAATGGTAACAGTGAAGTAGACAGATGAAGAATAAAAGAGTCAAAATATTAAAAGCCTTCACTTACATCATGATGGTAACAAAATTCTGGATGATCATTTTGGGACTTCAAGGTCCCATCTTCTTGCAGAGATTTCAAAGTCGACTGAGTTGCACAACTGAACCAAAGTTGAATCTGACCCATGTGGACGATTGGAAGGACCTCAAGTGGTAGTTTTTGTAACTACAGGAGGAACACCAGATGACTGCTGTACCGACATCTCTTGTGAAGTAGTAGAACTGGAAGTATGATAAGTTTCATCTTGAGCTGTTTTCTTCCGAGGACGGACTAGAAGGCGAGTGACATCATCCAATGGCGGAATTTCAAAATTTATAACATGTGAATTGTTTTTTATAATAAATATTTTTTCCCAGGCATCCAACATAGATGCATTATGTATGGGTTTCAATAGTTCAATGTCTTGACCAATTTCATGTTGTGCATTCCAAAAATGGTGGGACACAGCTGATTTATCAGTTTGTTTTAATTTAATATTTCTTTGATGTTCCTTTAAACGGATTAGCAGGTTACGTTTAGTTCTTCCGATGTAAAAATTGTCGCAATGATCACATTTAATTCTGTAAATACCAGAACAAGTTTTCTTATCTTTTAAAGTGGCATTAGGTTTATTTAACAAATTATTGATACTGAATCTATTCTGTGGGGCTAGCTTTATTCCATAGGGTTTGAAGATGTTTTCAAATTTCTTGAATAATTTAGGATGGAAAGTCCATTTCTTAAATACTGATGGTGATTCTTTAATGTTCTTAAGTGTACTAATCTCTTGTAATTGTTTTTTATATTTATAACGTTTCACCATATTATTAATTGTGTTTGGATCAAAACCATTCTTTAGAGCTGTTTGTTGGATATGTTGAAATTCTTTCCAATATTCAGCTTTAGATAATGGTAAATTAATGCTTTGAAAAACAGCATATTGGTGTTGAACAGGGTTACAAAAATTATTCTTGATATAATTGTCAACATGAGTAGATTTTCGATATACTGTCACGACCTACCTGGCCAAATAATCCACTAGTCCAATTTCGAAACAGTATGGTTCGTGACAATACACCATATTCCAACTGATTATTAATTCTCAAAATTTTAATATCCAAAAAGGGTAAACAACTATTTTCTTCTGTTTCCATAGTAAATTTAATGGAGCTGTCTTGATTATTCAGTAGATCCAAAGCTGTATGAATTTGTGACTTAGGAACAATAGCTAGAATATCGTGCACATATCTTATCCAAAGCTAAAATAAGTGTGGATAAGAATTAGTAACTTTTAATTCCACAGAACTCATGTATAAGTCTGCTAATATGGGTGACAGAGGATTACCCATAGCTAAGCCATGTGTCTGTTGAAATATTTCTGCATCAAAAGTAAAGAAGTTATGATTTATGCAGATATCTGTTAAATTAATAATTTCTATAACTAGTTCACCTTCACTATCAAAATTGTAAAGCCAGTTTCTTATTAACTCAGGTAGTTTTTCAGTTGGTACATTAGTAAAAAGTGAGGATACATCGAAAGAAATTAAGATATCATCTTCAGATAATATAGCAGGTTTTAATTTTGAAGTGGCCTCTAATGAATTTGTAATGCTTAAGCTCTCAAATTTTGGCCAAGAATTGTATTTTTTCACAAGCCATTCTGCTAATAAATAATTAGGAGAACCTATATTATTAATGATAGGTATCATGCTGTTATTTGCTTTGTGGATTTTAGGTAAGCAGTATAGTTTTGGTAGTGTAGGGTTGTTAACCTTGAGAGATTTTTTCATAGCTACTGGAAACAAAATACCATTAGAAATAGCTGTATTCACTTCTTTTACACATTTATTGAGAGGGTTTTTCTGTATCCTTTTGTAATCTTCAGAGTTAAGTAAATTCCATACCCTATTGTGGTAATCATCTTTGTCTAAAATTACAATTTTGTTACCTTTATCTGCTTTAATATAAACCACAGGTTTTTCATTGAGTTCTTTAACAAGCTTTAATTAAGAGCTATTATTATTGCATGTTTGTGATTCTTTCAATATAGGGGCACATTTATTTTTAATTAAGGTTTTATCAATGTCAGGTAATCCGATAGTAATTGTAAGTATATCAGCTATGTAATCATCTTGATTTTTTGAAAAGTCGATACAAGTTTTTCCAGCATAATTTAGCAATTGCAATTGTTTCTCAGAGAAGGCATAGCTTGATTGATTGACTACATTTATTTCAGATTTTAATCTTGAAGGGTAATTGCATCTAGTATAGTTCATATTAATTAAACAATTTCTTCTTTAGAGTGAAGGTCTTTTTCTGCATAACGTTTTGTAGTTTACTATACATGTATAATTGAAAATCCATCCATAGTGTGTAACCCAATAGCTTTGGAATAATTAGATGTAATTGATAAATATGCAAATCTAAAAAATGTAACTTTTTGTAATGGTTGTTTCTTTCACATATAATTACTTGTTTCTCCGCTCTTTTTTGTGCTTGGCTGCGTGTATTATCCTTAACTATCTTTCTTACAAAAATGGGCGTAACATTGTGTTTCAAACATAAATTCAAAAATTGAATGTCAGCAGCAACATGTCCTTTTTTAATTTGTAGGTTAAGACACATTTTTAATTTAATAGTTAAAGTGTGAAAGTTTTCATTAAAATCCATTAAAGAACTAAGTGTCATTTGCGTCAGCAAAATTGTCACAGGAATAAAATCCATGAATGTCCTAGGGCTTGCTTGCCTCATATTTATGAAAGTAGTAGATAGGACAATGTTAACAGTGAAGTACACAAATGAAGAATAAAAGAGTCGAAATTGTCGCGGTTACTTTCGTCTTATCTTATTTGCTGAGCGCCTGTTATTGTTTTATTATTTTGAATGCTATTGGTTAATAAAGCGCGCCAACATTAGCGTCTATTTTTATATCCAATCAAAATTATGCTCTAGGGAAGATATTCCCTCCATTTCTAAAGAAAAGCGCGCTACTCTGACGTCATTTGTTTGTCTCTTATAATTGATAAACAACTCACCCCCTCGCTACATTGTTACCCGCTCCTATTGTCAGTTTCAGTGAGGCCCTGTAAACTTATTTCCTAACAATGCTTATAAATAACAAACATCTCAAATCATTGTCATACAATAATGTTAATTTACATTACAATCACTCTGGCATTCACAGTGTTGTGATATAAAATACTGCCTCAAAATATTGAAGTCCCGAAACGATAGTCCAGAATTTTGTTACCATCATGATGAAAGTGAAGGCTTTTAATATTTCGACTCTTTTATTCTTCAAGTATGGTGGTACCAATCTATAAAAGGAAGGGAGGAGCAAGTAGACCGGAAAACTATAGGGGAATAAGTTTACTATCAATATTGGGGAAAATATACACAGGTATATTGGCCGACAGATTAAGAAACTGGGTGGAAGAGGAAGGAAAACTGTCAGAATATCAAGCAGGATTTAGGAAAGGTAAACAAATAATAGATAATATATTTATAATAAAGACTATAATAGATGCGTATCTGAGCAGGAAAAGAGGAAAGATATACATGTTTTTTTGCAGATTTTGAAAAAAGCATTTGATACAATAAACAGAGAAGCATTAGCTTATAAATTAAGTAAGAAAAGGGTAAGTGAAAATTTTATAAAAGAAATCAAGATTTATAAAGATATAAAATTTGTATAAGATGTAAAAATAATGGAATTACAGAAATGACTGAGCAAAAAATAGGATTAAGTCAAGGGTGCAAATTGAACCCTATATTATTTAATATATTCATAGATGACATACTAGAAAAACTGAAAGAAAAAATCTGCACTGCCCCATAATAGCAAATAGAGAGATACCAGGTTTACTGTATGCAGATGATCTTATGGTCGGAGCGGTAATGGTAATTGGGCTACAGAAAGCAATCAATGGAATACATGAATTCTGTGAAGAATGGGGAATTAAAATAAATATAAATAAATCAAAAGTTATGGTATTTAAAGGAGAAAATAAGCTAAAAAAGAAGAAAAATGGCAGATGGGAGGTTTAAAGTTAGAAGTTGTCAAGGAGTTGGATTATTTGGGGGTGAGGATAAGCAGTAGCGGTGAATGGGTGGTGCATGGCAGGAAGGTTATGGCTAAAGGAAAGGCGGCTATGACAGGAGTAAGGATGTGCAAATACAAATTAGAAATGCCAACTAAATGGATAGAAAGAATGTATGAAGCATTGGTAGAAGCAAGAATGCTATATGCAGTAGAAATTTGGGGGGGGGATCCGAATTAAGCAGAAAAATAGACCAGAGCTATAGAATGTTCTGTAAAGAGCTATTGGGGTTACCAAGATCAGCACCAGGGGAAGTAGTGTTAGTGGAATTAGGAAGAACAAGAAGAAAGGATATTGAAATTTTGGTTTAAATGCCTGAGAAAAGATGAAGGGGAAATTTTAAAAATATGCATGGAACAACAAAAGAGTACGAAAAATAAAAACAGCTGGTGGACAAGGGTAGAAAAAATTACGGAGAAGATAGGAATGGGAGATATTTGGAGAACAGGAGAAAGAAATAGCAACGGCTTCTGGATAACAGTAAGAAACAGAGTGCAGGACATAGAAAGACAAGAGATTTGGGAAAGCTTAGAGAATAAGAAATCACTAGGGTTCTATAGATTAGTAAAGAGGAAATGGGGAAGAGGAGGGTATGTGGATTATTGTAATAGAGCAGAAAAAGAAGCTTTTGCATGGATGAGAAGAGGATCATTGTATCTGAGAGGGCTAAGAGGCAGAAAAAACGGAATTTGTGCACTATGCGGAGGTAGTGAAAGCACAGAGCATTATATGACAGAATGGAGACAAGAAGTATGGGAGGAAAAATGGAAAAAAATGGATGGAAAAATATAGCAATTAAAATGTTAACAAGAAAAGATGAAAAGAAAAATAAGAATATGAGGGAGTTCTTAAAGAAAGTAAAAGAGAAATGGATTAGAAAAGTAAGAGAGATAAGAAAGATAGAAGGGCAAATGGAGGAGGGAGAGGATGGGCAATAGGGATGAGGGGTAGCAAGGGATGCTCAGATGAGCCAGAAGGCCAGGGTGCCAGGCAAAAGGAGGAACATAGCTGGCAAGGAAATTTATACATAGGTTAAGTTAGTTTATAAGTGGAATATTGTTAAAGGATTCTGTATAAAAAAATGTACAAACAGAGTTATCTATCTACACAGCTTCATTATACTTTTCCTTCTAAACCAGTCTACTTTCAAAATGGCACAAAAAGGAGTATCAGATGACCAATAATTATGAATTAATTATTTTCAGAATTCTGAATTTGGAGAATTCCTTTGTTAGGAACTGGCAATTATATCTGGTCTGCGGCTACTGCCACTTCATTAGAAACAGTACAACATGAAATGAGTTGTATAGACTTTTTTTTCAAACAGCCTCCCTTTCATATATAGCAAGGAAATAAAAAGAAATATATATATATATAAAAAAAATAAAAAACATACACTAAGTACAGGGTGAGCCAAAAAACTATGAACCGGCTGCGTGGTGTTTTTCGTGTCTGTGCCCTCGGCGCTTTTTGCCATTTGCTGCTATCATAGAAAGGAACTATCCATGATGGATAGTTTCCTAAAGAGGTACCAAAAATGTATGGACGATGGTGGCGAGTTGCAGCATTTCCTTTCATAAAGTTGGTAAGTGAAGCCTTTAAAAGCAGTTTTAAAAATGTTGTATGGTTTTATCCGCGCCTTTCTATGATAGCGACAGATGGCAACGAGCGCCGAGGATGCAGACAGGAAAAACACTGCGCAGCTGGTTCGTAGTTTTTTGGCTCACCCTGTATATTATAATGCTCATAATTAATTGAAGCCCATAAAAATTAAATACAATAGCTTCATCTAAAATAAAATGTACTAACATTAAAAGAAGAATAATACAGACTACTTAAACATATTTAAATCTGGCAATTATTTCTTTATTTGCTGATACAAAAGTTTTAAAAATATAAGAATTTGATGTTAGCTCTACGTTAATAAAGAGTCTGTAAATGCCACCTTACATAATTTATTTTGGTTTTGTAAGAATCACTTGGTCATAACCTCTTCATTGCCACCTCTATGATCAGTTCAACCAGCAATTTAATTTTTTTTCTACTGGCATTTACTACCAAATTTTTAGCTTCCCTACATATGTAAGTTTGGTGGCTTATAGAATGGTCTACACCTTTCGTAGTACACCTTTGTGCTTCTTTCTCTAACTACTTCTTCAACATTCAGCTCTGATCGAAGCAACCGCAACTAGAAAAAGGATACCAAAGCACCATTAAAATATGTACAAAGGTTTACAATGCAATATTACAAGCTACACAGGAATATGCAAACCCTTAGATAAAATGTACATAAAAATCTGATTTGGATTTTAAATTTTTTATGTAAAAACAGATTGCTGTTTCTTTTGAATACTTTACGACAGAACACAACTAAAATAGATTTAGCCCATAGTGCACTGGCAGAAATGTGAACCTTTTTAGCATATATGGTGTAATTTCATTCTGCACTTGTTTTTATAATACATTCCAAAATATTCAAGACTCCAGCAATATATTCAAGAGGTTACTTACTAATTCAGTTTTGTATTTGACCATTCACCTTAAACATAACCAAGGGAGAAGCTCTATGCTTAGTTTACACAAATGCATGGAAAGGTAGAGTCAGATTGAAAAATTCAATGCCATAGCCAGGATTTGAACCATGGATCTTCTGGTTTCCACCCCGTTGCTTTGACCAACTGAGCTACCATGGCAAGATGCCTGCACAACATTAAATTCCCCAAATGACTCGCATTATTTCCCAGTAAACCACAAGGAGGTCTAAATTCATTTGAGATGACACCCCAATGGTGACTTACAATATTTAAGTACTGTAAGCCTGGGCTTCATAATTTAACCAACTATAGGGCCAATCAATGGTAATTAATTGTTGTTTCACACAAGCTGGTGTAGGAAAAGGCTGGGAAGGTAGAATCAGATTGAAAAATTCAGTGCCATAGCCAAAATTTGAACCAGGATCTTCCGGTTTCTGTCCGGTTGCTCTAACCAACTGAGATACCATGGCAACATGCCAGCACAACACTAAATTCTCCAACTCACATGCATTTTTTCCCTGGTAAACCACAAGGAGACCTCAAATTCATTAGAGATGACATACCCCAATGAGACTTACAATGTTGTTTAGTATTTTAAGTCCCAGGTTCATAGTTTGACAGACTATTAGGTCAATTAATGGTAATTAACTGTTGTTTCACACAAGCCGTGTGTAGGACAAGGTTGGGGAGGTAGAATCAGACTGAAAAATTCAGTGCCAAAATTTGAACCAGGATCTTCTGGTTTCTCTAACCAACTGAGATACCATGGCAACATGCCAGCACAACACTAAATTCCCCAACTCACTCACATTTTTTTCCTGGTAAACTACAAGGAGATTTCAAATTCATTAGAGATGACATACCCCAATGAGACTTACAATGTTGTTAAGTACTTTGTAGTCTGACCGACTATTAGGTTAATCAATGGTAATTAACTGTTATTTCACACAAGCTGTGTGTAGGACAAGGTTGGAAAGGTAGAATCAGACTGAAAAATTCAATGCCAGAGCTGGGATTTGAACCATGGATCTTCCGGTTTCCATCTAGTTGCTCTGGTTGTAATCATACAGGTATCCTTGATCACATGACACTTTCCTATATAATGCTATTTATTATATTTTAAATTAGGAATTGTTATTAAACAAAGTTTATGTTGAATGTTAAGCATTTACAAAATATTAAATAAATGCAGCCAGTTGGGATTTTGCAACAAAGATAGTAATTCTTAGGTAACTTTTGACTCAAAAGCAAGATATACAATCACCACCTTAATATTCGGTCACTCTTAGTTATATTTGTATTCATCCACTTAGGCAGGTATAAAAAGGAGAGGCTTGCATCCTCATTACCATCAGTAACAAACCTGTTGTGGTGTACCAGGTAGTCAAATGGGATGCAGAGGAGGCAACACAACATTTTAACAGTGACAACTTGTAATCTTTCGCCATGCTAAAGGTCAACATACCATGGAGCACTATTGGAGACATCATCTGACAATATAAGAAGACAGAATCAAATCTTTGCCACAAACAGGACCCCACAGAAGCTGAATGAGAGAGAGAAGAGACTGCTTATGGAAAGGTAATCATTAATTCTAAAATATGTGCCCCAAAACTGACAACCAAGTTGTGTCTGAAAACTGGTAAAGATGCGCATCCAGAAACAGTCAGAAGGCTTATTAGAAATGAAGGCTACAATGGAAGGGCAACCAGAAAAAAAAACCTTATGTAAATAAAATAGAGCAAAGAGGTTGCAGTTCGCTAAAGAATACTGTAAAAGAGATCAAGAATGGTGGAATGATGCAATTTTTGTTGATGACAGTTCATTTCATGTATTTGATAGAGAAGGGAGGATTCGTGTTTGGTGCAAGCCCAATACAGAGTTGGACAGAAGGAATTCACACCCTATAATAAAACCCAAAGGTGACAATGTGATGGTATGGGGCTGCAGGTGGAGTGCAAAAATTTAGTTTTCATTAAAAACACCATGGACAAATATCAATACCTCAACATTCTCCAAGAAAACCTTCACACATGTGCACAGAAATTAGGGATAAGAAATATGTTTAAATTATATCAAAGTGAACAGACCCAAAGCACCAAGCATATGTTGTTAGGGAATGGTTGTTATATAACTGCCCAAAAGTCATACATTTGGCCCCAAAGAGCCCGGATCTTAACCCAATAGAGAATTTATGGAATGAGCTGAGCTGAATAATCAGAAATTCTCCCATCACCTCTAAAGATCATGTTAAGAAATGACTGTTAGAAGAATGGCTTAAAATTGAGCCTGCCTATACAAGAAATATAATTTTGAATATGAAATCATGCCGACTAGGAGGAATCAGGCATAAAGGGTACCCTACGAAATATTAAATTCAACAATTGTGAGAGGAATATGCGTATGTTTTTGTTGACCAAATATTTAAGTGACTTTGAAATTCCAGAAGTACACTAAAATATTTTTTGAAAAGAGCTGTTGTAACTTATAAGAATGATTCTTTTTGTTTTTGTGCAAAAAGAGGCATGTATTTATTTTACTTAACATTACTTTAAGGTTTAATGCTGCTTTTATAAAGGTTTGAGTTGAACTTTGATTGAATATTTTTATGAGTACCTCTTCTTGCCATGCATGATTTAGTCAAAATCTGAAATTTGCATTGGTAATATGGTGTTGAAAACATTGACAGTTTGTAAAACTTGCTCAGCCATAAGAGCAAAAGTTGATAAACGCAAAATTTGTTTTACTTCTGAAAGAAAATATGGGAAGTCAATTATTGGCAAGCACTTCCCGCCAGAGGCAATTATACAAATTAATTGTTCAAACAACAATAACTCCTGAATATTGTTCAGTTTGTGCCAACTTTTGCAGGGACAAGATCACAGTAAAAGAGTAGTCGCGAATTATCTACAAGCCGGTGGTGCAAGAGCAACTCCACTTGCCTACCTGGCTGGCTGGGTGTGGTTAATGATCGATTCCTTTAGAATAATAGCCACATAAGATGCTCATTATGCGCCACTTCCCCGCAGTTTAGATAATTACTGTTCAACAAGGTTCCTTTCAGTCAGCTCTAGTAACTTCCCTTTCTAGAACGTTTAGCTTTGTATGTGGGTCCTACATAAGAAGCTGCTGTTATCCAAACAGTTGAGCTCAGTTAATTGAGAAGCTATGAAGTGAAAAGTGGATAGTGAAAATGGACAATGACAGTGCAGTTCAGCTGTGACTAAGCAGTTCAGTTGTGAGTTGTGATTTGAAGGATCAGTTGTGTTGTGTGTGCCAAAAGTGGCTCCAGTGTAACATTTGTGCTACGCTGAGCACCTAAGTGATAAATAAAGTGTGTTTTGCAGTAATTGGTGTTTTCATTTGTTACAATAATATGCAGGTTCATACAAGTGATTCAGAAAATGACATGCATGTAATTGAGTGCCCAGGTGGTAGGAAGTCCAGATCATGAGTAAAAGCACCTAAGAAGCCCAACAGCAGCTCACAAGCAAGTTGAGAATCGAGCATCAGGTCAAGGTTTGGTATAAATAAAAATTTCCCCTCTTCGTGCTTTTGCTCAGTGACCTTCACCATGACACATCAGCTGAGCAAACAAACATACCTATTCTTCTGTCAGGAGGCAATTTAAATCTTTACTGCACTTAAATATCATATGCTTATTCATGCTAATAATACTCTCATTTATGTAACCTAATAGAGGTACAGATTTTAAATAACACAATTGTAATTAAAGATTTCGCAAATGAAATAGATATTGAGATTCACCCAACTTTCAACAGATAATGTTCATACCCTTTCTAAATCCAATCCCTCATTTCCTAATTTGATAGTATTACAAACGTGTCACCAACTAATATATTGAAAGTAGATTATTTGTACTTCTGTTTTTGCAGCTTTATATTGATATCCTCTGCATCTATATAAGACATCACTACATACTTCCAAGAATTTATAAGATGTTATCATGAATTAAAGTTAAACAGGATGAAAGAGTTTCATTTCGTTGAAAGTTAAATTTAAGTTTGGTTTTGTAAGAAATTCTTTAGTTATAATCTGGTTTTGATTTGTACGAGCATTCTGCTCTACATAAGTGTTCATTTGTATATTGCTTTGATTATACAGAGCGAGCCAAAACACTCCGAACCGGCTGCACTGTGTTTTTCCTGTCTGTGTCCTTGACGCTCGTTGCCCTCTGCCGCTATCACAAAGAGGCGTGCATGAAACCAAACAACATTGGTGGGTTGTACACAACTCTTAAGCACACTTTCTTTTGCTCACCTCACCTACTTTCATTATGCACCACAATACCATCCCCCTTCCTATTCCATTTAGTACTTTCACTTTTATTTTCTTATTCTTCTTCAAGAGTATATCTAATCCACCCCGACATCCGCCTTTTCTTTTTTCTCCCACACTTCTTCTTTACCATAGAAATTATAATCATTAATAACAACTTTTGCCTCTTTATTTAACCAAGTTTCCACTACTACCAACACATCAACCACTTTTAACACTTGGAATATTTCACCATTACCACTGATTGCAGCCCCTCCACGTTCCATACACCCACCGGCAACACTGATCCCTATACAGCTCCTGTTCTGTCATATCTTAGTTGGTCTGTTCTTCCTCTTTGCCTTGTCCTCCATGAGTCCCTGTCTTCTCTCAGCCGATCTTCTAGTAGTAATATACTTCCACTTGTGATGACACGATACTTAATCCAGTTGCCTCGTCATGAATTCTTAGACCTGCTGATGCTGCTACGGCCAACTTCTTTGCATCATCCTTTAGCTCATCGCTAGGAATGATGTCCTTCCTTGGTGACGTCAAATGTGGTTGTCTTTCCTTCTCCTTTTGATATTTCTCCTCTTCTGCCGCCCTGCTCGATTCTCATTCTGCTGAATGCTGACGTAAAATTCTTCGCCTATCAATGTACTCTCCTTGATGAGTCGTGACATATTTTCTTCCATCGATCCAAAGCGTTAGCCCTCTAACATAAGCTTTTTTCTCTTCTTCTTGGCCTTCATTTCCTTTAACAAAATCTCTCTCTGTTCTCTTTCTTTTTTCCCAAAGTCCTGCTCTATAAATATTTTGGTACCCTCAAGTTTTCTGCATTTGACAGGACTAACATTTTAAACTTCGTGGTGCTAAGTTTTACCAGTATCGTCTGTTGTTCGAATTTCTTCTCCCTAATTGAAATGAATTGATTATTTCAAAACCATGTATCTGCAACTCTATAATTTCTTCTATTTACTGTAATGTTCTTTTTCCTCGTTCTTCCGCTACTCCAAAAATTATATTTAACTTCCTATGTCTTTTCTTTTCTCTCTTCAAATTTGTTACTCTTTGTTCTAGTATTCCCAACTCCTCCTTGTATTCTTCTTTGAATCCTTTTATTGTTCCTCTTGGTTTGTCTATTTTCTCCGTAAACCTACCTTAAATAACTAGCTTCTATTTATTATCATGGCCATTCATCTATCATTATTCCCACACTTTTTATTAGCAGGAAGAAATGGTCATGCTAATCAGTACCGTTTATGTTGCAATCATGGCTGAATGTCTGTCTACACATTAAGGTCAGAGCAGTGTAAATAAATGAAGAAATGGGCAAAACCCTTAAAAGTGGTGCAAAAATGATAGTTTTGAATATGTTCAACATTTTGTTTGAGAGTTATGGTAAAGTGTTATTAAGATATTAAATTAACATCAGAAGCAACTGGTGTGTCTGTGAATATTTCACGACCAAGTTGTAGAGTCTGATTATAAACCTGGAAGAAACAAGTGATATCACACCAGCTGGGTGTTGTGCAGTACCCAAAGACTTGATTAATATACCTAAGACTTTACTGATAAAGGATATTTCATAACTTTTTTCAGCTATTCTTGAATTAGTATATTTAGTTTAACAAGTACGGAGTATGTATTTCTTTAATGCTTAGTGCTGGTAAAGTGAAAGATAACACTGAGAAGTAATAATGGCAACACTGAGAAGCAATAATGGCAACATTGACAAGTAATAATGGCAACTTCTTGAGCTCTCAAAAATAAACAGCTGAGCAACTGTTGAGCAGGAAGAGAGGAACCTCCACGATGCCTTCATGAAATGTCAAAGTGTGGAATGATACTACATGCATTGTTTATGTTAGGACCCATTCTCAGGCTGGAAGGATTATAAGTTCCATCAAGGCATGTCTAAACTGAAAATTCACACCCTTCACCCTCCTGTGAAGCTGTGGCCCATTGCTTCTCTTAAAGAGACTCAGAAACTTCACATTAGTATAGCTGTTACTCTTGCTAATGTTCTTTAGAGCTTTCTCCATGCAATAATTACTGTCTCTATTCAGGCAATCCCTTGACTCATGCACTATCACAACATAATCCCTTTTGGTACGCTTTGCCAATCATGTTACATAGCAAGACTGGCACTGCTTAAAAATACTGACATTGCCAAATTGTTTCCTTGAATCCTTCAGCAAGAATGCCATACCCTTCCCATGACTACTCCCTTGCAACAATACCTTGCTTTTCCTGCAAATAGAAGCATTTAATCTTCTTCCAAGAATTATGAATTGTGTCATAGTCTTATATAGTGGATCTATTGCTAACTTTTACATCATTACATTAATTGTCCCCAGCAGAGAACCTCCAAAAAACATCCATCGCCCTTTGCTGGGTTTGAACCCATGACCTCAGGAATCAGAGGTACCCTTAGACTATAGAGGATAACAGAGAACCTCCTCTGTTCCTCCTGTGATCTGGTTTAGACACCACCTTATATTATGGAGATTTACAATCTAAATTAGGAGCAAATCTAAGGCTCTTGAACTATTTATAGCAAGTTCTAGTGCCTTTTGCAGTTGGAGGATGGTCTCTTCCTGTTTTACAACTCAGGCTTTATATGTGCAGAGTTCACAAAACCATTCACTACAATCCCCCTTCTCACTACAGGTGTTCACACAACCAATGAAACCAACACGAACACCTTATCACTGTGGCTTACCTTACAATGATAAGCATCACAATTATCATTCATGTCACTTTCTTTCACACTCATTTCACAAAGCTTAGACAAGAACAAACACACTAAATGCAATACTACAGTTACACTACCTTTCACTCAGTATCACTGTTTACTAATGCATACAACAAAATGTAAATATCACAAAATATATATAGTTCACTTTAATTTAATAACAATATTCACCTGTGGTAAGAAAAGAGAGTAAAAAAGGTGAGAAAACTGAATAAATATATGTGAACAAGGATTTCCATATGGTAGACCATCAATATGCAGTCCAAGTATAAACAAGTATTACAGTTAAGATAAGCTATAATCTGAAAAATATAATTTCTAACCACTGAAAAATATATTAAACTTTACTTCCGAAGAGTTTTTAAGTAGATATCACAGGAATAACAACAAACATTTGGTAAACTGCATGAGCCCTTCAAAAAGTGTACCAGCACTGTCAAGTAGCGGAAATTCCAAAGGTTTTCCCTATGCATATCTTTTCACAGTCAAAACAGTTAATTTTATACACTCCCGGTTTTTCCTCTATTGTGGGTTTGTCCAATTTGCTAAAGTTTATCAGATTTCCCAGAGAGAGAAACTGTTTTGCAGAACTAACAATACTTTAGATTTTCTGAAAGTCTTTTGAAACTGATGCATTACTGCTGGATGGTATGTGAATGAGCTCATTTTCTGTGTGAATGAGCTGTTCAAAAGAGTGTAATAGTCGACTCCAATTTTATATTATTTAATTTAAGTGGTGTCACTGTATAAGTTCTTTTTCTTTGGAAGCACTCAAATGTTTATACATCCAAAGGTCTTCCCAAAGTATACCTTCTCACAGTCAAAACAGTTTTTCTTTTATTGTGCATTTGTCCAATTTGCTAACATTTATCAGATTTCTCAGAGAGAGAATCTGTTTTGCTGAACTAACAATACATTATGTTTTCTGAAATCAATGCATTATTATTGGATGGTATGTGAATGTCGTCCTCTGTGGACTAGTGGTACTGTGCTAGCGTCTAATTCCCAAGGTCGCGGGTTTAAACCTGGCGGAGGGTGATGGATTTTTTTGGGCATGAAAATCCTTAGTATGGCTTCCTTCGGAAGGGAAGTAAAGCCGGTGGTCCCGTGTCATAGATTTATGGCACGTAAAAGAACCTCAAGCCTGATAAAGAGGTCTCTGAGCAAAATTGCCGATCTTTCACGCCCAATATAGAATGGGACGCTAAGGACCATAGTAGTTAAAGAGCGTCCATAAATAAAACTCAAATTAATTTAATCTATGTGAATGGCCTGCTTGTAAGAGTGTAAGTTGACTCTACCTATGTTTATTAAAGTGATTTCATGTACAAGTTTCTTTCCTTTGGAAGCACTCAAATGTTCATGGATAGTAATAAACTCTTGTGACAGATAGAAAAAGAAAACAGGAATAGCAAAATTTCAAACATGTCCATCATAAGGAAGATCTAAATTTGAAAAATGGAATATTTCAAAGACAGCTAATACTAGAAAAAATGTATTTGACACAAATTGTGTATTTTGTCTTTCTTTTAAGGTTTCCTAGTTACACAGCATTCAACCAAATAAAGGAGACTTTGTGGGCTATTCATGTAATGAAGCACTTTTATTTGGCTTAAACATACATCATATAAATAGACATTTAAGGTCACCAAGAATTTAGGTAATTTACAATGAAGATAATACAAACAATTTGTTTATGTGATATGATTGTTTATGTGAGATATAATCATAGATAGGAAGGTTGGTACCATTCTCTTGTACAACTGGTGCTAGTTTGCTGCACCTCTGGTAGAGAGTATAAGTAGGATTCCAGTAGGTTCTGGCAGCTTCAGTATTTGTAAATCTGGTTGAACAGCCAAGTGGAGAAAAATAAATCTAGATTCTTCTTGATATGAAGCTGGTTCACTTTGGATCAATTTGGATGAATCTCGATAACTTGAATCTCCTGCTGGTGCATGATATCTTATTGAGACAGTAGCCTGCTAATCATACGGAAATGCCAAGTATGTCACATAGGCATACTCCAGGTTAGCCCCAGCAAAGCAACTTTGTTAATCAAGGGTTTAGATTGCCTATGAATCCTTTCTATTTTCTCTATTCTGTACATCCTAAGACAAAATAAATGAGCAATAGCCAGAGAGGGAGTTTGATTCGGAAAACATCGGAAGCAATGGCTGATGCTATGTTCACAATACACAACTTAATACCACCTTGTGTTCATTTCAAGTAGGAAGATGCCTTTCAGTTGGACTATATTCATAGTAGCTGAGCGGTGAAACCATGTGTCTCGTAATTGGAACCTGGATTCGAATCCTTGTGTATGTGTTATTTTATTATTTAAATTTTAATGTGTTAAATATATGGCAATGCTGTATGTCTTTCATGCATAAGATATCATTAATTTTAAGACACACATGCATAAAAACACAAACAAATTACTCTTTTCATTTTCGAAATAAATGCCATATAGTAAGAATTCTAAACCAAATATTTAATTGACTTAATATTGGATGTCAAACCCTTAGTTTCATTCTTCAGCTATGAATGGCACTGGCATGATCATGCACGCACACCGCATAAGCCTTGGAGTTCTGCATGATATTTTAGCAGTAATACTGACTATATAAATAAATTGAGTTTTATTTATGGACGCTCTTTAACTGCTTGGTTCTTAGCGTCCCATTCTATATTGGGCATGAAAGACCGGTAATTTTGCTCAGAGGCCTCTTTATCAGGCTTGAGGTTCTTTTACGTGTCGTAAATCTATGACACGGGACCACTGGCTTTACTTCCCTTCCGAAGGAAGCCATGCTAAGGATTTTTATGCCCGAAAAAACCCATCACCCTCCGCCGGGTTTGAACCCGCGACCTTGGGAACTAGAGGCTAGCACGGTACCACTAGTCCACGGAGGACGACATAATACTGACTGTTGCTATGGCTGAGCACACATATGAAAACAGAGTTACAAGGAGATCTCTCCTTAACCCTAGACAGGTGGCGCATGTATGTCTTACATTAGTGGTGGCGCGGGATCACTGGCAACCCCAGGAATAAAACGATTGTTGTAAATGGACCGAATTAATAAATTGATCTAATTATTGCTTACATATACCGCGTAATACATTATGTATTAAAATAACTGTTGGTTGTAGAAATCTACTTTAAAAAATAAAACAAAAACTTAGAATTGACAGTTCCTTGCAATTTGGACTGATGTGCAGCACAAAAATATATTTAAATGTTCACATCACTCATAATCATAAAGTATCACAGTTAATGTGTTTTCTTTTCATCTGGATAGTAAGAACATATGTTGATGCTCATATTATAATTCACACACAGCTCCTACACACGACTACACTATGGTCTTTGCACACCTGCTGCTTGCATTTTACACACGAAAGTTTTGTCTTTCTGTCTGCATTCTCGGACACACATTACGCCTCATTCTTTTCTTCACTGACAATTCCTGTTCTTGATTTTTTGGTTGTGCTGCATTTATAAAATGCCGTATTTTCTCAAGCAGTAATTCTATAGGAGATTTTGCATTTTTAGCTGCAGATTTTACACCTGGTAAGTGAGTCACTATCTTGTGGGAGAGAGTACGTTAATTTTGAGGAGGATGAACCATTTTCCATGCCGTAACTTGATCCTCTTCTGCACTTTGCTCACTTTCACTATTTGAACTCAGTATTTCAAGTTCATCTTCGGTTTCGCTGCCTTCACCACCTAATGCTTCCTCTTCTTCCACTTCCCTTATTAGGGCTAATAACCTTGCCTGATGTTCCTCATAACACATATTGATATAAAAACAGCACTATGTTTAAGACTAAAAAATACGTAAATATTATAACCACAACTTCTCGAAGGTTCAGCTGAAAACACACTGTAACTACAGAAGTAACGTGCAAAGGAGACACATAAAAGGCAACGGGAGAGGTGGCGTGGGGTATTTCCTGCCCTCATTTCAGCCAAAGAACACAAATAGCCTATATTCTAGGAATGTATGACCTGTATTTCAATGCTAATGACCTCTAACAAAAGCCAAGGAATGCAGCGAAAGGTAAGGGAAAGGCAGGGTTCAGGTATCCGAAATCATTATATATAACTTGCAAATAAAACTGACTGGGGTCAGAAAATACCCCGCGCCACCTCTCTAGGGTTAAGTTAGTGAATGTTGCTGAATACTGTGTGTCTCAGGCTGCAAGAGCACTTTTAGGTCCCTACATCTATGGCTATGAGGTGGGTGCGGTTATCTAGGGAAGGAATTGTTTGTTGTTGACCTGGGTCGGGTTGAAAATACTTGTCCACTCCTCAGCAGGAAACTGCGCTTCTAAAAGAGGCAGACAGCAATCCCTTTCAGCATGTGTCTACAATTAGAAATAATTATAATTTCCCTGGGTTGAATCACACAGCCTTGCATCGTTTGACTATAGCAGGGCTCTTTGCTTGATCAGCAACTAAGAAGCAGTGTCTTACAGACAATCATAGATTATATTCCTTTGTATTTGCAGAAGAAAATACCAACCATAACTAGTATAGGGTTATATTCACAGAAGAGGTGACGTTTTCATCTAAAGGGGGAGTAATTGTCTACCGTACCAGAGGTAAGCATTGCGATGCAAAATATGTGGCTCAAATGGATTGCCAAGGTCACCTATCTGTGTCGTGTTGGGGTTGGATGTCATGAGATGGTCTAGGTATGTTGTGGCAGCCTGATGAAACATTAAATAGGCACCAGTATAAAGACATCCTCGAAAACATCAAGGCTCCTTCTATAAGGACTATATATCCCGATGGAATGATTAAATTCCAGCAGGATAGCCACCCTGTCCACACAAGTCAGCAGGATGGAAACTGGTTCTGCAAAGGCAAAATACCACTGATTGATTGGCCTCATTGCTCATCAGATTTGAATCCTATTGAAAATGTGTGAGCAGAGGTGAAGAAAGTTTTGGAATTAAACTGACCTGTAAGACAATGTGAGACAAAAGAGGTTTTGTGGGATCAAATATAGGATGCTTGGGAGGAAGTATCCTCTCGTGAAAATTTGATAGTCATTTGATATCATCCACGCCCCATAGAATGAGGTTAGTAATAGAAGCAGAGGATTTACACACCCAATATTAAGTTAATTTATATTTTTATTTGCTCTTTCATTTAGGAATATAATATTTACTTATTTAGTTTGAAAACGAAAAGGAATGTGTTTCAGTTTTTATGTATTGAGCATAAATGCCTTGAAATCAAAGTCTTAGCAATTGGGATCTAAGCATTGCATTGCAGAAGGTTTTGCATAAAAAAAACAATAATAATAAAATATGCCCGGGCTATGAAACATGGTAGACCTCATTACTGCATACCTGCTTATAACTGCTTGGCTGTCAGCACATATTCAGCAGCTGGGAATCAATATGAAACGTGACAATAGAATGAAGCTAAAGGCATGCATCCCGAAACACCATTGCGAACTGGCTGCGGAAACAATTTGGACTTCAACAAATATACGCTTCGGGAGTCTGTTAATTTTTTTGTTTTGTTTTAGGGTGTACGTAGTAGGTAGAGAAGGTACTGCATTCCACCCAAAAATTCAACACCAAGATTTCAGTGGAAATATGTTTTCTTTAACATACTAAGTTTTAATAAGAATACATGTTTTAGTTTACAGCAACTCTTATCCATTACACATTTTATTTCTATAATTTGAAAAAAAAATCATTAATTGTTGTTTGACAGACTGTTGGTCATAATATTATGCTCACTGAAGCTATCACATCCAGAGCAGCCTGAAATGCCATGGAGACATCAGAAGTTGTAGCAAATCCTCGAGAACAGCAATTGCAACTGCAACTTCAGTGCAGGGTGGCAGTATCTTATCTTCACGCTCCACCTCAGAAGATGGCAGTAACAAATTATCATTCGCTTCTGCATCATCAGCAGAACTTATAACTGGTTCTTCAGCAGCACAGATGTTGTCTGCCTGTGTCCAACTGGATGTAAGTCCATAGAAGATCAGCATCAGAATCTACAGTTGTATCTGCATTATTATGAGTAAGTTCAGATGTTGGATCATCGGTTTCCTCTTCAGTTTCAGTGGGGTTATAAATTGCTGTCCAGGCCTTCTTAAAAGAGTTAGTTATGGTAACTATTGTAACTTCATACAGATATGTTGTGGATAGCTTGCAGTACATTTCAATGTGGAACTGTTTCATGTAGTTGCACTGATGGCAGTATTAACAAGTCGGCATCTATAATTACACTTCACTGAGATGATTATTCCTTAATCCATGGCTGCAGATGTTTTCATGGTGTTACCTGGTAAGAAGACAACTTCTATGTTTGGAAGTTCCATGTCATTGAACTGATGTGCTGAGCAGTGGTCCAAAGTCACAGGTTCAAACACGATGGAGGGCAATGGATTTTTTTGGGCGCAAAAACCCTTAGCATGGCTTCCTTTGGAAGGGAAGTAAAGCTGGTGATCCTGTATCCTAGATTTATGGATGTAAAAGAACCTCAACCCTGATAAACTGGCCTCTGAGCAAAATTTTGGTCTTCCATGCCCAATATAAAATGGGGCACTTACAACCATAGTGGTTAAAGAATATCCATAAAAAAAGTTAGCAAAATATTTCTCTTCCTCACAGCCATTTGTTGTTGAACCTTCATGAGGCAGCTATGGAAAAGAGATAAGTCATCCAAGCTTTATTGTTATTCTCATAGTGGCATGGCAGATTGATCACTGACAGCACTGATTTTATGCCTGTTCCGAAAATGCCATAGTCAGCCCTCAGAACATACAAATCCAGAAATTCCCTCTTTCTGTGCGATTTCAGGAGCCTTTACTTGAAGCATGGGGCCAAACATGGAATTTACTGTGAATGCAAGTGTTGGAATTATTAAGGGTGTATCCTCTAACTTCTTCACGTTTGGCTGGTCTCACGCACTTGCTATTACCACTATATGAACAGCTTGCCATACTTTCCTGTATTTTCTTCTTGAACTTACAATCGATGAAAGGATCTGAAAGTGTTCTGCAACCTGTGTTTTTAACCTTCTCTCCACTGTCGATCATATGTAGAATTTTCTGCTTTTGTTTCAGTGTGAGAGCATTATGAGCATGTTTTTGTTTTGGCGGCATATTGTGAGTGATGGAGTGAAAGAAAGAAAGAAAAAAAAAACACAAACATTAACTGTTAAAAGCAAATACAGACAGAGAGCTCTCTGGATTGTAGCAAGTCATGTACAGTGTGCGGTCTGCTGACCAACCCTCTTTTCCCCTGCACTTGTGTAATACGCTGTTGAAGTGATACATAAGCATCAAATAAGTGATTGAGCCATTGTTGAGAAACTACATCACAGTATTGAGAAAAATTACGTGAAACGTGTAACAGAGAAAATATTGTAGTCACAGCACAACATACATCCAGAGAGGGAGAGGGGAGAGAGAGGGGGAGGCGGAGAGAAGCAGATTCTCAAAGTATATATTTGCCTAAGTCCAAATTGTTTCCAAGGCCAGTTCACAATGGTGTCTATTGTTACCTTTCATAGTGAGTCAAAATTACTGAGTAGATAGATTTATTGTACAATTTGTTCTACATGTTTACAATATATACAATGTATATTCATTTATACCCCTACATCTGTTGTACAATTTGTCTGGTGCTTGTTTTCTTATTGGCCACCCAGATTGCTTGGCTCCCTGGCCTGATTACTGAGTATGCGCTGACAGCCAAGCATTATAAGCAGGTACATAGCAAGCCTACTGAGGTTCATATCCTGAGCATAATTTCTTTTTTGTTTTGATGCAGAAAAATGCAATGTTTATTACACACATTAAAACATAATTTCCAATTAATAAGGCTTTATTTCAAGGCATTTATGCTCACACATAAAAACTGAAACACTCTTTTTTTTCAAATTAAATATGAAATAAGTAAATATTACATTCTTAAATGAAAAAAGCAAATAAAAATAGAAATTAACTTAATATCTGGTGTGTAAACCTTCTGATTTATTTACTGCCCTCAATCTATGGGGCACAGATTATATCAAATACCTATTCAAATTTTCACGAGAGGATATTTCCTCCCATGTGTCCTGTATTTGATCCCATAAAACCTTTTTTGTCTTGTGGGCCAACTTAACTCCAAAGTTTTCTTCATCTATGCCCACACATTTTCAATAGGATTCTAATTTTGTGAATAAGGATGCCAATCACTGTGATATCTTGCCTTTGTGAGAAACAATTTGAAACCTGCTGACTGTGTGGACAGCGTAGTTATCCTGCTGGAATTCAATCATTCCATTGAGATATCTAGTCCTTACAGAAGGAACCATGATGTCTTTATACTGCTCCCTATTTAATGTGCCATCAACCTGCCACAACACATCTAGACCATCTCATAACACCTAACCTCAACACTATACAGATATGCAACCTTGGTGATCCATTTGTGCCATGTATTTAGCATAGTAACATTTTCCACTGAGGCAGCAGAGAATTTGTAGATGGAAGCGTCACCTCGTCTATGAATATAACTCTATTACAGTTGTGGTTGACATTTTCTTCTGCAAATGTGTGGGGACATAATCTGTAATCATCTGTAAAATGTCACTTCTTAGCTGCTGATCGAGCAAAGCTGCTGTAGTCAAATTATGCAAGGTTGTGCAGTTCGACCTAGGGAAATTAGAATTAATTCTAATTGTGGATACATGCTGGAAGGGATTGTTGTCTGTCTCTTCTATAAGTGCAGTGTGCTATTGAGGAGTGGACAAACGTTTTTGACTCAAACCAGGTCAACGACAAACAATCCTTTCCCTGGATAACCACACCAACCTTGTAGTAGCCATAGATATGGGGATTTCAGGTGTCCTTGCAGCCTGAGACACAGAGTATCCAGCAGCATTTACTAATTTAAGGAGGGATCCCCTTGTAGTTTCATCTTTATGTGTGCGCTCAGTCATAGCAAAAGTATGATTGCTAACATATGCAGAACTCCAAGGCTATGAGGTGCACACACACATGATCATGCCAGCGCAATTCAAAACTGAAGAATGAAACAGAGCATTTGCACGTCCAATATTAAGTCAATTAAGTATTTTATTTAGTTTTTCACTTTAGAATTCTTACTAATCTGGCATTTATTTTGAGAACGAAAAGAGTAATTTGTTTATGTTCTTATGCATGGATGTCTTAAAATTAATAGATAACTTATGCATGGAAAACATATGGTATTGCCATATTTTTAACAAATCAAAAAAACAATATAAACACCAAGGATTTTCCAATTACGAGACACATGCATTTCATTACTCGGCTACCATACATATAACCAAACTGAAAGACTCTTTCTACTTATTGTATAGCTTTGAAATGAACACATGGTGGTATTAAATCGTGTATTATGAACACATTATTGGCAAATGCTTCTGATGTTTTCCAAATCAAACTCCTTCTCTGGCTGTTGCTCATTTATTTTGTCTTAGGCTGTACATATTCGGTTTAGACGAAGAATAAGGTATGGAACATGTAATGAGACAACATTTTAGTTCGTAGTACGAATTATCTGAGATTTGTTTTAAATGTAGATTTTTTTTATCTAATTTGGCAGGGGCCAAGCAGATATGGGTTAACCAAGTTTTCGGTTTATCCGATTTCGAATTAATGGGGTCCACTGTATTAAAGATATTTACATCACAAATAAAATGTATATCTTGAATTTTCTGGGATAGCTTGTGAAGTCCACTTCTTTCAGAAGGAAATTTATATAATATTGCATAACTAATAAACTTTAAGCAATAGAAAAAAATTTACCGCACAAAAAATGTACATTTCCTTAAAACACAATTTATTTCAAATAATTTTTTTGTGGTATCAGCCATTTCTGAGATATCCCTTTTAAGGGTTCAAATTGTTCAATACCTAGTTATTCTTTTCAAGTCCTGTTGTTTTTGTGATGTCGTAGAAAGAGTATGGAATTTTAAGGCCAGTAGCGACCGGTTTTTAAACATTTGACCATCGCTGTTCCCTTTGCATTTAAAACAAAACGTATAATGCAGCAACTTCTGCAAAGGTTTGTCTCAATTGAAATGAAGTAGACAGAAAAATAGAATTTCTGAAGAATAGTTTTTACATCCATTAATAAATGGAGGGTAGCAAAAGTCATGTGAATGTAAAACATCAGATTTTTAGAAAAAGGTCTGCGTGTATCTGTGAACTCAAAAACGAAAAGTTGGATAAATACCAAAGCTGGTACTTAAGTTCGGTATCTTTCAAAGATGTGACACAAAAATTCTTAAGAAAATTCCACCACCCCCAAGTAACCTTTACATTGAGCATTTTTATTTTCTATAAAATAGCTCTTATGATTTTGATTAAAATACCATATATTACATGACAAATAAAATGTATATCTGGAACTTTCTGGGAACAGCCTGTGAAGTCCTCTTCATTCGGAAGGAATATTGCATAATCTTGTATAACTGGTAAACATTAAGTGATAAGACGAAAACGTACAACACAAAAAACGTAAATCTCTTTAAAACACACAATTTATTTCAAATAACTTTTTTTGTGGCATAAACCATTTCTAAGATATCTGCTATTAATGTTTTGAATTGTGCAATACTTTGTCATTCTTTTAAAGGCCTGTTGATTTTCAGTTGTTTCTTGCGGTGTCATGGAAAGAATATGGAATTTTAAAGCCAGCATATTGTCACATGTGATGTTAGACGGACTTGTTTATTTTACATTAATTTGGATCTTAGCATTAATATGGCTCATTCTTCTAAATTCTGATAGAATCATATTTTACATTTTCTGCCTTAAGAAACTTTCCTAAGATGTGTATGTGACAGGACGTATGTGGGCTACCTCATTTCCTAGGTTTGGCTCAAGGGACTTTTTCATTTGCGTCATTTCCCATGGACATTCTTAGAATAATGTTGCCTTTTGCAACATGGAACCGATCACGTGTTTCCGCTCAATTCTACACAAGTCCGCTCAATCATACTTAAAGTATGGCGTCAGCTTACCAAAAACAGGACATAGACGTCATTAGGATTGAGTCAGTTCTTGCCTATTTAAGCAAGCGCCTGAGCGCCGCTCAGGGGAGACTGACACATGCTAGACAGGGGTCGAATCGCTGCCCGTCAGCATCTTAATCTGCTATCTACAACGATGGGTTCACAGGTCCGTCCACATTACACACGACAAGTACTTCAAGGTAAGATCTTACATGTACTCTAGCTTTGTTCCTCCTTCAATGTAAACTCAACATTGCAGATATCTGAATTGAATAAACCAAGCAAGTAAAACTAAGCCAAGCTTGAGATGTTCTACCCTGAAACCGCTATTCCCCCTATGTCCATCCAGTGCTGGATGTGATAATATAGTTCGCATTTCTTATACATTTGACTATATCTCTAGTAAATTGTATCTATCTGTGTATTTATAATAAACTGAGTAATGTAACTATTGCTGCAAAGGTTTATATAAACTAAAATGAAGTAGATAGGAAAATAAGCTTTAGTCAGAATAGGTTGTACACTCACTAATAAACAATAGAGGGTAGAGAAAGTCATGTGAATGTAACACATCAGAATAACATAGGTCCAGGGGAAGTCAACCAAGATGGAATAGACATTCCATAACTAGACTTTTGAGGGTATAGGAATGCTATCATCCAATACCATTTTTCCCAAACATATTATTGACACTTCTTAGTTTTAAGAGCTATTTCTGCTATTTTCTGACAACTTCAACATGCTTTAAGCCTGCCCATTACCTCTAAAATTGTATGGAGTGGTTCTGCTATAAGCCATTCCATGTAGTATAAGGTAGTTCAGTTGCTGAGATATAAATGAAGAACCATGATCACTATGAACATAGAATGTAGATGAAAAATAGAAAATATTTATGTAGATGCTTCAAATTAGCAATGACTGTTTCAGAAGTAATGTCTGTATAAGGGAAAGCAAATGGGAATCTAGAGTATTTGTCCACAATAATGAGCAAGTGCTTGTTTCTTGATTTTGTAGGCAACAGATCCTTAAAATCTATATTTAGATGTTCAAATTCTCTAGTAGCCTTGATTAGATTTCCTTCATGCTTATAAATCTAGATTTGAGATCAGCACAAATCCTACAGTGGATGTCACTTTCTTATACTTTCCATTGAAAAAGGTTAGTCTTTCCTTAGTGATAAAGCTAGCACATCCAGGGTGACAAAGAGAGTCATGAAGTTCTCTTAGGTTTGATTGCAGAACAGATTGTCAAAACAGTATCAGTAGCTCCATTTCTTTTCCCATGTGATATATTAATTAATGGCCATAGCAAGCAAGTTCTAGTCTCATTTCTTATTTTTTCCAAATTGTTCATTATCAAACATACAGCTTCTGAGCTGTAATGAGGCAAAAATGTTTTAAATAATGGCACTGCTTCAATAATAGCACAAGCTTCTTTTTCAACAGAGGAGTGTTGCTGTTTTGTCTTGTTCAGACATCAAGAGAAAAGTGCCACTAGTTCTCCTTGCACTGGTGCTAGAGTAGCACCAATTGCCAGATCTGAAGCGTCAGTTTCTACTGTGAGGACTGTAATTATTTATAGCGTTACAAGACCATTTTCCACATCCATCTTCAACTTTTCAAAGGCTTCAACTATTTGCTATCACAGAAAATTTGCTCTTGTGTAAGAATTTTTTATCTTCTCTGAAAATAAAATTACTGAAATGGGAAAACATACCCACAGCTCTTTTAAATAAGTTGTGTTTGTTGGAATAGGAAGGTCTCAAGGTGGTTTTAATTTGGATCTGGATTAACTGTTTTATTTCCTATCAGATAATCTAATAGTTTCAAAGATGTAAGAGGAAATGCGCATTTTCATTCACTGATTGTAAGAACATACTTTTCTGCTGCATTTCATGCTTTTCCTAGTTCAATCGACAGACTGTGACATCATTCAGACAGGTGTAGGTTCTCTTCAGCTTTTCTGCATGGAAAAGCCATGGTCCTCTAAAATCTTGCAACACCATTATAAATGAGGTAGATTTTTGCTTCAAGTATGGAAAGCCAATTTGAAGTAGGTTGTATTGAAGGAGGAGTTGTATTTCGACTGTTGGGGAGCCGAACTTAAAGTAGTTGCAATCGCACGTATGGTAAAAAGTTTCCGGTAGACTTCGCCCCAACTTTAAAAATATTAAGTTTGTATTTTACTGTTTCTTTAAATATTATATATTTATGTTTGCCTCAGCTGCATCAGTATTAATTTGTAGAGACATGAATTTCTTAACAGGGTGTAGTGCGGCTGAAGAATGTAGGCTTACACAGATCATAATTTTTACTTCACTCCTTTTATTAATCCTTGACACGATTTAAATAACACTTCACTGATATAGAGAGGTGTGAGATTATTTATTAATTACTTGCACTTTTTAACACGTAAACTATTTTTGTCTCACACTGAATACGTATTAAACTTCTCGAGGACGCGTCTCGCGTCCGGTTAGGAACGCTGTCTGCTAGCAACTGACTTCTGAATTTGTACAATTTGCTCTATTTCAGTTTCTGATTGACTAATCCTACTCCAATAGAATACTTTTATTTAACTTAAGCTTTTTTTCTGGTTGTTGATTGGCTATTTATAAACTGTCTCAGAAATTACATTATTGTTGCTCCAAGAATTACTAGTAGTATTATTAAACTTTCTAATTCATTATTGCCTCAAGGTTACCTCATTGTTAGCAACTTTTGACCTATTATTCTCACAGTTCCTACATTATTAAATTACGTAATACATTCACATAACATTATTGAACATGTACATAATATAAACATTAATAAAGAGACTGTTACATACACTTTTTTATATTATACTATACACATATTGCTTTCAGGCGGGTTGTAATTGAATTTATATATTATATAATTTGACTGAAATCATTTAAGTGATAAAAATACTGCCTTAAATGGCCAAGGTGAATATGTTTAAATTGGCACAATTGTCCACAGGCTTCGAAGATAGTGAAATACTTATCTTCCTCACACAGCAGAATTTGGCAATAGACACTTTGTAAGTCAAGTGTACTGCATATTTCATAATTTGCCACTTATTTGCTATGTATTCTATTCTATGCAAAGGCTAAGCATCAAGCTGAGTGTATTGATTAATAGTTTGAGAACAATCAATCACCATACGTTGCTTATGATTTTAGACTTGGCCACTAAAACCTTTGAAAAACTTTCTTCTTTTAGAAATATACTAATATCCATTTCTATGAACCTGGCAGACCATTTTTGAGATTTAATAGATCTTGGCTTACAATCTATTGTAATATCCTGTAATAAACAAACAGATTCTACGAAATTGTATACAGACGGAAACTGTGATATATTTGAATTAGAGCTGTAACAATAAAAACCATCACTAAAAGGTAAATTTTACCTGAACATGTTTCAAAACTTATTCACCTAATCATCCTCAGCATTCTCCAACTATTGTGCTATCTTTTCCAGTGAAAGAGTGTAGTACTTTCACTTATATATTCATAGACTCTTGGGGCAATGTGATTATCAGAATGCATATATTGCTGGAGTTATTTATTTAAACAGCTTGTATAAAACCTGGAAGGTTTGGGACCAATGCCTCCACTCTTGTGCAGCAGTAGATGATTCAACACCCACCTCCAATCTCCCAGGATGCAAAAACTTATCCACTGGAAAAAGTGTTGTTTAAATTGAAATGGAACACCTTTAATGTGCTTTAAACACAATACATATAAAAAGAATTAAACTTTTATAACTTCAATGAAATCTGTATAAATTGGACCAGATCTTACTTAACAAACAGAATCCAGAAAACTGGAATAAACATTTATGCTTCTGAACCAGGGGTTATTACTAAAGGTGTTCCACAAGGTTCTATACTCACCCCTTTGATATTTTTAATATTTATAAATTACTTTGCTGATGATATCAATGTGCTTATAAGTCACATCAACAGTTAAGAGATTTGGCTAATACAGTGCTTTGAACAACTGAACACTTTAAGCTAATAAACTTTCATTAAACTATGATAAAACAAACTTTATTCAATTCAGAATGAAGTATAAGCAAGTGCAGTAAAACCCTGGTTAACTGAACTGTGTTTAACTAAAACCCGGCTTACTGAAATGAGGAGGGAAGAAAAGAAAAAGAGAGAAAGAAAAAGAAGAAAGAATGAACAAAAAAGTATGATGTGCTCAAATTCGTGCTGGCAACATTTGCTGAGACAATTGACAATGTTCTTTTGCCCCAACCCTGAATTACATTTTAGGTACTTGCTATTGTATGCAGTTAATCCTCACTCCCTACCATACATTCCAAGAAATATTGTACCATTATAACAAGTGTTAATTGCTTGTTCACACATTCAATGCAGAGACCCACTGTAATTTCACTACTGATGTTGGTCAGTGTGGTTTATTTGTGCTTAACATGTTAGGGAAAAGAAAACTTGTTGTAATAAGCATTGAATAGAGTGACAGCAGATGAGGGATTCAAAATAGTAGGGGTAAAATAGACCATAAATTCATACTCAAATCTTAATGGGAAATATTAAAATATGGCACTATCAATAATACAAAAGTTTTGCTTTTAGGCTGCCTTGTGACAGTAGGTCTACACAAACAAATACAATGCTTATCAAATGCTGGCATGATATAACTGCTTGCAAGTGTTGCGAAAAGAAAGTTCAGAATAAAATTTACTCTTTGTAAATACTGTAAAGCATATTTTAATGTTATAATTAATTAATTATATTTAATTTTCATGCATATTATCCATGATTTCCTTCCCTTATAATTAATTAGATGACATTTAATTAAAATTATAGCACCTAGCATAACACTTAACAATTATGTTCTGTTAGAGATCTGCATATTGTGCCTTTAATTGTAAAATATACATTTTTGGTTGTAATGGACTTTCTTGGACCCGGCACTTATTTGCCACTTTCAGCCTCTCCTTCAAACGTCAGTGCTACCAACACTATTTTCTCTCTGACCACATGACTGCAACCATTAACCTTTTCTCTCTGACCACGTGACTGTTCCCACCAGTATTTCCTTTCCCAACATATCATGCCTCTCCGTTTGTAATTCTCTGGTGTAAATGCATCATTCTTGGAGCCTTTAAAATAAATAAATTAAAACATATTCCTTTCCAAACTAACCTTTCCTTACCCCATTCCTTTAAAGAAATTAAAATGTATTCCTTTCATGTGCAAATTATCTTTTCCTTGCTCCATTCCTTTAAAATAAATTAATTAAAATGTATTCCTTTCATATGCAAACCATCCTTTTCTTGCCCCATTCCTTTAAAATAAATGAATTAAAATGTATTCAACAACAGAAGGGAAAAATGTGAAATAAAGAATATTGAATACATGAATAATAAATCTGAGAACCATCAATGAGAAATTAATCACATTATTGCGATTTGCAATGGTTCCAACATTTTCTGCATCTACCCGTGCCCCCACCACAATTACTTCTTTGACCACATAGCTGCCTACACCTCATGCCAAGTACTTCCTTCCCTTTCCCAGAGTGCCATGAAACACTGGTGGTGGGGGGATTGACGTGGTTGGAGGGCAGGCTGAAAACTGCTGAAAATGGTGAAGTGACAGATCCCAGAAAGTCCACTCTTAGCACATTTTCTTCTTGCATATCATTAACATGTCTGAAGCTCAAAGTAATGAAGTTGGAAAATGATCCCTTCCGTCTCAAACAAATATAACAGTTGATTGCTAATATAACCTCCTTTTCAGCTAGTTAAAATTCAAATCAAGAGGTTGGTAAGACCTTGAAGTACATTTTCACATACATGCAGCAGCTTAAGTAGAGACCTGTCAGAAATAAACTGGCTCCTACTACATTTGGGAATTCAGTCATCTTTCTTACTGCAGCAGAGTCAGAACAAGGCTAACTAAATAACTTTCTACTAGAAGTAAATCTTAGCCATAAAATACTGACAATTAATCTAAAAGAGCCAACAACTTATGCAAGTTGTAACCTAAATGTGTACTAAAGACATAAGTGAAAACCTTAATAAACTTGTTTCATCCCACCTCTGTGCTGATATCTTCAGTCCATATCTATGTGAAATGAACCCCATGCACTCTTGCATTCAACAGAATAACATCACAGAATGAATTTCACTGTGAATGAGTCACAATTTTCTATGCACAGTCAGCATATTTCCCTTTTATCATCACCAAAGCCATGAATTTGAACTAATTGCACCAATTCAGAATGATGTGATGGGTGGTACCTATAATAATTGCTATTGAAATTAATATTACCCTAAAAATTTACTGCAGGATGTATTCACAAAAAGAATCATACCTTGGTCTGTTCCTTTCGCAGGGCTTTAAGAACACCCACATTATCAGTATCTCTTATTCTCTCTTCATTAAGACTTCGAACTCTATCAGCAGCCACATTAATGCATCTTTTGATGGCATTTTCTCTGCTATCATAATTTTCCATTAACTGCAGAACATAATTATTGATACATTCTCTGATTTCATATTAGCTTAAGAAATGCTAAAATTAAAATGTATGAAAAACATCTCTATACTTTGCAAAGGCATTTAGCCCACAGTCCACATAAAAAAAAATTGCAGCTATGAGATCTTTATTTGTTAATTTTGTTTCAGTTTATTTAAAAAGACCTTTATTGGCTAAATTGCTCACTTAAAGGAGGAAGTATAATAAAGAGTACTATATCTTTACGTACAAACTTTACAGCTGCTTAAGCGCATCACTGTGGACTAGATTGACTTGCACATTTCGGCTGCGTTATGTCACATATACAATTCATTTTACCTGATGATAGAGACCTTTACATGTTGATGTTGGGTCAACTTTACTTTTAAAAGAATCTGTAGGAATTGATGTGTTAAGCGCGTATATAATTTTATCATCCAGTATGCGCATCTTCTTCAAAGTATCCTGGAAACATGGGAATTATAGGTTAAGTGAGGGGGGCAAGCTCCAATTTTAATAGCCCAACATATAACTAAGGTATTATCCGATATAATATTTTATCCTTAATTTGTCTCAATACTTTAATTGTGGAAATTACATTCCTATTATTCATACCTGAAACTCTAGAAAATCTTCACATAACGAAGTTGCAACAGCAGCCATCTTTTGATTAATCTCGGTATCAAATCTTTTTACCCATCATACCTCGAAATCATCAGGCCTTGAAGTTGAAAGACGAAGTAGAAGAAATTTCCATGAAAGTTTACAATTAAAATTAGCCCAAAAGTAGGATTTAAAGGTAATGTAACCAAATAAAATCCTACAGTATTAGTGTGTTTTTAGCGCATGATTTTAATCTTTACAGAAATGAGTGAAAAATGATACGGACAGATGTTATTGCTGGTAAATGAAGTTGACAAAAGAGTTATCTCATGTGATTCATATACCTATACTTAGAATCTATTACATTTTGACAATTTAATCTTATATTTAATGTTCAACATTCACTTTACCAGTAAATATTATACAATAGGCGTTTTTCTCGTTGGTTGTAATGATTGAATCTTCACGAGAAACCTCCATAACGCCGCAGTTTCTATACAGAGTAAAATACAGTTTAATTTTCTTTTATTTCTTTGACTGTTAAGATGTCGGGGCCTACACATAAATATCGCTATAAGAATGTGGGGCTGGATTCGCAAGAACTAAGGAGAAGACGAGAAGAAGAAGGGGTACAGCTACGGAAACAGAAACGAGAACAACAATTATTTAAGCGACGGAATGTGCTAGTGCCAGCATTATCGGATGACGATGGTGGCATGCAGGTAAGCATAAAATTAAAATTTATCAAAGGTTTAATTTTGTGAATTGGGCTTGATTATGGCGTGGCGTTTCTTTCGGGAAGCAGATTATTACTTAAACCAGCATATAGGTTAGAAAGACAATTCTTCGTTTTTCTTTTCTTAATAACTAAGTGCCTTGATGGTTTTTTTGGGATTCTGCACACAACATAAATGTTCAAGAGTTTCACGGTAGCAAAGTAAGTTACAGATAAGTTACAGTTCGGCACTACAAGGAATAGCAAGGACATTGGGGGTTTTCGGGAAGAAAGATGGGAAAGTGAGAGACAGGAAATGCAGGTGAAGTTAAAAGTATTTTTCGACATTTTGCTCTAGTTGTGGCCCGCACAGCGATCCCACTGTCCCGCACAGCGATGACGACGATGTCGTATATTTCCAACAGATGTCACTCTATGCAAAACACTAGCTCAGCAGATGTCACTTTAAGGAATTAGTAGTAAATGTGCTTCCTAACCTCATCCCGACACCTGCAAATCTAATCAACGTTGGTTCCTCTGGTGAAGGGATCATTTGTAGTTTGTTTATATGCAACTCAAAACTGGCTATTACCTAAAAAACAATGGCAAAAGCTACAAAGAACAGCTAAATCCGGTGGAAATGAAAAAAGAATAAACAATTTTAATGTATGCCATTAAACAAAGGAATGAAAGTTTGGCATAAGTAGAGGGATCGGAAATCTAATGAATATGCATTTAGATAATGTTTACTCTATCGAATTTTGATGTTGGCTTGGCTAAATTGGAAGTAGGTGAAAAAATGTCATTGGTCAGTTAAAAACAAATGAAATCGCAATGTGCAAAATCGACTTTCACTTTATGATCGATATGCATTCCTGTTCTCGTTACCGGGCTGTTGTGAATCAAAATTTCTTGCTTCCCGTTCTCGTTTCCGTTCTGGTTACCGTTACCGGGTGGTTGTGAACCAGCCTTATGTCACAAGCTTGACTAACACAATACTGCCAACATATGAATAATTGATGCCACCAAAGCGCCGCAACTTCGACCACAGAGCGTAGCCGAGGGATATTATATAACCTTAGGTTTATGAATTCACGGAAGATTACGTTTAGGTTACGTTTTTTTATTCATATAACCTTACGTTTCTGAATTCACGGAAGTTTAGGTTACTTTTCTTTTAATATAAGCTTAGGCTTCTGATATACTTTTATAGGTTAAGTTAGGTTTAGTTTTTTTTTATAAGCTTGTTTTAATTAGTTAACAGTGGTTACATCAAAGCACGTGAGCGAAGCAAGCGTGCGTTCCTAAGCTTACGCTTCTGGTTCACGGGAGGTTAGGTTAGGTTTAGTTGTTTTTTTATATAAGCTTGTTTGAATTAGTTATCAGTGGTTACATGAAACCGCGTTCCTAACTTTACGTTTCTGGTTCACGATAGGTTAGGGTTATTTTTATGTAAGCTTGCGTTAACTATCTACCACTGTTACGGTAAAGCAACTTCTTTATTACACTGTTATTACAATCGAAATAACCTCTTAATAAAATATAATTTGACAAAAACTATTACAAACCTAAAACTTTGGTGCATATTCTTTTGCTGCTTTCAATTAGTGCACGGTGCAGACAGTCTTTGAATGCGTTACGTTTTCTCAGCGGGAATAACACACGAAGAAAAACAAGAAGAAGAAAAAAACACTACTAACAACTGCGCATCGCATTTCTGGTGGATTTTCATTTATGTTGGCAGTTCCCACTATACCTCTTCTTCAACGAAAAAATGGCTACGTTTGTTTTGTTTCGTACGCGATTCACCTATATAAGTAAAACACCGTCGAAGGGTGGGTAGGCGGGCACAAGCTATTGAGGAGGCCACATCTACTTCTAAACTCACTCACAAGGTAAATTATTCACTTTTCTTTGGCTAATTTAAGCCAGTTCGACGAGCCATAACTATAGCAACTTTGCCATATTTTTCTTTCTCATTTCTGGTTCTTGCTCTACCAATTCATTTTTGTATTTTCCACTGAGTAGTCAATTGGATTCTCATTCATTCCTTACGTGATATAATTTGGGTACAGTTCTACAATGGGCACTGCAGTCTACTTTGTGGTTATAGTGCTTTGTGGAGTTTCTTCTGAAGAAGTGCTAACAGGCAAGCAAAAACACACAAGTTGAGTATAGACCAAATAAACTATTGAGGTTGTGCAGTTCCTTGCGGTGCAAATCACAGATGTTATTGCAAATTGACTTGCAGTTTGAGAATAAAATACTCCTTGCCTTGAAAACATGGTAAAACATTAACCACAAGGTAGCATGTTAGTGAATTGGTTAAATATTCCTTGCAACAAAGAACATAAAACTGGCAGAAATAAAATTGGCAAACATTGTGTTGTAATTTTCTGTTACAATTGTATTCTTAATATATTGTAAGAAATAGGGACTATTCTGAACTTAGTTGGTCTTCATTGAAAATGCTTATAAAAGCAAAAGGAAAGGGAATAAATTACCTTAAGAGTGAGTTTAGAAGTAGATGTGAGCTCTTCAATAGCTGGTGCCCACCTGCCCGCCCGTTTAGGTGTTTTACTTTTATAGGAAAATTGCGATATTAACACAAACGTAGTCATCTTCCCACTAATTCACAGGCGCAATGGGAACTGCCAACCTAAATAAAAAGTGAAATCCGCTAAATAAGGAATTTCTGCCAACGTGAATCATTCGAGTTTTAGATGCACAGATCCCTCGACTATGCCCTGTTATCGCTTCGCAGTTACTGCTACACTCCTCCTAAAAAACATCCCTCGGCTATGCTTTGAGGCTGAGGGCCCTCAATCCCTCGGCTACACCTTGAGGCTGAGTATCTTACCGACTTTGGCAGCATTAGTTATTCATATGTTGCCAGCATTGTGTTAGTGCTAGAGGATACATAGTGACATCTGTAGGACATATAAGACATCACTTCCATCGCTGTTGAAGACCAACTAAGAGCAGAAAGTCCGAAATAAGTTTTCCATTTCAGATGAAAAGCAGAAAGTTTATTTATTTTCTTAAAATCAACAACTCCTTAACAACCACTACAATCTTGCCTCCATAGAGTATATATATCAAAGCAAAACATTTTATTTAATATTTGTATTTATGTAAGCTTGAAGTATTCTTTAGAATTTCAATGCTGGTACTACTGCCACATTACTTCGTACCAGTAACCAAGCTACGCTTGCATATACATAACATAAAAAAAATTAAGTTAAAACTCATACAATTACAATATGAAATACATTTACAATACCAAGAAACTGCAGTAACATAAATTATATAGCACAATCTTATTGAGATTATTTGAAACTGCAATGTTCATGGTCAACATATCTGTCAGGAAACCTTACCACTCTGCCCCTCTGTGTAGTTTTTATCTGTTCAGTTCCTTGTGATTCCATGCTGCCACTCGGGCCAGTGCCCTGCTGGTCAGTTATAGGTGGAACTATTGTAGGTGGTGGTGTCTCTTCATCTGCTAAGAGATAGGCAGGCTTCATTCTGGCGACAGAGATATTAACGTCTTTGCCTTTTATACTTATTGTAAAATGTTTTTCTTCACTACAAAATATCTCTAAACATTAATTAATTTATTTGTCGTAGAGGTCCCTTGAAAATGTTTGTTATCTAAAGCATTTTTGACCCTGTCCTTTCTAAGGAACACATGTGAACAAGGATGAAGGTTTTTATGGACAAACAATTGCTTTGATGGTCTTTACGAATTGTAGTAGGCTTCAGCTGTCTAATATTATTTTGAAGCCGTGATACTAGTGTGTCAGGGTTTACATCTGATCTTGCAGATTGCTCAAAGAAATACCCAGGAAGTCTAATTGCTGACCCATATATAATTTCAGCAAGTGAATATTTAGTGTCTTCTTGAACAGCTGCCCGTAATCCTAGTAGAACTGATGGAAAACTCTCGGTCCATTTGGTATTGTGTGCTCTAATTCTCGCCTTAAGTGTTCTGTGTAACCACTTTATTTTCCCATTTGACTGCGGGTGATAAGGAGTGGTATGTTGAACTTTTGCTCAAGATAGTATTCCTAAATTTCTAAATCATTTTGATTCAAACTATTTCCTTGGTCAGTAATAATTGAAACAGGTGTTCCAAATTGAATGATCCAGTTATAAAAAGCTTGTGCCACTGTTTGAGCTGTAATATTGCACAAAGGTACAACTTCCATCCAGGCGCTGAAATGATCAATGTAAGTAAGGCAGTACACATTGCCCTCTGAAGGTGGTAATGGTCCAACTATGTCAATATGCACTATGCAGAATCGGTCATCTGGTTGTTTGAACTCTCTAAGTTGGGATTTTGTATGTCTTGTCACTTTGTTTAGCTGACAATCAACATAAGCTTGGGTCCATTTGCGAATGTTGTTTTTCATTCCTAGCTATATGAGTTTGGAAGTAATGTGCTCAACTGTGCTTTTAACTCCTGGGTGCGCCAGGTTATGAAAATGTTGAAAAATTTTCATTTGAAATGGCTTAAGAATAAAAGGTCAAATATTGTGAGTGAAAATATCACACCACAACAAATCTTTTTTCCTAGTTGACATTGTTTAAACTGTATGCTGGCGCAACTTGTCGAGTTCCTTGTCATTCTGTTGACACCTCACAATATCTGCATAATTAAGCACATTAATCTCCTCCCTTGATAAGGTATCGGCTATCACATTGTCTTGACCACTTACATGTGTTATGTCAGCTGTGAATTGTGAAATGCAGTATAGTCGTAACTGATGTGGCGAAGTCTTCTCATTCTGCTGAAATGTGTATGTAATTGGTTTGTGGTCTGTGAAAACTGCGAAGTTCCTTCCTTTAGTGTAATGTTTAAACTGTTTGATCACCAAATAAATTGCTAGTAGTTTGTCATAAGCACTGTAGTTCTTCTGAGCTACATTAAGTTTTTTTGGAGTCCTTAATGAACTGTAGCTTCTTAGGAAGCGTGATGTAATTAAGTGTCCTAGAAATTCCAATTTTTTTGCACCTAAAATAGACTTTGTAATATTAATACGTAATCCGTATTTTGCTAGTCTATCAAGAACCAATTTTAGATGTCTTAGATGTTCTTCTGATGTTGAAGCTATTAATATATCATCCAGATGTGCAAATACAAAATCTAATCCAAAGAGTACTTCATTGATAAAACACTAAAATGTTGCTAGTGCATTGCGGGGTGCAAAACCCATAATATTAAATTCAAACAGCCTAAACGGTGTGATCATGGCAGTTTTAGGCTTATCTTCCTCTGAAATTGGAATCTGAAAAAAATCTATTTTTGAAAATATCTTAGTCACCATGTGAAGCGGGCTGGCCCATTTGGATTTTGATGGTCTGATGATCCCATGTTCTAACAAAGTTGAATTTCTGTTTAACTTGTTATCAATGATCCACTGATCTTGTTTTGGAGTAAACTGGATGACCGTTTGTGTTTATGTGATGTCTGATGTTATGGATGACCTCAGAGTTGGCATCGTGATTTCAGGATAGGATATAAGTAAATTTGTAAACTTAATATTTTGTTTTATTATGTTTAAATATGTAATTTGATACTGATATAATTTCACCTTTTATAATTTCAGGCTAAGTTTGGTTATGCCATCACTCAAGCATTTCTTATGAACATCAGTCCATAAATTAAATCTGTTCAGGAAGTCTGCCTCTATTATTCTTTTGTCAATGTTAGCTAACAATAAACAGCCATTGAAAACTACAACGCAATCCAAGCGTAGGCTTTAATTCCATAAGTTGGTATTTCGGTTGCATTTGCTGCATAGAGTTTATATGTAGGGTCAATTGCATCATCTTTTCTAGCTGGAATTATTGACACGTCTGCACCTCTATCAATAAGAAACCGCAGACCTATTTTACTGTCACGGATAAATAATCAGTGCTTGTGGCTTCTATCATTGTTATTGATAGCCGAACTTGCTGTTAATTCTTCTGTCAGAATTTTCCTCACTTTTCCATTTGCATGACTGCATACATTTTTCTGAAATACATTTCCATCCAAACTTAAAATGGTAATAGAAATACTTGCCATTAGAACTAAGTCTTCATCTGCTTTGACTGGAACTGCAGCTCAACTTCTGCAGCAAGGACTTTGACTTCTACTGCAACACTGGTCTGCTGTCATAGCTGTGATTTGTTGCTCCAGATGAGAAATTTTGTTTACTAATTTTTCAATCAAAGAATTCTTTGCACCTTGATCTTTAATATTGCACATTTCACTATGAGGATTCATCTCCAGCATTTTGTCTGCCATAACTGTAACGCACTCAAGGCATTCTTCACTTAATATGAGGATATTTTTGACGGAATCTGGAAGATTTTCAAGCCACAGGGTATGTAGAACCTTGTCAGAGACATCTTTACTGGCTAGTGATCTCATTTTTCTTAACAGGCTTTAGTCACCTAACTCGATGCCTGTTACCAATTCTTTAATTTGCTAGTCCTCTCTCTCTTTAAATATTTCCAGAAGCGTGAATTTGCTGTGGTATGTTTTATTCTTCTCCGGCTCCTATAATAATATCCCATATATTTTGAACATATTTTGGTTCAAGTTGAGCAATAATATAATTGAATCTTGTCTCTTCTGAAGTAATTTTGTTTATGGCAAGCTGAGCTTCTACTTGGTAGAACCAGATATCCGGTTTTTCTGCCCCAAAACAATGGTATTTTTATGCTCACTTTCTAATCACACATTTATTGTCTGTAAATTCTTTAGCATTACTATTTGCCATTATGACGATGCTGTTGTTTCATTTACTAACTATGGAAACACAAATTATAAGGTGATAAAGCTTAACTTTGAATTTGTCTCTCTAACTTACTTTTAATGTATATTACTTACGTATATCATAAAACGGATCATGTACGGGTCACCATTTGTTGTAGTTTTCTGTTACAATTGCATTCTTAATATCTATTGCGCCAGGGAGTAAGAGTATAAGTCGAAAGTAGCTAGTTTTCAGGAGAGAGGTTTGAAGTTTTCAAAACTGGGACTATGTCAAGAGGTGATGATTTGAAATGAATGAAACACGAGAATATGTTTAAATCTTGTTTAATTTTGTATTAATAGTAATATTTTACTTTTAAATGTTTTCAAGAATGAAATCACTGACTTGTACTGTCAGAATCCATTAATTGCCATGACTTATTCTATTATAACCAAAAAACGTTTTGGTGCAAAAACATATCTTTTCACACGTTTTAACATTAAAATTCACTTGGCTTATTCAATATTACAACAAACAAGAACAGATTGTTTCATTCGTTGAATTCATCTAAATAAGGTAGTGAACTTTTAGTTGCAGTGGTGGTTTTTAAGTTCTGATAAAAGCTGTGAAAAACTGGGTCAATCAGTGGCAAGAGGTTCAATAAATCTTTTTCTTTTCTTTTCTTTAGATATTGGAAGTGTGGTGTGGTTACATTCCTCGGGATTTAGTGGATCATCTTGATTGCAGTTTCTTCAGTCCAAATTAGCTTCTGAAAGGTGCATCTTCATCAAGAACTTACTTAAACTGAGTGGTTCACTTCTGTTTTGTATACCTGAGCCATCTAATCTCAGTCCACTTGTAAGGTTCACCTCCAATGTCCTCCTTTCTAAGAAACAGGCTGGTCTTGTAAAGGTCTGCAAAATTGAGGAAGTCTGTATGGGAAAGTTCTATAACTTCAAATTCATTTCTCTTTCCAACACTTTTGACAAGCTGAACCAGTCATAAGGGTGTGATATATCCAAACACAGTTTTTTTTTCTGTTTTGTATAAGCCCATGGTCTGCGTGACATTCCATGTGACTGTATCCACTCACCATGAATTTGTGGTCCACCAACTGTAGATTACAACTAGTCTGCTGAAACATGAGAGTTGTGACTCTGGCGTCCACACATGTCTGGATACATCTTTGGGTAGCTGAGAAAGTTCGCTCAAAATACAGGTAGCAATCTGATTTGTTCCACGAGCACCTTCTGCTTCATGCCACATATAACATTGTAGAGATGGTTTGCTAGTCTCATACACAGTCAGCTTATATGTCCACAGTTGTCTTTTATAAAAAGACACAGATGACTGGATGAAAGGTATGGGCAAACACTGCTGCAAATCAAAAGTGTAGCATCTTATACTGTGGTCAGACTTAGCAGTGGTCTTGTCTACATCTTTTTGTAGGTATGTCCTATCAGCTTCTGCTTGATGAACAGAAATTTTTTTTCTAATCTTCTTCACCACTGGCTAACTTAAATTTCATTTGTAGGGTGTCATACTTGTGATATGTATTGACTTAAGATGTTTTGAAAGATATTCCCAAAAGTGGAATACCCCGGAATACATAGTACGACCCACAGGATTGGAATTTTCTTCTTTGTAAAGTGAATGCATGGTATTTAAATCAAGAAATGCAGGAAGATATTTCTTGTTGTTTGCCCTTCTAGTGTAATGAGATCCATAAGACAGAAAGAATAGTATGTGCATACAAACCTCAGTCACTTGCTCTGCAGAGATCAAATTATCAGATAATACTTACCCTCTTGGTAGGTTACACCAGAAGTAGACACACTTCATTTGTTATTGCTAGAGTTACAAACATTTGTCTCTCATCAAGTGTGTTCATAAAACATGCCCTACATACCTTTATTCTTTCTCCATTTATTTTAAAATGAAAATTATGTGACACCATTCTAAACTTCTCCTTATCAGGATCATCATTAATGTTTTAGTTTCTACTGTATTGACAAGGCTGGCAACATGTGCTACTCTCTTATCCCTCCTGCCAAGAGACCAGTGTTCTTTAAATATTCTTTCCCTTATATCTTCAGAAAGTCTTTCTTTACACTTTGCTCGACACCCATGTAGCAGTTTTATTTCTCTGGTCCAAACAAATTTACTTTCTGCTATTGCGATTTATATACTTGTCTCTGTTCCTTGATCTTGAATATGTACCCTTGTTCACGCCAGATTGAGTTTGTTCTGAATGTTTTGTTGTTATCCTAACTAGCTTTCTTATGGCAAGAAACTTGATGGAAAACATTAATACCATCCTCACTTAAACTACTCATGTCTATAGGTTCACAATTTGGATCGGTTTCATTACTGTCATTCATTTCTTCGCGTCCAACTGTGTTCATTGGCTCTAGGACTACCTAACTGCTATCCTTTCTTTCACCTCTTCTTCCCACTTCTATAGAGCGAAAATATGGATTGTTTTCGATGTCCTTGTTCATTTCCTCAATGTCATCTATGGCCATTGGCTGCAACACTTGCTACCTAAAATAACAATGGTAGTGTTTGTATAATCACATAAATGGTATTATAATATAGGCAGTTAGAACAGTATTATGTATCTTTAGAAATACTTGATGTTCATGCAAGACCTTTTTCTTCAGTTTCAACTTTTAGATAAACTTCAGCAAGTTCTAAATTATGTGATGTAGTTGCTTGTAATGTGCTCTCTTCAATATTGTGGACATCCCGGCGAAGCTGTTCTTCAGGTACATTTGAAAGGATATTCTGACAAATTTCCATAATGTTTAAATCAACCCTGGAAGATTAAATTGTATCCTTTTTCTGAACAAAATGTTGGCAGTTTATATTTGACATTGTCACTACAATGAAAGAAAAAAAAATCTGATGTGTTACACTCACATGACTTTCTCTACTCTTGTACAAACTATTTTTATAAACGCTTATTCTCCATGTACTTCATGTTATATGAGTTTGCAGACTCTATCTTATTGCTAATTTTCTTGTAGAAGTAAGGGGAATATATATTTACAAGGGAATATAGAAATACAGTAGCCTTTAAGCACATACATATCTCTTAATAGTTGATTGCAAGGTACAGCACCATTCCCTTTGCCACAGATTAATACTCTTTGCATATCAAAGACAAAAAAATGAATAACGAATTCCCATTTTTGAAAATACGTATTGAAAAATTTAAGGGAATAACAAGCAATATCTCGAAAATGGTTCACTCAACAAAAAAAAATGTATATAACATAAATTGTGTATTTTAATGCGATCTACATTTTTTGTGTAGTAACATTTTGACTATCTCTTATGGTTTACCAGTTATGCAAAAGTCGTTCACAATGAAGAATGCTTTTGGAGACATTCCCAGAAAATTCAAGATATACATTTTATTTGTCATGAAAATACCGTAAACATATATTTTAATCAAAATCGTTAGAGCCATTTTTGAGAAAATTAAAATTTTCGAAAAATGTTCCATGTAAAGGGTAATCTGGGGTGGGGGGATTTTCTTGAAAACCTTCGTGTTGCATCTCTGGAAGATACTGAACCTAAATACCAAGTTTGGTGTTTATCCGACTGTTGGTTTCTGAGTTATGCTGTTCACACACAGACACACACACGGACATGTTTCCAAAAATGCTTTTTTTGGATTCAGGAGCTCTCAAAACATATATTTCCGGTGAAATCTCGGTATCAAATGTTTTGGTGGAATACAATACTTCCCCTACTTACTACACGTAGTAGAGAAAGTAAAACTGCATATGTTAAAGTTAATAATACAGAAATATTTTCACAATGAATGAAACATAATGCATATTATAGTATTCAGTCTTCCTCACCTGGCGACTCATAGATATTTACAGGAATCATGCCGGCAGTAGCATCTTTAAGTTGGATAAGATACTTCCTTTATTATTGCCTTATCAGCGTCTTCAGTAAGGTTGTTATCTGAAAGGGGAACCATATTTTGAGACTTACAAAGTATTTACATAGGTCTGTAATGGTAAGATATAATATAATACAAATATAAATCTACCTGAACTGTAACTGGATATGTTTGCTTGATTTACTTTTGCATTCACCCATTCTACCATTTTTCTCCCTCTGCTACATCTTCAAAACTTGAATTTCTTCTACTATTATGTCAATTTCAAGGTACACAAATAATTACATATTAATAAGTTATAATCATACATCTTTTGAAACATAAGTATACAGCTGGTTTCCCCTTCAATAATAGTAGTTGCCAAGCCTTTGTTCTTAAGAGTGTGTCAATAAACAAATGGTAATGTCACACAATTCTGACTGGGTCTAACAATGTAAGTTGACTTATACTCTTGAACCCAATATCATATTTTTAATTTCTGTTATGCTCAAAGTGTTATAAGTTGACAAATTGTATAAATAAGACATAAACTCTTAGCCCTACACAAAGCTAATGCTCTAAATTACACACACACACGCACGCACGCACAGAAAATTGAATTGTTTTACTTATATTCGTACTCCTTGGTGTGAAAGATATATTGTAAGAAGTAAGTTTACCATTTCAGATGAAAAACAGAAAGTTTATTTATTTTCTTAAAATCAGTAACTCCTTAACAACAGTTACGATCGTGTCTCCATAGAGTGTATATATCAAAGAAGAACATTTTATTTCATAATATTGGTGTTGATGTAAGCTTGAAGTACTCTCTAGAATTTCAATGCTGGAACTACTGCCACAATTGGTTGCACCCAAGCTCATAAGCAAAGTGAGCGACATTCCTAGGCGTATAACTCATAATTGAGTTACTCTGGTTAAATCAGGCTAGTTAGTGTTATTTAGTAATGATACAATAAAGAACTTTTACAAAGAACTATTGATTACATCAAATCATGCTCAGTATATTTTGCTTTTTATGGTGTGTTCCATCAAGAACTGTAGACGTTTTAGTTTTTTTAGTCTTGTAATTTTTACTTTCTCTACTACATATAGTAAGTAGGGGAAGTATTGTATTCCACCCAAAAATTCAATACCGAGATTTCACCGGAAATACATGTTTTGAGACCCCCTGAATCCAAAAAAAGCATTTTTAGAAACATGTCCATGTGTGTGTCTGTGAACAGCATAACTCAGAAACCAACAGTCGGATAAACATCAAACTTGGTATTTAGGTTCAGTATCTTCCAGAGATGCGACACAAAGGTTTTCAAGAAAATCTCCCCACCCCAGATTACCCTGTACTTGGAACATTTTTCGAAAATTTTAATTTTCTCAAAAATGGCTCTAACGATTGTGATTAAAATATCAAATGTTTAAGATATTTTCATGACAAATGAAATGTATATCTCAAATTTTCTGGGAATGTCTCCAAAAGTATTCTTCATTGTGAACGGCTTTTGCATAACTGGTAAACCATAAGAGATAGGCAAAATTTTGCTATACAAAAATTGTAGATTGCATTAAAATACAAGAGAGAGAGAGAGAGAGATAGAGATAGAGATAGATAGATCTCTTATTCACGCCATTTGAACCTGCTGGGATAACATTTCAATAAAGCTCAGACAAATTCAGCTCTATAATCCAAACTGCAATTATTGTTATGCGTCCTTTGAGTGTTTCGTACTGGAATGTTTGAGAAGCTTGAGCCGACATTACGATGAATTTAACGTAATGTGATAGTCTTACACTGTATTAAATGGAGATATTTAGAATTGACTTAACGCGATGTAACTTAAAAGTTTGGCAAAGTGAAACTTTTCCTTCCCGTTACTCAAGTTTGATTTCACATGGTAATTAGAATCAATCGGTACCAGCTTGATGTAATAAAAGAACTATGAATCAGGAGTCATTCCAATTATGTTAAGTGCATGTCAATTATATCTTTAGTTTACCAGCATTTTCATGTTATGTTAAGTAAAGTTCATCGTAATCCCAGTATTACAGGCGATCTTATAAATAGACGTTCAGCACGCGTCTGCTGGCCATGTATTTCATTGGGTTGTTACAGTGCTTTTCTTTTGAGGTTAAGGAGCAAGGTACCTACACACATAAATATACACGAGTGTTCAGAAAATAAAAGGCAATTCTTCTGCACTTGCACGGATTTCCCACTCATTGTGTGTGGAATTGACTGCACGCATGTTACTATTTTGTACCCATCCGTGAATATGGTGAACTTTTCCGAAATCAGAAAGGGTATTTCTCTATCAACACGCAAGTGATCTGTGATGCAAAATGAAGATTAAAAGCATTGTTTCCAGAATTTTAAGCTGCTTTTCAGTACGTATCCCATCGCTAAAATTATTAAACTCGTCAATCACGACTTTCCAGCATTATTCTTCCAGCATCTTTGTAACACCTTTTGGTTTTTCTGGATTACTTGGATCTTCATTGAAAACGTTAATAAAAGTAAATTCCCGTGAATCAGGAACCTAAGCTTATATATATAATATAAACTAACCCTAACCAAACCTCCCGTAAATCAGAAACGTAAAAAACTAATAAACATAAAATAAAAAGTAATTAGGAACGCTCATTGCGAGTGTTGGCGGTATCTCATTGGCTTTGAAGGCCAGCGTAATACAGGTTATCACACGTTTTTTACACTCATATTGTTTAAATGGATTTTCTTTATTTCTACCAACAAACATTTATCTCTTTCGCTGACGTTTCTCCCCTTTTCCTATCACACGTAACCTTATTCATGATTGCATCAAGTAAATCGCGCAAACAATACCTTCGGGAGTAATGAGCTCTTACTTCCATAGTCGTAACTAAAAGAGTAAGTTGTATTTGAGCTCTCCAACATTACTTTCGGAGTAAATTTCTCTCGTAGTAACCTACTTCGATAGTGGGGACTTCTTTAGTAAACGTTACTTCCGAAGCAATTTACTCTGTGGTGCACACCACCTTAAGAGATTAAAAGAATCTAACATATTTATTGAGAGTGACTATGGGGAAGAGGACAGAGAATTAAGAGATGTACTTCTAAGAGAAATGAAAAAAGCTAGAGCAGAAGGAAAACAGGCTTACGTTTGAGGACTGGATTTATGGATAGATGGCAGAAAGCACACAATTAGCAGAATTTAGGATAGAAATCAAACACACTAGGATCAAAGGCACCTGTAAGAAGCAAACACATGTCAGAAGCAGAAAGAAGAGATGGCATGTGTGAAAGTGAGAGGTAGGAGGCAAGTGAGCATGATGTATCCAGCCAATTGATGGAAGGAGGAGAAGCAAGGATGAAGTTCCAGGTCAGAAATGCCGGGCGAGTGATGGATGGAGAAAACAAGAATGATGTCATCAGCCAGGCAAGCGTTGCCAGAAAGTCAGCACACACAGAATGGACTTGGGGGCAGCTGCTGTCCTGGATGTTTGGAGAGAGTCCAGACTAAGCTTTGTGTCAACACTGGTAGAAAACATAATGGAAGTGGGAGGTGATTAGGCTATGGATAGGTTGACTTGGAACAGAGCTAAATTACAAAGAGTTTAAAAATGAAAGAAAGGTTTTAGTATAGGGAAAATAGTTGGGGGTTATATTCTGGAAAGTTGAAGGATTGATAAAAGTACAGAATGGTGAAATAGTGCAGATATTAAAGGATTGTGATGTGATGGCAGTAGTAGAAATATGGTTAGGAAGGGGTATAAATATTGACCTAATGGTTTTAATTTGTACAGAAAAGAGGGTATTAAGAAGAAAGATAAGGGATATTTATCAGGTGGAATTGGTTAAATTAAATTGAGTTTTATTTATGGATGCTCTTTAACTCCTGTGGTCTTTAGCGTCCCATTCCATATTGGGCGTGAAAGACCGGTAATTTTGCTCACAGGGCTCTTTATCAGGTTTGAGGTTCTTTTACGTGCCATAAATCTACGATATGGGACCACCGGCTTTAATTCCCTTCTGAAGGAAGCCATGCTAAGGATTTTTACACCCGAAAAAATCCATTGCCCTCTGCTGGGTTTGAGCCTGCGACCTCGGGAACTAGAGGGTAGCATGGTAACCATTACACCACGTAGGACAACAGGTGGAATTGGTGTGTTGTAAAAGAAAGTTTGCCAGTGATAGTGTTTAATGATTTAGGTGGAAATTCAGTTCTGTGGTGTAAAGTATGTGGGGTTGACGTGTCTGGCATCCAAATAACTTGAGTTTAATAACCCAGATTTGTTCAGTAACTTAGGATAAGACATGGAGGAACTGCAAAACAGATACAAATACAAAAACTTTATAAGTATGACACATCTAGTTGATATAAAAAAGGATATGGAGAAAGAAACTGTACCAGAAAGGGCTAGTAAAAGTAGAATGTGTAACAAGGATTTGCAAGGAACACGATCTGATAATGTGTTATGATGCTAAAGGGAAAGATACTATGAGTGAATTTACTTTTTCAGTTTATAATGGGCAAAGTGCTATTGAATCAAATGTTACTTGTGATGCAGTTAAGACATGTATCTGGCAGATTTCAAGGTGCTGGATCTAGTAGGTATCAGCAGTCATTTTGTGCGTAAAGTTCCAAAATAAGTATAGAAAAGAGATACAATTAATATGAGTATTGTGGACTTAAATGAGGACTAAAACAAATATTCACATGTCTATTTTATTTAATATTTTACAAGATCTTGGGTTGTACGTAATAATGGTGAAAACCAGAACAATGTACAATTTACCATTCAGGATTTGCAGGGTATTTTCCACAACCCATTGAAGCAATTATCTCCTGCTGGAGCAGCTGATCAGTCACAGCATTAAGTTTCAACAGGAATGTATAGTCACTGTAGTGCCTCGAATATCTGTGCTTTAAAATTGTATTTCTTTGAACTCATCTCACTATTTACACATTTATTTATTTTCACTGTTTTCTCACAAAGGTAAACCAAACACAGATAAGTACCAGCTGCCCATTTCCTGCTTGTTAGGTTTAATTTTCTGGAGGGAGCCAATATTACAAGGTATGTCACTACAGCCAGTAACTCCTGGTACAACATAGTCACATTGAAACTTGTGTCCATTTACTTCAACACTATATGTGTTACAAAGCTTCTTCTCCACTCAGTAATTTTTTTTTCATACATCTTTTTATACACCCAGTCTCCAGCCGATTTAGAATATTCCACGGAACTGCCCATTATTTTTTTTCTCTAAGGGAAAATTATGATCTAGATGATATCCTATATGATTAAAATGATTGATATGCATAATGTCAGTTCAAAATCTTGCATTATTTATGATACTGCTTATAATGTTTTGTGAAATTCTTACATAGCCAGTTTGTGTTTTTAAGTTTTTCTTCACTCTACACATCACACCCATACTTGTGCAACAAATACTGAATAGCACAAGAAGAACATTTACACATCTAAACACAAAGTAATATTTACTGGACATGTCTACATTTCTTGTGTCAGCTCTTTCTCCATCTTCAATGGACTCCCTCAAATATTCATTCAGTTTATAATCTTCTTAATTTAAGCTGAAGATTTGCCTTCCTCATCATTCAAACTTTGGTTCACATTAGCAACATTTATAACATTAAATTTCAGTTCCCAGCTTGCACTATATTTCAGCATCAATCTTCAACTCCATATGTAAAGACTCAGAAGCTAGTGTAACTTCACTTTGTTGCTGAGATTTGGTTACTAATTAATGACTAGCTGTAGCACTTGCTTTCTTTTAAGAAAATTTTAAATTTTTTGTTTTTTATTGGAAGGTTTTTCTTCTAGTCCTAAAAATTTTGAAGGCAACACATTATCTTTCAGTCTAGGGCTGAATTTCTCGTTCAGTATTATTTTTATAACATCTGACTCATTAAAATAACTTTCTTTGAAATGAATTCCCATACTCTGGCATTTTTATTGGCACAATTTTTTTTTGTTACATAGCAGCAATCCATTTGTTGTACACATGTTGATTCTTATCTCTATCAGGTATGAGTAATAACAAACTTTTCTGTTTACGCCAAAATTATTTGCAAACCCTAAGCACTGCATGCTTAATGTCACAGCACACCGGAAAGGAAAACTGCCCTACAGCCACAAAATAACAATAGGAATTAGATGCAACGTATGGCTACTAAAGCAAGTGACAATGAGTAGCGTGGTACGTCAGTCCTTATGATGTCACTTTGAGGTGAGCATTGAACATAAAAATGCTTCCAGAATGAAATAGGTAATGAATGATGTGGTTTTCAACAATGTGTTCCGAATTGTTTACATTTTATTGTTAGATATCTTTAAAAATGAAGTTCAGTCCTGCTTTAAGTTAAAGAGATACAAATGGAATGATAATCAAGTAGAATGTTTTATAGGAGAGCTGGAATCCAATCCAAGTATAGAATATTTAATGATAATGTGGAGATATTAATGAAAGTGATGAAAATGGGTGAAGTAATTGAGTATCTGGAGAGGTCAGTTAAACAAGCAGGGCATAGTATGAGAGTAAAAGGAACTGACATTAAGTTTCATGAGGGCTGGTATGACAATGAGTGTAGAACAGCAAAATGGAGAGTAGAAAGAGAGTTGGGAAAATGGAGACAAGCAGGGGAACAACAGGAAAGAGAATTTTATGATAGACAGATAGGGGTGTAAATCTCTCATGGAAGAAAAGAACAGATTAGGGGTAAAAAATACAAGCTGCAACACAGTTGAATGACAATAAAACAATATGGTCGACAGTTAACACGTTGACTGCAGATCGGTTGCAGGAGTCCAATGTCAGTCTTTCTTAGGTACCATTAGGATTGCTTCTTGCTTTATGTAACTTATGAAGGTAATATAAATTGCAATTATTATGCCACAACTATGGAAAGAAGTGTTACAATCCCTATATTAATTATACATATTTATCTTGTACCACCCTGTAGAGACTGTTACCATATTGAAATCATGTACACAAATACATAATGGTACTACCCTGACTGGCAAACATGCATATGGTTTTGTGGCTGTTTCTTAAAAGATTTAGCAAGCCATTTCTGACTGCTATACTGAATCCGCTCTATGAAACACACTTTTGTGTTACTTGGTGCAACATTGGCACAGCATGTGCAATTGATAAATGATAAAATTGTTCAGTTTCAGAGATTGATTGGTTAATATTTCCAAATAGCCGTGAAAGCGTAGCATATTGCAATTAAATCATTAAATGTATCCCTTAACGCATTTTAAAAGCAATACATAAAGAAAAGATAGTTATATTTTTTTCTCTTAGGCTGAGTGTTGCGGTCAGGGGACAATGAGAGCATTCACTACTGCCACGTGTATGGGGCTGCCTCTTGCTTTTGTTTACCTCCTGTGTGTTTCTTATTTCAGGAAGGATATAGTTCCAATTATTATCTTATGCATGTCACACAAGATTAGTCATAAGTCTCAAACGTCATGCAGTAAGGGTTAGTGTTGTATATGCTTGAAAATGATGGAATTAATGGTTTGGTAATAGTGAAACTGAAAGTGGTGATAGTATTCAGACAAAAATTACTAACGAACAGAGACCGATGAATCAATTTCAGAAGATACATTGAAAGAAGAAATCATGGACATAGATGCATTTGGATCATTTACAATATGCTCAATGAGAAAAAGTTAATTACAAATTCTAGGAAAATCCTTGCTCGAAAATTAACTCCAAGCCAGTCCATTAGGCCATACTAGGTCATGAGATGAATTTGTACCTTCATCAAACCAGAGGGAGAAGGAAGAAAGCAGTACAGAGAATGCTATAAGGAAATAAGAAAAACCTTGGGAAACAAATAAAGTAAGTTTCTGTCAAGACAATGAGGGGCAACCTGGATTTTGCCCACATTGTTTTAATCAGTTTAAAATATAACAATGAAAAGCAAATGTGAGCCTCTGTTACTGACAATAAGTTTAGGCCTAAATTATTTTTGTGTTAAGGAAAAAAATTGCACCAAAAATCATATTGTTGTTTATAGTGTTTAAAACTGAGTGAATTAGTAATATGAAATTTCATTTTCTAAATGTATTTGTAAAAATATAATAAATATTAAAGTTGTGAGTGGTATTGGTAATAAATTGCTAGATCAATGAAAATCACTTTGCGTGGTATCAGACCATGAAAACCGATACCACTGCTGACAGAAGTGCTGTCTATTTCGTAGGTTATATTGAATGCTTATGCATGGTATCGGACTACAGAGACCGATACACCTCTGATGGAACTGCTATCTATCTCTTAGGTTACACTGAGATTATAAAACTTACATCATAGTAATTCTTCACACCGCTAGATGACATTGTTTGTGGTAAGATGTATTGGACTCTGTGGCCCGCTTACGTAATAAAATCAGCATGCATATCGGATGTTGGAGACCAATATAGTAAATAAGATATAAGAGAAGCAAAATGGTCTCAATAAACGTGTTAAGAGATTATATATATAAAAAGAGTAGTTGAAAATAATATTGATCCGAGAGATGGTTTAAATACTTCAAAGGATTTTGAGGGGGTGATGAGGTATCCCATCAAGGTTTGTGGCCAATCATATGTGCATTAAATATTGGATATGTGGACAGATGAATCGACCTAAATGAAGTAAAGGAAAAATCAAAAGATTAAAAAGAAACATTGGTGGTATACTAGGGAAATTCTGGAGGGTTTGGAGACACTAGGAAAATATAGGGATGTTATTGGTGCAAGTATTTAATATAATATTTGAAGAGGTTAAAGTTTCTAAATGATGGAGGACAGTGATTATAGTACCAATGTTTAAGGGAAAAGGTGACATAAATAAAACAATAAACTATAGAAGAGTGAGCCTACTATTGGTATAGGGAAGCCACATATCAGCAGAAAGGCTACAGAATTGGGCAGAACAAGAAAATAAATTTTCAGAATTTCAGTCATGTTTCAGAAAAACTAGGATAATGTTGGACAGTATTTTTATAATATATTTAATGGTAGAAAAATATTTAGGCCATAAAAGGGAGAGGCTATACATGCTGTTTGTGAATTTTGAAAAAGCATTTGATACAATTAATTTCAGTGCATTGTGGTCAAAATTGAACAGAATAGGAATGACAAGTTTATAAAAGCATTGCAAAATTTATGTTGCACAAATGAGCATTATGTTAAGATTACACAGGATAATGGTGACTACTAGTAATTCAAACACAATTGGTCTTAGCCAAGGGTGTCAGCTAAGCCCTAGATTATTGAACTTATTTATTGATGGCATGCTAGAAGAAGTCAGTAAAGCCAACATGCACATGGCAACAATTAAAAATACTGAGATTCCTGGTCTAATATTTGATGATGGCCTGTTAGTGGGTTCAATTAAAAATGTTGGACTAGTGAAATCAACCAAAGCAATTTATAAATTTGCAAGGAATGGGGTCCAAGATTAAAGGCTTGAAAACAAAAAATCATGGTTTTGAAGAAAGGAAATAAGCTGTGAAATAATGAAAAATGGTGTTGGGAGGCGACAAAAATGGAAGTAATTAATCAATTTGATTATTTAGGGATTAGGCTCAACAGCAATGGTGGTTAGAGCAAACACAAAGTCTTAGACAAAAGGAAGGTTGGCTTTTAAAGTTATTAGTACCTATAGGCACAAACTACAGGAATGCACATAAAGTGGTTGGTGAGAATATATTTGGTAGCAGTCAAGACTAAAATGGTGTATGGTGTAGAAGTATGGGGTGGCTAATTATAATTCGCAGGAATTTTTGCAGACAAGTTTTGAGACTACCAAAAGCCTCACTTAATGAAGTTGCACAAACAAAACGAGGAAGAGTAGGGAGTAAAGGAAAAATAATGAGAACAATTTTAAAATATTGGCTTAGAGGAATAAAACATCTGGAAACAGTGCTTAAATTTACAGGAGAATGCGACTGGGTGTAACACATGGGTTAACAGAATTAAAGACGCCATGGAAAAAATTGGCTTAGGGTGACTTGGCAAACTAGAAAACCAAAACAAAGGGGATTCTGGAAAGGAGTTAAACAAGATATTAAAATTGAGGAAATGTTTAGGCTGGTTTCATGGTTTAAGCTTAAGCTTCAAACCGGGCTTAAACAGATGCTTAAGTTACACCTGAGTTTTACAGTACGTAGTTCAAGTGATAAGCAGAGTTTATATGTGGCTTGGTTTAAACTGCACTTAACTGTGGTTTAAGCTAAGGAATCACCATGTTATATGAAGAAGGTGATATTAGTGATGATGAACTGCAAATTATTTTAACCCAGATGCACAACAGAAGATGATCTAGAACGTTTAGAATGTGTCCAAACTATTGATGATACAATTAAACATAAAAGCGCTGGTAAAACAAAACTTAATTTTAAAATTTATACCTCATACCGTTTCTCATACATTGTCACACTCATTGTCATCGTATTTATAATGTGTTACTTTTCAGTAACAAAGTCTTCTTGTCAGAAACAATGCTTCTCTTGGCATTGAGGTTATTTGCAAGTGGAAGTATGCTAATTGCAGTTGGACATCTCAAAATCTACAGCATTCAGAGGTGTTAAAATTGTTTCACACCATTTTAATCCACTCTTTCTATCACAATTTTCCTCCACTTCTGGTTTTTCTTACTCCATAGTAATTGTTTAATTGTTTGCACTCTATCACAGGCTTATGCTGCTTCACAGTTTCTAAGAGAATGCTGACTTGTTGAGAATTAAAGTTTGCAATTCATTTTGACTCTGATTTTTTCAGTCATTTTAATGATATGTTGCTGGATAACCTACAAAAGCTTATTAGGAACAGTGTGTTGCTATTCTGGCAAAACAAATAATGGAAATTCGCTCAATGCACATGTGCAAATATTACCAACTTTACAGTTCCATGGAGTTTATCAGCTCATTAAAGCTGAATGTGGTTGTCCTATTGTGAAACTTGTGAAGCTTAAACTATGCAAGAGGTCCTTAGTACTTTCAACACAAAAAGTCATTAACAGGAGGCTGTGGATTTATAAACAACAGCATGTGCTCAAGTAAGGGAGGGAGCTGCATGGGTTAAAACAGAGGTAGTGAAATGAAAGGAATAAGAGGAGGCAGGAATTTAGAGAAATGTCCAATGTGCAGAATGAAAGGTAATTACTGGCATACAATTCTTGAATGTGAAGAAACCAAAATAACGAGAGAAAAATTAAGGATTATGAAATGGGCCAATCTACCACTAGATATAGCGCGAAAAAAAAGTTCTGTACTTGAAATCAGGGAAGGACATTAGGAGTTTGGGGACTACTTAAAACACTGGGAATCAGAACTTTTAGAAACTGAATTAAAAGTGGAAAGGGAATGAGTTTATCTTCATGGATACAGTAATCCTGGTAGTTAAATATCTGCAGTGTTGAAGCTTTTGGCCCACTTGGCTACACAGCAACTGCGACGGTTGGTGCTTACGTAATTTTTGTTTTTTTGTATTTGTTAGCCCCACGTTGTGGAACCAATTTGCGAGAGAATTAATGTTGTTTTTACTTCATGCGTTGCCATCTTGTGACGTCACTCCTTGTTTGGTTTGTAGCTCCATCTGGCGTAGCAATTTGCATCAGTTTTGAAATAATTCACTTTAAATGTCCTCCAGCTAGCTGTTTGGGTCGAACATGTATCTCTTACAGGTTGTGAAGCGGAAAGGAATCTTTTATCCAGAAATTATACTGATGAAGAAAATTTGTTTTATAATTTTTATTGCCGAACTCGTTCACTAACACTTTTACATATTGATTTAGATACTCGCCAAACTGAAACTGTTTGTAATAACTTCTTACTTATCACTTTTAACTCTGTATTTCAACTTTGTGTATGATTAACTTTATAATACTTTAGATCTTTAATGATTTTTACTGCGCGTAACTTGACGAAATGAAGGACTGACTGACGACGTGTAGTGTACACGAAATTTTGATGAACTGAGGCGACCGACGTGTAAGGTATTGAGAATTTTGTTGAACTGGGGGCGATCTACCTCGGGCCTGGCTTTATATACTCCCACTCCTCGACATGCCTAAAGATTATAAATGAACTGCTATTGGCTAATAAAACGCGCCAACATTAGCGTCTATTTTAATATCCAATGAAAACCACGAATACATATGCTTTAGGAAATATTCTAGAAGGTTCTACCGAAAACGCGCCAAACATTACGTAACTTCCTTGTTCCCAATAACGATAAACAGCTCACCCCCCTCGCTGCATTATTGCGCTATTATTGACAGTTTCAGTAAAGCCGTATAAACTTATTTCCCAATAATAATTACAATTAATAAACATCTGAAATCAATGTCACATAAAAATACATATTCATATTACAATCATTATTTACATTTAAATCATTTGTGATACAAATTACCGCATCACAACTTGAATACGAGTCAAATATTAGCAAGTAGTGGCATATTTATTTTGTATTACTAAGAGATCGTAAAATAGTATTGTAAAAATTGTATGTACTATAAAGTTGACAATAAATTCAAATTCAATTCAGGCACAGAAGGAAAAGATAGCTATAATAAATTTTGAACAATGCTTTTATTCTGAATAATGTTTATAAATGAAAAAATTCATGCAAAATTACTGGTATTAACAGGGTTTACATGTGGCAGTACAAAAGAAAATATAATCACAAGAAATTTGAAATGTGCCTCTTATGAAAAATCTTGTAAAAAAATAACAACATTAAAGCCATCTATTACGTGTTGCAGTTATAAACGTAAGCTTTCTATATGAAACACATATATTATGTGCATATATTTCTAATTTAAAATACTTAACAATATTTGAAAAAAAGATAAAAGGAACAAATCTTTAAATTTTTTAATGCATTTGAGGTATTTCTACAAATTTCCTTTACTGTATATGAATTGACAAGACATATCATAGAATTAGGTCATTTTTTGTTTAAACAGGAAGTATTTTGAAATTTAGAATCAAGCATCAGAAATGGGAAGGTAAATCCAGAATTCTCTTCTATTTTGTTTACTTATTTTAGGTACAAGATCATTATTAATGGCTTGTTTTTTCTGGGGGTCTATCCCAACACATTTCTTTTGAAGTGATTATTCCAACCTGTTTTCATCTTGAAAGCTGTTTTGTACGACTTTGATGTAGTCTGTGTTGAAGTTGGTTTTAAATGAAAATATTTTCGTTTAACAAACTAAGCACTTACTAATTTCATCAAATAATGACATGGTTAGGTTCTTGGTTTTTAGGCTGTTAAGTTTCTTGGCAGGCCTGATTCAATATTTGTTGTCTATTTTGCAGAATTCTGCTTCATTTATCATTAATGTTGTTAGTCTTCTTGAAGCAGCACTGCCAGCACTCAAAAAGTCCCCAAAGTCAAACTGGTTCATTTTTTCTTGATGCTTGCCCATTTTTGCCATAGCATCAGCTGAATTATAAGTGTGACCTGGAATTAAGTACTTCAGTTCTATTTCTTGAGTAGGAGTAGTGTCACTGTTTATAAAGGTGATCAATGAGAATACAGAATGTAATTCTTGTTCTGAGCCAAGAATTGTCGAGCTGTATTATTATTTTTTCCATATCCCTGTGTTTCTTAAGAAATTTAGAAAAAGCAGAAGCAATGTCTTGTCTTTCTGATAGATACCTTCATGCCATACTACAACAAAATGCTTTTTCTTTCTTTATGTTTGCAAAAGTTTCATTGTACACTTTCAATCTTGAAATAAAGAATGAATCTTTTATGTTCATTCGAGACAGAAGTTGAAGTTTCTGTAGATCTGCTGCAAAAATCCTAGCATTATCATTTGTATCCTTATCACTTTTGCACACAGCACGTGGATCTTTGGCTCTCTCCAAATGCTTTACTTCTTTGGTAATAATATTCTCTGGTACATTTATGTGACACACTGAACAGAATGTACACTTGTTATCTTTATGTTCAAGCTTTGCACCTAAGATAAATATCATAGCTTACCATTGCATTAGAATTATCAATCTGTGTGTTGTAAAGTTTATGCATGAACTTAACACTTAGATCAGGGCGTAAATAGCTGCGATTTGGAGCATGATTTCTAGCATAATTAGAAAACTGTAGCTCAAATTTTCAAATATGATTCCTAGTTCCTCATGGTCCTTCATATTAGCAGGTGTATGCATTCCTCTCCTGTCAACATGCGAAGAGGTTCTTTTTATTGCTAGGGAATTTATAGGCTTTTATTGTTTCTTGATAACTTTATCATCCTTATAACCTTGCAAACCCTTATAACCTATGGTAACTTCATTATTCCTTGGTAGTGGAAGAAAATACTTGTGCAATATCTGGAAAAGTAATTATTATATTTAGTTAGCACTATGCACTTAAGCTTTACTGAATGCTGTTCAGTGTGATTAGCAATCCATTGTCTTCTAAAGTTTGAAGGAATTTAATTGTTGCAGCAGTTGCACCACGTTTAAGGCACCAATTTGAAGCTGTTTTAGACCACGCATGTAATGGATGGCAATTTGCGGGAGATTGTTTCTAGGAGTGTTCACCCCATGTACGATACAAACTTTCCGGTGGCCTTTGCCCCACGTTTAAGAAACAACTTTTTATTTTAATACTTATTTATGTATATATATATATATATATATGTCACGGCTTCGTTAGTAGTATTTTGTAAAGCACGTATCTCTTAACAGGGCTGGTACGGCTAAAGAATGAGGCTTATACAAATTGTAGTTTTATTGTATTTTTTTTTATTAATCCTTCACACGATTAAATAACACTTCACTGATATATCCTACTATAGAGCTGTGAGATTATTGTTAATTGCACTTTTAACAGGTAAACTTTGTATTATTCTCACCGCAATGAATTTTTATGTCTCACACTGAACCCATACCGTATCGAACTGCTTGGGTACGCTATCGTGTAGCATCTACCGTTTGAATTTGTACATTATTTTTCTATTTCTAATCTGTGATTGGCTAATCCTACTGAAATAGAACACCTTTATTTAACTTCTAGGTTTTCTAGTTTTTGATTGGCTATTTATAAACTGTTTTAAATATTACATTATTATTGTTCCAAGAACTATTAGTAACCTTTTTAAACTAATTTATTGTTGTCTCAAGGTTACCTCATTGTTAGCAACTTTCAGCTTCTACTTTGTAGTTGTTTGCTACAGCAGCTTGCTTCTATTCTCACAGCTCCTACATTGTTAATCTACGTAATACATTCACATAACATTATTATACATGTACATAATAAAATAAACATAATACAATGACTGTAATATTCATTTTTATATATTATAACATACTTATGTTGCTTTAAGGCGGGCTGTAATTATATTTTATATTATATAATTAGACTGATATCATTTAAGTGTTAAAAAATACTGCCTCAAATTGCTCCATTTTAGAAATATTTAAAAATTATGTTCTTTTTGTTTTGCCTTTTTAAATTTTTAAATATTCTCTGAAAGTCTCCTGAAAGAAACATAACCTTTTTATTATAACACTTGCTATTTCTCACTGGCACTATTTATGTAACACGCACTGGTTTTCACAACACTAGCATAACAGAGTAATTTATATCTGGTCTGCCATATATTCGACACTTTTACTTTTCACATTTTAAGGTCAGCGATCTGGTGTTCAATGACCTGGGTAAAGCTTATTTATTCACTAACACAGCACTATTAATTATCCTATTTGCTACACATTTAACACTTAGGCATATTAACATTAGTTACCCTTTCATTTACAACTTATTTCCTAAACATATTTATATATCTAATACTTTCTAACAATTTATATCTTATTCATTATTAATATAGTTGCTATTCAGATTTCTAATGTTTTTCTCACTAACAGTGAATTTTCTTCTATTACATCATTTTATCTGTTCACCCTTTTATTTTACTGACAATTGGTTACATTTAGTAAATATATTATAAATAGTACTTGCATTATTTAAGTGATTTTGTACATGTTATACTGCAGTTATTAAATACTCATTTCTTAATACTTTGTAAGGCTATAATTATTACAATTTTTAGATTTACATTGCTTTCCCCTTTTATGTTCCAGATACTTTATTTTCTTTTTCTGTTTCTTCTTGTACCACAGACTGTTCACTTTTGTACGGCTTCAACATTTGTTTGTGGAATCTTCCAATTACTTTATTTGTTTTATTATTCCTTAGTTCATATGTATCTGTTCCAAATATATTTATTATTTCATAAGGACCATGATAACTAAGAAACAATCTCCAATATTCCTTATGAAGTTTATTTGACAACCTCTTGCTTTTCACTAGCATTTGATCTCCTATCTTTACTTTCCAAATTCTTCTTTTTCTTTCTTCATGTTTCTGTTTTCTCTTCAGGGCCTTTGCTTGTATTTTTGAAAATGCTAATTTAAAAATTTCCTCTTTTTCTGGTAATTTAGTTGATTGGTCTTCAATGACTTCCGGTACATTACGGCTCAAAGTATTGTATAATTTTCCATGGTGAAGTTCTATTGGTTTAAATCCCGTTACTGCATTTATGGATTGATTAAGATTTTAAATAATATTTATGTATTAGTACCAACTGCTCTGCTTGTTATGACACACTACACATAGATAATTTGAAATTTCTTTTTATCTCTCTCTCTCTCTACTGGATTGGCATTAGGTCTGTATCTTGATGAGAAATACTGTTTGACTCCCAAATCTTTGATTCCATTCATAAATTTAGAACTGGTAAACACTGATGCATTATCACAAAGTATAGCCTGAACTATTCCTTCCTCTGGGAAATATGATTTTGTTAATTTTTTAAACATGCTGTGCTAGTTGCATTCTTGAGTGCATATATTCTTACATATTTACTAAATACATCATAGCATACAAATAAAAATTTGTACCTAAATGTACTTAAAGGCATTGGACCATGCAAATCTAAACTTAACAAACATCTTGGTTTATCTCACTGAGTTCGTTGTATATTCGTAAGCCACATTAATTTGTTTTGCCTTTTGGCAAAGGTCGCAACACGATATGTATTTCCTTAGTTTATGTCCTAGTTTAAAGATATATAAATTCTCCAAAATAGTTAGGGTTGTCTTCTCTGTACCTGCATGTATTAATCCTAGATGAAATTGTTCTATCACTTCTAATTCCATACTTGTTGGAATATACGTTTTCCACCTCTTTATCTCCTTTCCATGCTTCTAAGATACTATTTTTAACAGCAATTGTACTGTTCTTTGCCTCTTCTATTTTTGGAGCTTTTTCTTTCAAACTTGCTAGTTTAATGTCTTTATCTTGCCCTTCTTTAATATTTTAAAATTGATTTATCAATTCTTTCTTCATTGGAATATCTATCGTAAGCACTTTAATTTCATATTGTTGTCTAGAACAGCTTTCAGGAAATTGTTTGTTGTGGTTGATTCTTGATATTAAATCACTGAATGTATTTTGTTTGCCTGGAATATGTATAATTTCTACATTAAATTCCATTATAGCGAGAATCATTCTAACTAACTTGCCACTACATAACCTACATTTCTGAACGAAAGTCAAGCTAATATGATCTGTATATATTTTCACTTTCTTCTGAAATGTATATGTCTTAATCTTAAGTAATGAAAAATAAAGTGCTCCTATTTCTAACATTGTTACTGATGCATTTCTTTCAACATTGGTTAGGCCACGTGAAGCAGTACTTATTACATGAAATGTGTTGTCATTTTCTCTTTGCCATAGTATTCCTGCATATCCTTGACAAGAATGCATCCACATGCAACTCATAATCTAATTCATCCCTTGGAAGTTCCAGTAGTATTGCATGTGCAAACAACTTTCTTACATTTTCAAAACATTTTTGTAGCTCTTCTGTCCAGTTCCATTTATTTGTTTTCTTTAATAGCTGTCTTAAAGGTTCTACTTCTATAGCATATCTTGGTAAAAATGTACTTTCATAATTCCAAATTCCAAACAAGTGTCGTAGCTGTCGAATATTTTTAGATGGTGGTATTTTTAATATGGCTTCTATTCTTTCTTCATCTGGTCAAATGCCTACTTCATTAATTACATATCCTAGGAATTTAATTTAATTTTGACTTTTTTATATTTACGGTCATACCATGTTCATGTAATTTATTTAATACATAGTTTACATTCTCTAAATGTTCCTCAAAGGTTTGACTTATTATTAGAAAATCATCACGGTATCTGATTAAGAAATCACCTACTGTGTCACCAAAGATACTATGTATTGCTCTCAGGAATCCACTAGCACTATTTTTTAATCCATTCGGGTTTACACAATACCTATACTGTAATCCAAAAACTTGAAAGGCTGTATAATCACGTACTTTTGGATCTAGTTCGACTTGCCAAAATGAAGCTGTAAGATCTATAGAACAAATAGGTTTACCACATGATAACTTTGCAATTGTTTGTTCTATACTTTCATTTTGAAAGTGGTCTGGTAGCATGAACTTATTTAAATATCTTCCATCTATAATGATTCTTAAACTATTATCTTTCTTTACCATCCAACAAACACTATTTATATATTGTAAATTGCTAAGCTCAATGATATTATTTTCCAGCATACTGGCTATTAATTTTTTAGCTTTGTTTCTTAGGTTTACTGGTAGGTTATTATATTTTCTTCTGAATGTTGGTACATTTTCTACTGTGAATGTGTGTGTGTGTATATATGATGTACACCATCCTGGAATTTCATTGAATACATGCTTATTGTCCTCTAGTACTTCATTATTGTCTTTTCATTGTCAGTCAGTATTGTATTTGCCATCAATGAAATTGTGTGTATTTTCCAGTCTTCTATCTCTGTTGCATAGCTATTTTCTACCTGCTCCAACATATTTTCTTCTACCAGCGGTTTCTCTGTATAAGGGTTCCCCTTGGTAAGGTCAGTTTTCTGTTCATCAAAGTTAAGATTCAATAACTTTTCATTATTTTCCTCGCTTGCTTGGACATTTATAATTTGTATGAAGCATTCTTCTTCATATACTGCATTTTCTTGTTCCATTCTTTGCATTTTACATACTTTATCTTTTATAAAAGACATGCAAATATTCTTTTCTTCTTTATTTAATATAAGTCTGTCCTTAAAATCACCTATCGCAGAGAATTCTATTAATACATCACATCCAATTATAACTTTGCCTATTAAGTTTGGAACTATTAAAAACATGACCTCTAATGTAATATCTGCTATTTGTATAGGTATCAATGCTTGATATTGAATAGTTTGGGTCATTGTACCTATGGCTACCCTACATATAACATTATTTATTGGCGCTGACATTAGTTTTATACCTTCATTTAACAGCTGTCCGTAAAATTTCTTTGAGCAGATAGAGCTTGATGATCCTGAATCTATTGCAACATTTACTTCCCTTCCTGGAATAAAAGTTTGAATATACAGTTTTCACAATTCCCAGTGTTTGTATTTAGACGGTAACAATTAAAGAGTGTAGATATTTTATTTTTGCCACTTAGAGCATAACATACTGTATTACCAGAATCTACGTCAGGCAATATGTAATTTAGTTTTCCTGGTGAGTATTTTAAGTACTTACAGGATTGCCATTATGTACCGCAGTTACTGTTATTTCATTATCATTAACATTTGTGTATGAGCCACACCCCCTAGCTCGTGTTCTCCCATTATAGTTGCTATGCCCTCTGCGTGTATACACTTCTGTATTTGTATTGTTTGTGTGATTATAGTTGTGGTAGTTTCCCCTGTTTTGCATACTTCCTCTATGCTGAAATCGATTATTACCTCTAGGTGAAGTAGAATTCTGCTGATTCATCCTTTCCATTCTTACATCATTTATATGTTCCTGTCTCCCTTGTCTTGAATCTCTCATATTTTGGGTAGTGTAATTAAATCTGTTTTGGCCCTGAAATTCATTATTTCCATACTTTCATGGTGATAGCGTGTATTATAAGGCATTTCATTATGCCTATTGCGTCTAATTTGTCTGTCTCGTCTGTGTGGACACCAAATTTCATTACTATTATTATTTTCTTGCTGTTGTAATGATGATATTAGCTGTCATCTCATAGATAGTTTTAGATGTTGCAATTAGGATGTAGTTTTGTATGTGAAGAGGGTAATGTCTGGTAATTAAACTAATAAAACCTTCCTCATGCATGGCTGGAGTTAAATATCTGACATATCCTGCATGCTTTATAAGATAATCTGTCATTGATAAGTTGTCATCTCTACTATACTGTGAATAACTTAGGTTGCCCCAATCTTATGTTGCACAGTGGTATTCCAAAACTTATTCATGAATAAAACTCTAAATGTTTCAAAATTCGTTTCACTATCTGCTAGCATATGTAACCATTCTAAGGTTTTATTATCCAAGCATTTTCTAACAAGGATCATTTTTAATGCTTCAGGCACATTCTTCAATTTAAAATATTCTACTAAATCATGAATAAATTGTACTGGACTTGAGGAAGCATTAAAATGAGGTAAAGGTAATTCATTGAGCACAGCATGATAGTTTGACACTTCATTTGGTACATGCACATGTGTGTCATCATTATTGTTTTGTGTTTGAGAGGCTGATGCTGTGGAAAAAGCAGTAGTGTCTCTTGTATTATTAGTTAACAAAGGTGATACACTTCTTTCAGCACTTGTATTATTATCATGCATTTGATTAATATTTACAGAACTAGTTACATTTGCATTTACCTTTGGTACCTGGTACTTAAATTTTCAAAACTATTTCTAAGTTTATCTATTTCTTTGCTACTTTCTTGTACTTTATCATTAATTTTGTCTATCATTGACATTACTTGTCCTTGCCATGTATGTGCTTCTTTAATTGCATCTGCATTTGTTTTAGCCATTTCATGCATTTTACTTATTTCCCCTGTTAGATCTATTTGTATTTGCACAAGATCTGCATTTGTATTTTCCACCATTGTATTTAATTTATCTCCCTACTTATCTAACTTGTTACAAATACTCTGTTTAGTATTAGTAGGCTTCAGTTCCATTTCAGTTAGATTTTTATCAATATGACTTGACAATTTCTGTTCTAGCTGATGGCAACCTTTATTTACTTTTAAATCTATATCATTTTGAAGTGCTTTAGAAGATTGTTCTATTTTGATTTCTAACCTCCTACTTTCAGCTTTACTTTCTTTCATACAATTTTCTATCTGCTTAGCTAGATCATTTTTTATACTAGATAGTTCTGTACTAGTTTCATTTAACTTATTACTTAACTCCTTTCTCAGCTCTGTACGAGTTTCACTTAGCTTATTAGTTTCAGTTAGCTTATTATTTAACTCTATACTGGTTTCAGTTAGCTTATTATTTAACTCTACTCTCATTTCAGATATTGCTTTTAAAATGCACATAAAATGTTGTGAGGAGTTTTCCTGCTCTTGTTGGCAGATGTGTGAGGGATAATGTTTCTTTCATTTGTTGTTCTCTGCACTAACATATGTAAAGGAGATTGACCTTACATACTATTGCTATCTCTTTCTATGCCTAACTGTGAATTTACAGATGATTGTTCTTCTACATCTAACCTATTTGTTTACTCTAGCTCTGACTGTAAATTTACATTATAATCAGTAATGTCTAACCTATCCTCTCATATTTCCATATTTTCATTGTTTTCTGTTTCCATTTTATTTTGTACATTTTCTATTGTTATATTTGCTTTGGAACTGCTGAATTTTAATTTTCCATTTCTTAACATGTAATTATTTTAATAACAATATATTTTTCGTAACTAACTTGATGGTTATATAAATATATATAATTGGAATTTTCTGACCTTTGTCTGGCCGTGTTAGTAAACCTTTATACTTTGATGTTCCCTTGTAGATTCTAGTTGAATTGTTGACTGTGTACTCCTGAAAGAATTGTCTTTGCTGTCCTTGGGTGACTTTGTTGTATGATGATCTTGAAGTTCTCTGAAGTGAAGTCTTGTAGTTTTGTTGATTCTTTTCTTCTGCTCACCTATTCTTGCTCCACGTTTATGCGCCAAACTTGAAGGGGTTTAATTGTTGCAGCGGTTGCACCATGTTTAAGGCACCAATTTGAAGCTGTTTTAGACCATGCACATAATGGATGCCAATTTGCGGGAGATTGTTTCTAGAAGTGTTCGCCCCACGTACAGTACAAACTTTACAGTGGCCTTCCCCCATGTTTAAGAAACAACTTTTTATTTTAATATTTATTCATTTATGTATATATATATATGCCTCGGCTTCGTTAGTAGTATTTTGTAAAGCACGTATCTGTTAACAGGGCTGGTACGGCTAAAGAATGAGGCTTATACAAATTATAGTTGTATTGTACTTTTTTTATTAACCTCTTAACATAAAAGCCTGAGCATACCCATGTTTTTTTTATTTTGACAAAATAATAAAATGCTGGGTATACTCGGGCTTATCATTTCCGACCGGCATACATTTTAAAAGGCCGAGATTGCTCGTTCTGTCTCATGTTTTGGTAGTCCCTTTATTCTTTCTCTAGATTTCGCTGTGGTCTGATATTTTGAATGTATATTTCTGCCAACAGGTGTCTCTGAATCAGCCAGTTTCATCTATATTTTTCCGTGTGTTTTATTCATACTAGAGGTCTCTGTTACAATCTATTCTTGTAGTTTCTTATGTGTTATTTATGAAAATGGAGAGTTAAGAAGAGTTAAATATTGAATTTAGTGGGTCTGTGAGTTCAGAGAAGAAAGTGATGAATCAGTGTCATCTGAGAATGATATTGCAAGTGCCAGAGTGTGGTGCGAAATAAATTCTTCTAGGCCACTGCCACCTATGCCACCACATTTTCCTTTTACAGGTACACCTGAAATTAATTTTCAACTCTGTACTGAGGATGTAATGCACTATTTTAGACAATTCATGCAAATTTTGGTTACCGAGACCAACAAATATGCAACACAAACAAACGTTCCGGCATGGAAGGAAACAACAATTCATGAAATGTAAATATTTATTGCTGTAACATTGTTGCAAAGTATTGTTAAAAAACCCACATATCAGATGTACTAGACAAAAAGAGCTACATTAGCTACACCAATTTTTCGACAGATTCTACCATTCAAAAGATTTGTGAATTTGTAAAAGAATTAAAATTTTTCCGACAATGCAATCTATAATGCAGAAAGCCATCCACAACCAAAATTGAATAAAGTATGGCCTATTTTGAGCTACCTGTCAGCTAAATTTAGAGGTATCTGTGTTCCAGAAAGGGATGTGATCATAGATGAAAGCTTGATGTTATATAAAGGACGACTGGGATGGATCCAATATCTGCCATTCAAGAGAGCTAGATTTGGCATCAAAACATTCATGTTGTGTGAGTCAGCTACTGGATATGTTTGGTCCCTAATTATTTACGTAGGCAAGGGCACTAAATTTGAAGAATACAAAGATCTGCCATTGTCCTTACAAATTGTTACGACGCTAATGAAACCCTTGCTAAACATGGGATACTGCTTGAATGTAGATAACTATTATAGTTCTCCCCAGCTTGCTAACCTACTGCTAACAAAAAGAACAGATATGTATGGCACTGTGCGTCCAACAAGAAAAGAAATGCCCCCTTCTTTTCCGTCCAAAAAGCTAAAGAAAGGGCAGGTTGTTCGCATTCCAGCGAGGTAAACTAGCTGCACTGAAATGGAAAGATAAGAGATACGTCTGCATGTTGTCCACTAACCTATAAGAAGATATTTTTTCATCTCTTGGAATTAGCATTATGGAATGCCTTTGTCCTCTTCAAAAAACATGGAGGAAAGCACAACGCCCTTGACTTTCGCATGTCTGTTGCTGAGAAACTCATTGTCAAACATCAGAAGGAGGAGTTTTCACTGAAAGCGGTGGGCTGTCCATCATCAAAAGCAACCCCAACGCGACTTGTTGGATGTAATTTTCCATCTGCGTTTCCTCCCACCGAGAATAAGCAGAATCCAACAAGGATGTGCAGTAGTGTGCGTGATGTGAGAGGGAAGAAGACACGGAGAGAATCAAGATACATATGTGAAGATTGTGCTGTAGCTTTATGTATTGAACCTTGCTTCAGGATATTTCATACAGCCACAAACATATAAACAATGGTTCTAAAATTTAGTATTTAGTGTTGCTGTTCATTTCTTAGTGCTTCAGTGTCCAGGATTTGGCTTGCAAATGTAATTTCAGCAAGAAAACAAAGGTTAAGCATATCACGAGTATACTCATGATTTTAATCTATGGGATATTCAGAGATTAGAATGACCATTGTTAAGCTCTTAAAAATTAATTTCATTGTTACTATCATTATTGTAATTAATGGAATATTTCATTTTTTCAATAAAAAAAAAATAAGTGAAAAAAGAGCCGTCACATTGTGAAGTAATAGGTATGTTAAGAGGTTAATCCTTCGCACGATTAAATAACACTTCACTGATATATCCTACTATAGACCTGTGAGATTATTGTTAATTGCACTTTTAACAGCTAAACTTTATATTATTCTTACTGCAATGAACTTTTATGTCTCACACTGAACCCGTACCATATTGAATGGCTTGGGTACGCTATCTTGTAGCGTCTACCATTTGAATTTGTACATTTTTTCTATTTCTAATCTCTGATTGGCTAATCCTACTCCAATAGAATACCTTTATTTAACCTTTAGGTTTTCTAGTTTTTGATTGGCTATTTATAAACTGTTTTAAATATTACATTATTATTGTTCCAAGAACTATTAGTAACCTTTTTAAACTAATTTATTGTTGTCTCAAGGTTACCTCATTGTTAGCAACTTTCGGCTTCTACTTTGCAATTCTGTTTGCTATGGAAAGCAGCTGGCTTCTATTCTCGCAGCTCCTACATTGTTAATCTACGTAATACATTCACATAACATTATTATACATGTACATAATAAAATAAACATAATACAATGACTGTAATATACATTTTTATATATTATAACATACATATATTGCTTTAAGGTGGGCTGTAATTATATTTTATATTATATAATTAGACTGATATCATTTAAGTGTTAAAAATACTGCCTCAAGTTATAATCTTTAAGGTTCCAGAATGTGCTATAAATTTGTTCCTTGATGTAGAATGTACACCTTAAGGCAAAAAACAAAACAAAAAAAAAAAAAAATAAAGAGCGGACTCTCGAAGTATATTTGTCAAAGTCCAAATCATTTCTGTGGCTGGTTCACAATGGTGTCTAGAGATGTGTGCCTTTAGCTTTGTTCTATTGTCACCTTTCATATTGAGTAGCAGCCACTGAATATGCGCTGACAGCTGAGTGGTTGTAAGCAGATACGTAGCTATTAGGCCTACTGAGATTCATATCCCGAGCATATATATTTATTTTTTGTGCAGAAAAATGCAATTTTTACTGCGCATACTGTAATATAATTTCCAATTGCTAAGGCTTATTTGATTTCAAGGCATTTATGCTCCACATAAGAACTGAAACACACTCTTTTTCGTTTTCAATCTAAATATAATTAAGTATTATATTCCTAAATAAAAAAGCAAATAAAAATAGAAATTAACTTAATATTGGATTTGTAAACCCTCTGGTTATTACTGCACTCATTCATTGGGCCATGAGTGGTATCAAATGCCTAGTCAGATTTTCACGATATGATACTTCCTTCCAAGTATCCCATATTTGATCCCATAAAACCTCTTTTGTCTTACGTTGTCTTGCTGGCCGATTTAACTCCAAAACTTTCTTTACCTCTGCCTCCACATTTTCAATAGGATTCAAATCTGTTCAGGAAGGAGGCCAATCAATCACTGTCATATCTTGCCTTTTTGAGAACCAGTTTGAAACCTGCTGACTTGTGTGGACAGGGTGGTTATCCTGATGGAATTCAATCATTCCATTGGGATATCTACACTTTACAGAAGGAACCATGAGTTTTTCAGAATGTCTTTATATTGGTGGCTGTTTAATCAAGCTGCCACAATACACCTAGATCATTTTGTGACATCCAACCCCAACATAACACAGATATGCGACCTTGGTGATCCATTTGTGTCACACATTTAGTATTGGATTGTTATCCTCTGGGGCGATAGAGAATTACTTTCTGCCAATTTGTAGATGAAAATATCACCTGTGAATATAGTCCTATTGCGGATATGGTTGACATTTTCTTCTGCAAATGCGAGGCAACATAATCTGTGATCATCTGCAAGACACTGCTTCTTAGCTGCCAATTGAGCAAAAGAGTCCTGCTGCAGTCAAATGATGCAAAGCTGTGTGGTTTGATTCAGGGAAATTAGAATTATTTGTAATTGTAGACATATGCTGGAAGGGATAGCTATCTGCCTCTTCTAGAAGTGCAATGTGCTGCTGAGGAGTGGGCAAATATTTTCGACCTGAACCAGGTGTACAAACAATCCCTTCCCTTGCACCCATCTTGTAGCTGTAGATTTAGGGATGTCAAGTGCTCTTGCAGCCTTAGAAAAATTAAATTGAGTTTTATTTATGGATGCTCTTTAACTGCTGTGGTCCTTAGCGTCCCATTCTATATTGGGCGTGAAATACTGGAAATTTTGCTCTGAGGCCTCTTTATCAGGCTTGAGGTTCTTTTATGTGCCGCAAATCTACAACACGGGACCACAGGCTTTATTCCCTTTCGAAGGAAGCCACGCTAAGGATTTTTACAGCCGAAAAAATCCATCTCCCTCTGCCAGGTTTGAACCCATGACCTTGAGAACTAGAGACTGCCATGGTAACCACTCCACCACGGAGGATGACACAGCCTTAGACACAGAGTATCCAGCTATGTTCAGTAAGTAAGGAGAGATATCCTTGTAGCTTTGTCTTTGTGTGCCCTCAGTCATAGCAATAGTCAGTATGATTGCTAACATATGCAGAACTCCAAGGTTATGAGGTGCGCATGCATGATCATGCCAGCACCATTCAAACTAAAGAATAAGACAGAGTTTGCACATCCAGTATTAAGTCAAATATTTGGTTTAGTTTTTCACTTCAGAAATTTTCCTAATATAGCATTTATTTTGAAAAAGAAAAGAGTAATTTGTTTCTGTTTATATGCATGAATGTCTTAAACTTAGAGGTATCATGGAAAACATACAGCATTGCCATATATTCAACAAATTAAAATTTAAATAATAAAAAAGAAACATATAAACCAAGGATTCAAAACCAGGTAGCAATTATGAGCACATACGTCTTACCTTTCGGCTACTTGCATACAACCAAACTGAAAGACACCTTCATACTTACCTCATAGCTTTGAAATGAATGCAGCATGTTATTAAATCATGTATTGCAAATGCAGCATCAGCAAATGCTTCCGATGTTTTCTGAATGAATTCTCTCTCTGGCTGTTGCTTATCTATATTGCCTTAGGTTGTATGTTACAACATTTATAGGAACATTTGTCTGAACAGATAAAGTTATAACATGAATGCTTAAGTTCCCGGTTTAGCTTAATCTTATTTATTTTTACAGAAGGGCTGTTGTTTATTTCTGTTTCAACAAAGACTGTCACTGGCAAATTTAACTCGATTACAGCATCTTCATCAATATCTGGAAACTGCACTGAATTTAAGTCAGTATTGAAAGTTATTAGTGCCAATGGCACCGCATCTAGACCACTAACCTCAAAAGAAGAGCAGCAATTGGGATCAACTTCAGCATTATTTAATTCTGGGTCATTATTGCTGCTGGATGAACCTTCATTCTGAAAAGCTTTCTCACTACATTGCCTCTGTGAATATCCATGTTATTAAAATGATTCGGACCTTTCAATTAGTTGCTGCACACACATGCCTAATGAGAGACTTTATGAAAGGGCACAAATAACAGTGGAATGAATGATTCTTATGGTTGGAAAGTTGCTTTGTTTTACCTTAAAGTGATATTACAACCAGTGCAGCATACTTCCATTGAATATTGCAATAAATAAACTATCGATTGCTGCAATTAAGGAATACTACCATGCAATAAAGAGGAAGAAATTAATATAACATTCGCTCAAACCTCAAAATTGTAAAAATGGCGCTTGCATCCTTCTGCCTTCTGACACAAGAAATGTTAGATTTATCACACTAACTAGAAATGTGTTATGTATTACATCCCGTGAGTATGCTTACTACCCACATTTACCAAATTGGCAATAATAATACATCAGAGGATAAGTTTTGGCTCTTTATTATAAACATGGCAGGTTTTTAATGACTTTCCTCCCAAAAGAATAAAATGAAGGCTTAAAAAAGTTGTTGGGTGGGGGGAGGACTTGTATATCTTGCTCATATCACCGAATTTTCTTCTTGATTTTGTTGAACATTGTTGTCAGGGTGTATTTTTTTATAATTTTGAAAGAAATGTTTGTACGCTTATGTTTTAGAATCTTGCAAAAATGATTGACTGACTTACAACTCTAAAAGTTTCTGCTACTCTTATTTTCAAATCCTTACATAGAAATCAACACTCTTTGACCTATCTAGATAAAACTTCATACACTTACACTATAGGACCCCACCTTCCAAAACTATTCCTAACACATTTTCATCTTTTTGTTTGAAAACCTGATGATTTAACCCATTTTGTACAAATATTGCAGTTATATTACTTGTAGGACCTGGTTATCTTACAGGTTACAGCTTACCTTACATCTTCCAAAACTGCCCCAACCCTTATTTTCAATCATATAGTAACTTGAAAATTTTAACTTAACCTTTATTTTCAATTGCTTACATACAAAACTCATTTAGGACACAAATGTGTTTACTTGAGCCGTAGGACACTGCAAAAAATAAAAGCTGCGTTATATCTTTCAGAAGCTATCCCTACTCATATTTTCAACCTCTTATGTAGAAATCTGCATAATTTAACCATTCTGGATAAAACTTTTGAAATGAGCACTTTGGAACCAAAAATTACTGGCTTATCTTGTTCCGAGTGCTATATTAGTAATTGTTTTCTTGGCCATACTCAACCATTCCTAATAAAATCCTCTCCTTTCAAAGATGCCTTTAAGGTAATCGAAATTTTAGGGAAATTTAAACTTCAGCAAAACATTATAAGTTTGTTATATGACTTCAAGTTTATTCAGAGTAACTTAATGATCTTAATAGATATTGCTATGCATCAATATCATTATGCAGTGTTTTGTAACTTACAATATTGTATGTGCTCAAGTTTCAATTAATGCATATAGAATAATGATAATTTATTAGCCTTCCATTTATGTAATAGAAGATCATTAAAGAATGTCCCAAGTGGATTTTTCATACATAGGTGCAATTTTGTCCTGATGAACCCTGGAGTACTGTGGCACTTCAGTCACGTTTCAGTCATTCTTTAATATGTGGTTCTGGCTTCCAGGTTGCAGAGGTGTACCGTTTATGTGTATGAACATTGTGATATATAGTAAACACACTTTCAGTTTTAACTAATACTTCACATGATGAAAATATCATCAAAGAAGGGTACATGTATTACAATTTGGCAATGATGGAGATGTTGGAGTTGTGGGAAGAAAATGAGTATCACTGAATGGCCTTAAGTTTTCTCCTTCCCACACATTCAATCAATTTTAATTTTCTCATATGCTGTATTCTCCCATGTGGCCTCCATGTCAGCACTGGCTGTTTCAAATCCCTTACAGGTTTCTGATATGAATAGAAAACTGCTGGATATCTTTATTTTCATCCACTTACTTTACAATACTTTAAGATTCTGTGGTCAAAAGGATTGTCAGCGTCAAATCACTTGCAATTCACTACTTTTCAAGGCTCATGTCCTCGGGAGGGAAGGTTGAAGTGAGGGTAGGTTGTTACAGGTGCATTCAATAGGACAGTGACAGATTACTGTATGCAAGGCATTGTTGGTTAGAGCAACTGGATGGAAACCAGAAGATTTGTGGTTCATATCCCAGCTATGGCATTGAATTTTTCAGTCTGAATCTACCTTCCCAACCTTGTCCTACACATGGCTTGCATGAAAAAACAATTACCATTAAGCCGTTTGTCAATGCCATGTTTGAGTAGACATAACTGAGCTGTATCTGTTAACTCTGTGCTTTCATTACAAGCAGGAGAGAAATGAACCAAGTTAGAAATTTTAGCATCCATCTGCCTATGTATGTCATTCAATGTGATTTCAGTTCTTTATGTAACAGTTTGTCGAGAAAGGTATAAATTCGAAACTGCAGCAATTCTTTGGGGCACAAATTTTCGGCAACTTTAACCATGAATGTTTTTAAAAACTCCCCTTCTTGAAATGATTTGAGAGCTGTTGCTATTTCCCATGACACAATGTAACAAGTCTCTTCTTTCGTCTATCATACTTGTTGCAAGAATGTCACTATGAAGATCCTGCTTACACCTCAAGTTAATTAGTTCTTTTGCCTAATCCAATCCTGGAACATGACGAAACACTACTACCACCACCACCACTTCCGAGATCATGGGTTCAAACCTTGCAGAGGGCAATGGAGTTTTTCTGGCTTAAAATCCTTAGCATGACTTCCTTCGGAAGGGAAGTGAAGCCAGTGGTCCACTGTCACAGATTTACAGCATGTAAAAGAACCTCAAGCCTAATAACAAGGCCTCTGGGCAAAATTTCCAATCTTTCATGTCCAATATATAGGTAGAATGGGATTCTAAGAATCATAGTAGTTAAAGAGCGTCCATAAAAAACTGCCACTTGTTTTAATGTTGAAGTAGTAGTAGTGGCAGTGGCGACGATGATGACAATAATAATAATAATAATAATAATAATAATAATAATAATAATAATAATAATAATAATAATCTGTAATACCGTTAAAATCAGCATATTGAGAATGCCATGCAACTACTGACATTCCCTCGATAAATGCCAAAAATGGTTTTGTGCATATAAAACATTTTATATTACCATTATCTTCATAGCAAAAAAAAAAAGCTCTTCTTCCCACTTTTAAGTTAAATCTTTTTGTGGGATGAAGGCTTGAACAGAGACTTTCGTAAAACTTGTTATACGGCCGTTACTACTTTGTTGGTATCAGCTACGCGCTATTTGAGCATATAGCTTTAGGGAGGAGCAGAGGGAATGGAAGGGTTTTATTGTGGGTCACTTAGTGACTACAGAGTGAGTCACGAATCACCTTTTGGCTGCCCATGTCTTAGGATATAGCAAATACTACAGCCTGGCTATGACTTCAAAGTATTCCTGTAATTCTAATTTGCATTTAAATTAAAAATCTCCGCTGTTTAGCCCATCTAGACAAAACTTTCTATACTTATGTATAAGAATTGACCATTATGGGTTACCTTGAAACTTTTTAAGATAACTCATCCCAAAAGCTTCAGCATCTTGCATACAAACCTAAACTGGTTTCTGATGTGTACATTTTGGAAAATTTTGCTTCAGGCCCCAACAAAAATTATAGGTATGAGGCAAACAATGTTTCTATCATGTGCTTTTAACATAATATACAGTTTTAAAAATGTTGAGCAAATGTCAGTTTGTTTCTTTATTAGTTAATTGTCTAAGTTGTGTCGATTGCAGTTCTATACGCATCGCTTTTGACTCTCTTACTGAGCTTATGTTATTGTTGTGATATCACTACCTAAGTAAAACTGTTTCTGTAAATATTCATTCGTCATAGTTAAAAGAAAATAAGTACAAAAATAAACCCTTGTATGAATAATTTGTGGTGTAGATGTAAAATGGATAGATAAAGTCATGTGTCAGGATTTTTTCAATACTTTTGTGTTATTACTGTTTTCAGGAAGATATATTGTCCCTTATCAATGCGCCAGGAATAACACCAGGTATGGTACAAGCCCTGTATAGTAGCAACGTAGAAGATCAGCTTACAGCAACGCAAAAGTTCCGTAAGCTTTTGTCCCGGGAACCAAATCCTCCAATAGATGAAGTAATTCAAACTGGTATTGTGCCAAGATTTGTGGAGTTTCTGCAGAACAATACCAATTGCACTTTACAGGTATGTATAGTCTGAGTACAGTAGCATAAGTAGAGTAGGTAATTGAAATTGTAAGTGGATTGGCGACACTTCAGTTTCGCTTACTAAGTTTTCACTTAAAACCTGTTTCGAAGACATTCATCTCCATCATCAGGTATATGTCCACTATCATCTGGAAGGGGGTCCTTTACTTCAGTGTCATTTGCTATCTAGCTATCTAGTAGAGAACTTCTCTATATCCTCTACTGGCAGAATTTCAAAATTCATTAGTCTGTTTCACTTTTTCCCGATACTGTGAGTTTTGCAGTGTTTTGATAGGCAGTTAGTTGGCAGTACTACCAATACTGAAGTCACAATGGTGGATGAAATTAGTCGTAAGGTAAACAAAATGATGGAAGAAGTTTGCAATTATTTTAGCAGCCTCAATATGGTTCTAAATTTAAACAAAACAGAATGGGTACTGTTTCAATTAAAAGATACAATTAAGAATAACATAAAAGTAAATATACTAGGGACTGAAATTCCAGAGATTGAATGTACCAATTTTCTAGGAATTACTGTTGATAGGAATCTAAATTGGTAAGTGCATATCAACAAAGTCAACCAGAAATTAAACAGTGGAATTTATGTATTAAAGCAGGTACAACAGATCAAAAAGATATAAAACAAGTATACTTTGCATTCATTAGCTCACTCTTAAATTATGGCATAATTCTATGGGGAAATAGTTGCAAAAAGGGGATACAAAAGCTGTTTAAGCCACAGAAAAGAGCGATAAGAATACTAGCTAAACTAAATTTCAAAGATTTATGTAAACATAGTTTTATAGATTTGAAAATCCTAACACTTCCAGTTATGTATGTATGTACTCTCAGCAAGCCAACAAATAAAAAACACTGACATTCACAAACATAATACAGTGGGTAAAAACAATTTTCAAACTACATTAAGGAGTTCACTCAGCAACAAAAACATTATAAATAATGGGATAATATTATATAACCATCTGCCAGAAGGCATAAAAAATGTAAAAAATAACACTAGTAAACTAAAAAAGGTTAAACATTACTTACTTGATATCGCTCCTTTTTCGGTTGAAGAGTACAAAACATATACACTACGTGATCAAAAGTATCCGGACACCTGGCTGAAAATGACGTACAAGTTCGTGGCGCCTTCCATCGGTAATGCTGGAAGTCAATATAGTGTTGGCCCACCCTTAGCCTCGATGACAGTATTCACTCTCGCAGGCATACTTTCAATCAGGTGCTGGAAGGTTTCTTGGGGAATGGCAGCCCATTCTTCACAGAGTGTGGAACTGAGGAGAGGTATCGATGTAGGTCTGTGAGGCCTGGCACGAAGTCAGCGTTTCAAAACATCCTAAAGATGTTCTATAGGATTCAAGTCAGGACTCTGTGCAGGCCAGTCCATTACAGGATTCAAATCATTGCTCTTTAACTTAAGTGTTATTTTACAATTACCTTGTATGTTTCAGAGACATTTTGTCTTCATTGTCAGCTAAGAATCACTGACGAATTTCCTTGTTTCCCTGTAGGTATAGCTTGTAGCTTGATGCATTTGGTGATGAGATTCTTGACTGTTGGTAAACTAAAATTCAAACATAGTCCTTTTTCTTCTGTATCAAGAGGTTTCCCAGATAGTTAAATCTATTGGCTGTTAAACCACCTTTATTAATTTTACTTCCTTTTGAATACTGTGACTTCTTTCCAGAAATGATTGGCAATTGCATATTTTTTTGTTTTCTTGTGTTTTACATGTCTTAGGTGTTCTTTAAGCCTCAAATCAATGTTCCTTTTTTGTTTTGCTTACCTATATACATAACTTAATTGGCAGTCATCACATTTCAGATGTAAACACCTGGCATCTTATTATAGGAGATGCAGCATAACTCAGGTTACAAAAAACAAAGATGGCTGATTTTGTATATCAGGGCAGTCAATGTTCTAACTTGAGTCACTAGATATATAACCAGAGAAATCACCAGACAACTTATTTACAAAAGATGCACCACTTTAGTCTTCTAGTAGTATTACGAGTCATTCTTACATCATACATACTGCTCTGTAATATTCTTTTCTTTGGTGTAAAGGTTTGGTCATCACCTTCCTTCTCTGCCATAATCGCTAATTACCTATAAACCTGCATGCATTTTTAAGTGTTTTAAGCACTGAACTGTGCCATGGACTTGACATATATAACACGCGCATGTTATAAAATGTTGCAAATTGCTGCACTTTAATAGTATAAAGAACAACTTATTGTTACATTTTAATATGATTTTGGCATGTTTGCCTAAATCAAACTATTAAATTTGTTGGCTTTCTTCTACACAGATCACCTTCCTCTAAAAATAAAACCCCACACAAGCAGACAACGTTTACACCAATAGTGCAAAAACAATTCAAATTTATAGTTAACTGCAAATGTAAGACCTAATAATAAGCCAATAGCCTACCAAATAATAATAATAATAATAATAATAATAATAATAATAATAATAATTAATAATGTGTGTATAATTAGCCTAATGAATATAACTATAATCTAATATGAATAGTAATGTAATTAATATAATATAATATAATATAATAATGCATAACATAATATCATAATCAGTGCTTCAGCTGGTGACTAAATGGTCAGTGTACAAAGTTTGAACACCTGCGAATATAAAAACAGGGTGCCAACATACAGATACAATATCACTAACCTTCCTAATACATTTAGCAGCTGCATATTTGCAGAGTAACCTGTGCGTAAGTAACCTGTCGTATATTGTGACCTCTATATTTGGAATTTTATCTTTTGTATTGGTTTTTAGTACGTCGTTTAGGCTGTATTTTTTTTTAATCAGACTAAGTTAATACTCCATTATTTAGAAACTCTTTGAAATCTATCATATGCCCAGGGATAGTAAGTGAACTTTTTAAAGGTCTTAGTTTTGCAAATTTTTTGTAATGTATATGTTCTGATTTTCTTTTGGTTTTACTTTGTATTAATTCCTTTGAAAATCCATTCGTGTGTGCTACTTCCATGATATGTTCCAATTCTCCTTATATTCCGTATCATTCATTGGTGTGTTTTTCGATCTAAAAGCTAACCTACTAAAAATAGCATGTTTATGTGCTCTTGGGTTGTATCCTCTATTCTTTATATAGGTAGTATGTGTAATTTTCTATAAATTCCAAATTCTAGTCTACTAGACTCCATTCAGCCCAAGAAAGGGTCCTGATGTAAACAAATGCACATGCCATCACTGCAGCACACCTTTCAGATGAACGAATATAGTTTGTTACTGCACTGCATGTATTAACACCATTTTTGTATTTCAAATAATAAATGTGGTGAATAAGCATAATATTTTAATGGTTGTTTCATTTAAACTTAGTTCCCGAGGTTGCGGGTTCAAACCCGGAGGAGGGAGATGGATTTTTTCGGGTGTAAAAATCCTTAGCATGGCTTCCTTCAGAAGGGGAGTAAAGCTGGTGGTCCTGTGTCATAGATTTACGCACATAAAAGAACCCCAAGCCTGATAAGAGGCCTCTGAGCAAAATTACTGGTTTTTCACGCCCAATATAGAATGGGACGCTAAGAACCATAGGAGTTAAAGAGCGTCCATAAATAAAACTCAATTTAATTTAATTTAACTTAAATACTTAGCTTCTATTTATTATCATGGCCATGCAGCCATCATATTCCTGGTTGTATACTGGAGCGAAGCAATGCCATATTTATGTTGCGATCATTGCTGGGTGTGTAGCAGGTAAGAGACTGTTTGAACTGATAGTGGACCCAGGAAGCTGAGGAGTACCTTGTTGCACTGGTTTGCTTTAACTCTTATCAAAAATTGCAATGAGGTTTGAAATGGAATGGGCTGAAAGCACAGCAGATGTAAAACATACCAGAATAGTAACAACAAAGTCAAAATATGTGGATTACAATAGTTCACAATTAATTAGTGGGAAGCTTGCTGGATTCCATGAAAGACAATAGACTTGGTCAAGTTTTAACTTTTTCGTTCCTATTCTCAAGAATAGCATATTGAATTCATATAGTGTGTCTTTATGGCAGAAATTATTTAAGGAGGTTATGGGTAAACATTTTCTTTAGAGCTTTCTCTAATAGTAAGCTTGAAAACAAACCCAGAACAATCATCATTAATAACAATACAATTTAGGCCATATGGCCTGTTCCGCCTCCACATAGTGCTAATTAAACTGGTCATGCCATCATCTTTTTGGACAGCCTATACTTCATCTTCATTGTGGTTTATAGTTATACAATATCTGGGGAAAGTGGGTTGTCTCAATTCTAAGTGCAAGTTCATACCATCCTAGGTATATTTTGTATTACTTCTAGGATACAAGATACTTTCAGCCTCTCCCTGATATCCACATTCCAGCTGTGGTCCAGTAAATTATATCCTGCAACTGGTCTTAGAAGTTTCATCTCCGCTGCTTCTATTCCCTTTTTCTCTTTTGTAGTCAGTGTCCGTGTTTCCGATCCATATAACAATAGTGGCATGGCAATTACTTTGTGAAACTTAAGTACAGTCTCTTTTCTTACTTTTTTTTTTACAGAAAGTTCTTTTTATTGTCCCTATTGTTGAAATTTTGGGACTTTTGTTTCCATATCACTAATGTCTCTATGAAATAGTGCATCCTAAGAACTGAACTGATTAACTTGTTCTGTTGTTTTGTTATTTATTATTATTATTATTATTTTTGCTCTTATGGTGTATTTCACCCAGAACAATAAACAATGAAAAATGGCATAGAAGAAAAAAATTTAATGTATTCCTTTTATTTACAAGTGCATTATGATGGCATTTTCGCAAGAGAATAGCAAATAATGGTATGGCTTATAGAAAATGTTTATTGCATCAAATTTCAAAGTTGTTTCTAATCTAAATTATGTTGGTTGAATTGCAAGTGGGTAAAAAATGTCATTGGTCAGTCACAACAAATGACATCCCAATGCACATAACAGACTTTTCACATTCTGTTGTTAAGCATTCCTGCTTTCATTCCTGGCAAATTGTAAACCAAACTTATGTCTGTCTGTTTTCTGTTCTGTTTCGCTTTTCTAGGTTTATTGTGAACCAGGCTTTATTGTAAGCAACAAGGGTAATTTGTTGATGCAGCAGAAGTTTAGAAGTTAATATCAAACATATTATTTATTACTTGAGTAAAGCCGTCAGGCCTAGTATTTTATGTTGCATGCAAAAGAGACAATGCAGATTCTGTTGCATCATAGATACGCTGAATGGAACATAGAAAACATAACAGTTGGTTGTGTGTGGGTAACATACTTACCTCCCAGACTACAGGGTTGAATCTTGCTACCTGGCTGAGGCTTTCATTCACTGTTTTTATTACTGCATAAGACAAATCTCAGGTAGCTTTAGCCCATTAGGTCTTTTAGTTCAGTTGCACTTCTTTTTATACTTTAATTCTGAAGTATGACCTATCCAGCCAGTTAAGGACATTGCTGATAACAAGAAAAGTGAATAAAAAGGAAATTGTTTCTGTGTGTGTACTGGCAACTAGACATAGCTTCACTGTTGATAATATTATATTAGGCACTTAGTATCATAGAGCTTTGTGTATTTGCAAATAACACCCTGAGGTATGGAAATCGTTTATTCATACTGAGTTTCATAAAGTTACCAGGAAAAAGAATGCATAGCATCGATTTTATTTCCAGTTTGAGGCAGCTTGGGCATTGACTAATATTGCTTCCGGTACATCATTGCAAACTCGCATGGTCATTGAGGCTGGAGCTGTTCCAATCTTTATCCAGCTACTGGCATCAGAATTTGAGGATGTTCAGGAGCAGGCTGTTTGGGCTCTTGGTAACATAGCTGGAGATTCACCAGAGTGTAGAGATCACGTCCTAGATAGTGGTATCCTTGTACCACTTCTACAGTAAGTACTATATTCATTCTGTGAGCAGTAATGTAAATTTATAGTTTATGACAATTCATGCCAATGGTTTAAACCTGACCATGCTATAATATAGCACATCTGTCTCTCTTGCTTGAGTGTCTGAGATACTTATTTTAATGGTTCCTTTCAATTTATTTTCATAGCTGTCACAAAGGGAGGGAGGTTAGCAAATAATATCTGCATAGATATAAATAAGAAAGTATGTATCTTACACCTCTTAGCTTCTTGAGAATCTCATAAGTAGAGGTTGAATGTTTAGGAAAATACTTGTTGTATTTGAATAAAGCTGTTTAGTAAGTGTGCAGAAACCACAAAAAACTAAGTCTGACAACATCTTAGTTTGCTTATGTTTGCCTATACTGGCAAATGCCCATTTAGTGAAATGATTACTTTCTTCATCACCAGAGAAATTATCACATTCCAGTAAAATATTTTATGTCGAGATTTCACTGAATTACATGTTTTGAGGCTCCCAGAATAAAAAAAAAAAAAAAGTGTTTAGAAAATGGTCTCTTAAGTTCAGTATCTTTCAAAGGTGCAACAAAGATTTTCAAGAGCCACCCCAAATTACCCTTTTCATAGAAGATTTGTTTTTTTTTTTTATTCTTTATTTATTTATTTATTTATTTTTTTAAAAAAATGGCTTTAAAATTTTGAGCATATATTAAGATATTTACATGGAAAATAAAATGTCTGTCTTGAATTTTCTGGGATGAAGTCCCCTTCATTCAGAAGAAAGATTGTGTAATGTTGTATAAACCGTAAACTGTAAGAGATTGACGAAAACTTACTGCATCAGAAATGTATATATTTTTAAAATATGCAATGTATTTCAAATAACTTTTTCTGGCAGCAGCCATATCAGAGGTGGTTATTGGCTTGAGCTTTTTAATACTTTGTCATTTGTGAAGTGCTGTTCGATTCAGTTGTCACTCACAATGTCATGGAAAGTATATGGAATTTCAAGGCCAGCTTATAGAGATCCACTTTTAAGTGTTTGACTATCACTTCAGCCTCCTTCATCAACCTTGTACCTATGATGAAATGTGTAATAAAACTATTTCTACATACATTTATCTTAACACTAAGTAGAAAAATAAGATTTTTGCAAGAATAATTTGTAGAAGCTATATAAAAATAAATGATAGTGGATAGAGAGAGCATGAAAATGTAACACATTCAAATTTTTCCAATTGCCAGACGCTATTCATGTTTTTTTCGTGGTCATGCAAGGAACATGGAATTTGAAAGCCACTACATAGTGACTGCTTATAAAAGATATGATTATTATCAGTTCAGCCTTCTGTATCCCTCTTGTACCTACAATGCAATGTGCAAAATAATTCTTGATGGGGTTTAATATGAAGTAGGTAAAAGATTAAGCTTTTGTAAGAATAGTTGATAGCAGAGTGGGTGCAGAGTCATGTGAACTTAACACATCAGATTTTTTTTAAATGTCCCTCTCTTGTTACTCATACCTTTAAAAACGCATGTATTGTGTGTGTACGTGCCTGCATTCACTCTTTATTTTTTCAAAAATGTCTAATGATTTTTATTAATGTGCCATACATTTGAGATATTTACATGAAAAATTAAAATCTGTATCTTGAATTTTTTGTGTATAATCTGTGAAGTCGTATTTATTCGGAAGCTACTTTGTATAATTTTTCATAACTGGTAAACCGTAAGAGATAAGCAAAAGCTTAAAAAATGTAGCTCTCTTTAAAACATACAATTTATGTTATATAACTTTGTTATATGTCAAATAAAACATTGGTATATCCACTGTTATTGGTTTGCATTTTTCAATATTTTGTCATTTTTTGAAGTGCTATAATTCAGTTATTTCTCATGATGTCATAGAAAGAGTATGGATTTCAAGATCAGAATATAGCAATTCACTTTTAAATATTTGGCTATTGCTCCAGTTCATGTTACCTACAACGAAATAATAAAATGAAATGATTTCTGCAAATGTTTATTTTTATTATCATGAAATAGAAAAATAAGCCTTTGTAAGAATAGTTTGTAAAAGTTATATAAAAATAAATGAGAATGGGTAGGAATAGTCATGTGAATGTAGCACATAAGATCTTTTTAAAATAAAAATGTGCTGCATAAAACATTGAACAAAACTGTCTCTATAGTTGAGTGATCACTGTGATCAGCATTCAAGTTTCTTAATCCAGAGGTGCAAGCTTCAATTCCCAGCTGGGATGAGGAAATTTTTTGTTAATGAGTATCATTTGTTAACCTCCGCAGAGTCTTGGAGTATGCATTTGGGAGCTAAGTGAGCATGCTTCATGATAAAAAATGAATACAAATCAGTGTTAAAATATCTGATGGGTTATATTCACATGACTTTCTCCACCTGCTGTTATTTTTATGTAGTGCGTACAAACTATCCTTGCAAAACCTTACATTTGTATCTGCTTTAAGTTAATTGAGATAAATGTTCATGAGTAGTTTCATTACACATTTCATTACTGGTACAAATGGAACAGTGATTGTCAAATGTTTAAACACTGGTAGTTATTTATGACCTTGCAATACCATACTCTTTCCATGACAGCAAGAAACAACTGAATAGCAGTGGCACTAAAAATGACAAAGTATTGAAAAATTCAAACCAATAATAACAGATATCTCAGAAATGGCTGATGCTATGAAGAAAGTTATTTGAAATAGTGTGTTTTAAAGAGATCTACATTTTAAATGTAGTATGTTTTTAGCTATGTTATATGTTTTACCCATTACAAAAATTCCTTCCAAATGAACAGAATATTCGATTATTTGCAGAAAACTCAAGATCTACATTTTATTTGCCATCCACATATCTTATATGATCTTTTAATTAACACCATTACAGCCATTTTTGAGAAAATAAAAGATATCACAAATTTTTCCATGTAAATGGTAGTTTGGAATGGAAGGATTTTTTTTTTTAAACTTTTGTTTTGCATCTTTGCAAGATACTGAACTTAAATATTAAGTTTGGGTTCTATTGAATATTTAGGTTTTTACTTACATTGTTCACAGACATCCACACAGGGAACTTCTTCTAAAAATGCTTTTCTTGGATTCAGGAGACCTCAAAACACATGTTTCTGTTGAAATCTCGACATCAAATTTTAGACTCAGGTGCAATGCAATACTTTGTCTACCTACTAGGTATGTGGTGGGAAAAAGAAAGAGAGAGGAAAAAAAAAGCAAAAGAACACCACAGTCTGGGTTATACCATCAGTTACTTCTCAAGTGCAAGCCTCCCATAAGACCATAGGAGTTAAAGGGGATGATGCAAATGAAACAAACAAACAAAAAATAATTATGGCACGCAGTGGAATTATGGGATGGAAATGGAAGTCAATGTATACTATTTTGAGATTTGCTGTATTGAATTATGGTAACACAGTTATGTAAAGATACCAAAATGCAAATCCACAAAGGCAGCTTTGTATACACAATACTAGCACTAGAACTCTTAACTACAGTCAGAAATATATCATGCGCTGGATATATTTTTGTTTGTTTATTTATACTCAGGTGGCACCGTGGCCGAGTGGTTAGACCGCTCACCTCCCACCGAGGCGGCCCGGGTTCAATCCCAGGGACCTGTATGTGGGATTTGCGGTGGACGAAGCGGCGTCTGGGTGGGTTTTCTCCGGGTTCTACGGTTTCCCCCACCATTCATTCCACCAACTGCTCCATCATCACCTTTCCTTTCATCCATTTCACCAACATTTCATTTCATGTACTTCCTTCATCCCATAACCAGGCATCGGGCTCATCACCCATCCTGGATGCTCTGTCTGATCCATGAGTGTCTGCTCCTCGACAGGCCTCTGACCCCAGGCACCCGCTTGTAAGTCCTGGGGGGCATAAGTCCTACATAAGAGGAGGGTAAACAGATAATGAATGAATGAATGTTTATTTATACTAAGGCTTTTACAGAGTTCATATGGCCTGGGGCTAACCCAGATCATTCTGTCACTAATTTACCCAAAATAGTGTGATGCAACTGTGGGCCTCCGACTGACCATTTAGAGATAACAGGATTGTTCTGGATTTTTCCCCCACTCCCTTCCAGGATATTCTAGAACTCTTGAGTTATATAAATCAGCATATTCACGAGTGAGCCAATCAATGAGTGAGTTGGTGAGTGCGTTTCTGATCCAACGTCAAGTGCGGTTCTACAAGTGAATTTCTGACAACAGTACAACTACAGTGGCTGCTGCCACCTTGAGGGATTGAGAGATGTCTTGTGTGGACCAGAGAAGAGGCTGCTTTCACATATTGCATTACATGGCTACGTTGTAGAGAAAAGTGAATTGCCAGGGAAAATTGAACTAAACCGCTATAATGGAATGACAGTGAGAGCTGAACTAGATCACTTTAGTGGTGACAGTGAGAGCTGAAGTAGGTCACTTTAGTGAAGTGACAGTGAAAAGTGGACAGTCACACTGTTGACAGTAGTGGGATTAAACGTCACATGGAGGAAATGATTAAAGAATTATTAGTTGAAAGCAAAACCATGAAATCTGGAATAGAAAAGGTGGAGATGGAAATCAGGACAGTGAGTTTGGAATGGAGGTGATGCAGATAGAGATGAAGAGCGAAATGGAGAAAATGAAATCCGAACTGGGTTTTGAGTAAAAACCCAAATTTTTGATAAAATTTGAGATAAATGCTACAGTGAAAGGCCTAAAAGATCGGATTGCTAAGGATTTAGAAGAAATCAAATCTGACATGGAGAAAAAAAATTACTGCGTGGAAGAGAAAGACTGTTGGACCAACAAATGAAGGAAAACAAAATGATGGTCGTCACAATGGAGGAGATGTGCTGTGACCTAGAAACCAAGCTTCATGCAGAAATTGTAGAGTCTCGCATGAAGACAAGACCAGCAAACACAAAAATTAGTGAAGTCTCTGAAATTTGATGTATTTCATCATGGGTGATATTAAACAGCAGTTCAAGGCTATTGCTACCCACAATGAATGACACCAGTGGAGAAGATGGCACAGCTTTTAGCTGCTCTGTAGGGGCAAACAGCCGAAACCCTTTGCATCTTCTCCGCTGGGAGCTCTGTAGGTGACTTAATTAAACTTTCGGAGGAGCACTATAGAGAACATAGTCTGGCCGCCTCTTACCGCGCTCAGCTGAAGGCAAGTGTGCAACAACCGAATGAGATCTTACAAGAATTTGCTATGGAGTTGGAGCATTTTTTTTTTTTTTTTTTTTGGGGGGGGGGGAAACAGGAATAAAGGTTTAAGGAAAAACAGAGATATATATAGGTTGTAGGAAGGAAAAAGGAAGAGGAAAAGAAGGATCTTATACTGTGGTGGCACTATTTATTGGGGGCATAATTGGTATTGTGTGGCTGGTACCGCCGAAGCAAACCTGCGGTTCGTGGGTAGCTACTAAAATACGGAGAGGCCCAAAGTGGACACACTCCTCAGTGGTGAATAGGTAAAGGTCATGGCCGAGGCCCTGACAGTAACCTAGAAAACAGTGGTGGCTTAACAGTTGATGTTGGTACCGAGCCCGGGCCTGTTACCTCCGGGCATCGGAGTGTCGGTGGTTGCGCACCCGGGCTTTTACCTCCGGGCACGCAGATGAGGCGTTGCGGCGTGCGGCGATGTAGCGTGTGGAGAGGGGTTGTCGATATGGTGGTGAATGTTCCCCTCCATGCGTTTGTTGATGTCTTGAAGTTTCTCAAATGCCTCAGTCATTTGGTGGCGGCTTTCCTCAATGCGTTCCAGAGCCACTTTATGCTGCTGGGTGGCTTGTTCGGCTAATCTCTGGCAGCTTTCCATGATGGTCCTGTTGGCTGCGTGGAAGTACATATGTCTGTTGAGTGTGCTGTCAATGGATTGCGTTGTGTCGTCGTGCGATTCGGTGATTGTGGTGGCAACCTCCGAGAACTGTGCGCTGAGATGCTCTTCCAGGGCTGTGAGCCTGCTGGCAAGGTTTAGCACCTCAGCGTGAAGGTCCTGGATGGCGTCAATGATGGGCTGGTTTGTAGTTGCTAAGTGTTCCTGGATCTGCGATGAGGTGACGTTCTGCGGTGCAGTTGTGATGGTCTGTGCTGTGTCTGCGATGCGCGGCGTAGCTCTACGTGGGTAGAGTGGGCAGACGGCCTGGCCAGTGAAGTGCCCCTTGCCCCCACAGGAGGCGCAGAAGCGGCGGCGGTGTGTCAGGTCGTGTGCCCTGCAGTCGGCGGTGAAGTTCCCGCTACCGCAATAGTGGCAGCGGGGAGAGGCGTCGCATGACGCGTCTGTGTGCCCGTAAAGGCAGCAGCGGCGGCATGGAGTTGGTCGCACACTACGGCTGGCCTCGATCACCAGGGTTTGCCCTAATAAGGGCATTCCTGCATGTAGGGCCGCCGAGTAGTCGCCTTCCTCCATAAAGGTTAGTCGGACCAGCGGTGTTGGACCTCTGTCGTTGCGAATCCTGGTCGCTTTGGCCGCAGACGGCCAAAAGCGCTGGGCGGCGGTGAGCAGTAAAGCGTCCGGGAGTTGACGGTGCACTCCCCGGACGACAGCGGAGTAGCGTGCAGGCACGCTGGTCAGCGGTGTGTTGCTGGCTGTGCTGGCTGGTGAGGTGGCGCTGGGCGCTTCGATTGGCTGTGGCGGCGGCGGAGAGGCTGGAAGTTGTTCTTCGCCGGCGGTGGAGCTGGTAGTGCCTTCCTCTCGAGGAGGAGGCAAGGAGGCTGCGGTGGTCTTGACGGTCTTCTTCCTGCCCATCTTGACTCGGCGAGAGCTCGAAGCGAAGTCCTTGGAGCAACTGGCTTACCAGCCTCTAATGGATTTACCACCAGTTATGTTTCCAGAGAGGCAGCTCATGCATTTATCAGCGGAGTAAGATACCAGGAGGTGAAACATCAGCTTCTCCTGGTGGAACACTGAAATGTAAACTACTCCCTGGCAGCTAGCTGCCCTCTGCATAGAAATGGCAAAAATGATGATCAGAAGAGCCAGAGCTGTAACAGCCAAGAATGACAATAGTTGTCGCCAACCACCACAGCCTAATCATTGCAGAACTGGGGGCCGGAAACCAAATGCTGGAATTGTAGACAGCCTGGACACCTAAAGGTGGACTGCGGGTGCACCCTGGCTGAGGACCAGAAAAACTACTAAGGGCCAGTGTGAACAGGAGCATGTCAGCGTTGTCATCACTGTCATCTCACTTCTCTATGAACACTGCAGCTGGGAATGTTGAGGATGGTAGTGCATGGATGGAGTCGGGACTGTCCCTGCAGCATGCAGGTTGACACAGGGGCCTTACTAATAGTCACCAGGACTGATGCAGTGCAGGAATTAGCAAAGGATGTGGCCAGGCGCTACGAACTATGAACTGTCTCGGGTGAAATCCCAACCGTGGCTGAGGAAGCCTACCTGAAGTAGACCATAACAGGAGCAGGCTACAAATGTGAGTGTTCATTGCTGCCATCGCCATGGAAGTTATCCTGGGCCTGGGCACCCTTCAGTTTTTTGATGCCAAAAACTAAAATTATATTGTGTTTTATTTAGGGACGCTGCAATGGTTCTCAGTGTCCCATTCTATATTGGGTGTCAAAAGCTGGAAATTTTGTTCAGAGGCCTCTTTATTAGGCTTGAGGTTCTTTTACGTACTATAAATCTAGGACACAGGACCATTGGCTTTACTTCCCTTCTGAAAGAAGCCATGCTAAGGATTTTTACACCCAAAAAAATCCATCAAACTATGCTGGGTTTGAACCCACGACCTTTGGCACTAAAGGTTAGCATGGTACCACTAGACCATGGAGGACGACAAAGACTCATCAGTTTTACCCCTCCACGGAAATCTTTAGTAAAAGGAGAAAAAATTTATATAACATGAAGGTATTCCATTGGTGCGAAGGTAGATGTCAGGCACTGCATATTGGACGGGGTCATGATGAGATTCTGTTGAACCATCCGGAGGTTGCAGCCGGTGAGGCTCATACTGCTGAATGAGAAGTTGTGCCGGCGTGGGCAGAGAAACTCCAAGCAAGTAACATGATTCTGGACAGAGGAGGACTCCACCGAAAGGGGATTTACATCTCAAGGGCGCTGCTTTCTACTTGGGATACCGTCCTGGTGAGGGTCCTTAATGCCATCAGTCGGGAGCAGGAGCTGCTTAAAAGGACTGTCTTAGGAAATTGTGAGCAGGTTGCCTCTATAATACATGTGGCCAGAGACACTGAGTGATAAAGGTATGGATAACATAGTCCAGGAGGTGGCTGAGAATCTCTCACCATGCAAGAAGAAGCAGATCCTTAACCTGCTCGCAGAATTCCAAGACAACTTCATTCTATCAGAAGATGATTATGGCTGTACTGATAGAATGATGCATTGCATTGACACTGAGATATACACCAATTAGACAACAGCTTCGTGTACCCTAGTGAAGCAGCAGGAAATAGGCAATTTGATAGTGGACATGAATAGAGGCATAATAGAGGAATCCGATAGCCCATGGTCATCACCAGTAGTGTTAGTGAAAAATAAGGATGGAGATCTCGCTTCTATGGCACTATTGAAACCTGAACAATGTCACCAAGAAAAACTGTCTTCCATTGCCACAGATTGATGACACCCTGGACACCTTAGTGGCCCCCAGTGGTTTTCCCATTGGACCTGAAGTCGGAGTACTGGCAAGCGGCACTTCATCCTGACTACAAAGAGAAAACAAAGTTTTCCACTGGTCATGGACTGTGGCAGTTCACAGTAATGCCTTTTGGACTTTGCAACTCCCCTACAATGTCCCAGAGACCTGTGGAGTCTGTTATGAAGGTCCTCACACATGACACTTGCCTCCTTTACCTCGGCTATGTCATTGTTATAGGCGAGACATTTAAGGACTCGAGGAAGATGTTCAAACGACTTCATGAGGCCAACCTCAAGCTGAACCCCGAGAATTGTCAGCTGTTAGAAAGGAAATGTGCTACCTAGGACACATTGTAAGTCCTAGGAGTAACTGCAAACCCCAAGAAGCTAGAGGCCATGAAGGAGTAACTCAGGCCAAGGAATAAACAAGAACAGCAATGGTTCCTTGGCCTCTGCACGTACTACCAGAAATTCGTGGCGGGGTATACAAACATCGCCAAACACTGACATAGCTGACAGGAACGATGAGCCTCCCAGTGTGGTCCGACTAAGCCAAGGCGTCTTTCCCGATCCTGAAAAAGGCTCTGTGCGCATCCCCGGTTCTTTATGGATACGGGTGCTAGTAAGTTTGGCTGTGGGGTATCTGTCACAAGGGCAAGATGGAGAAAAGAGTACTGGCTTATTTTTGTAGAACCCTGTCTAAGGCCAAACGAAACTACTGCATGATGAGACAAGAGCTCCTAGCTATTGTAGAGATCTGAAGAACTTCCACAAGTACCTTTACGGACAAGAGTTGCACTTCTGAATGGACCATTCCACCCTAACTTGGCTATTGGGCTTTCACAATTTGGAAGGACAGATGGCCCACTGGTTCCAATGGTTGCAGGAATATAATTTTACCTTGGAGCATCAGGATGTATCATTCCAATGCTTATGCCTTTCCCAAAGACCGTGCTAGGAAAACTGCAACCACTGTGTGTAGGTCCAGGTGAAGGAAAGTGTTGCAGCCTTATTTTTTGATGGTGGTGCAAGCTGCAATTGGTTGGGGCAGTTGGGATCAGTTGGAGGATCGAGACATCAGGGTAAAGAATCTGATGAACGACCTTCATGGGCGGACATTGTAACGGTATTACTTATCATGTTTGTTTACATCAATGTTGAAGCCATCTTGTGACGTCATTCATTTGTTCGGTTTGTAGCTCCATCTTGTGTTAGCAATTTGCATCAGTGTTAGTGTTCGAAAGAATTTTAAGTTTGTTTATTGTCCTCCGGCTAGCTATTATCTTATCTTGGGTCGAACATGTGTCTTGATCAGGGTTGTGTAAACGGAAAGGAATCTTTTATCCAAAAAGAACACTGATGAAGAAATTTGTTTTATAATTTTTATTGTCGAACACGTTCACTATCACTTTTACATATTGATCTAGATACTCGCCAAAATGAAACTGTTATAATAACTTCTTACTGATCACTTTTAATCAACGTACTTCAACCTTTTATATAATTAACTTTACCATATTTTAGATCTTTCATAATTCTGCTGCGCGTAACTTGTGAATCTATATCCGATGTATGACGAACTAATACTTTCGACGAACTGACTGAAAACAACGTGTAGTGTACACAGATTTTTGATGAACTGCACATGAATACGACGTGTAATGTATGAATGCTTTCGGCGAACTGAAGGACTGATTGACTTTACCTCCAACCTACCTTATTTATACGCCTTCAATCAGATACGCCTAAAGATTATAACTGAACTGCAATTGGCTAATAAAACGTGCCAACATTAGCGTCTATCTTAATATCCAATGAAAATTATGAATACATATGCTTTAGGGAGAACACATTCCAGAAGTTTCTACCGAAAACGCGTCAACATTACGTAACTTCCTTGTTTCCAATAATGATAAACAGCTCACCCCCTTCGCTGCATTATTGCGCTATTGACAGTTTCAGTAAGGCCCTATAAACTTATTTCCCAATAATAATTACAATTAATAAACATCTGAAATCAATGTCACATAAAAATGCATATTCATATTACAATCATTATTTACATTTAAGTAATTTGTGATACAAATTACTGCATCAACATTGCTGCAAGTGGTCTGATCTATAAGAGTTACTAGGCAGGGTGGGACTCCCTGGTGGTCAAGAATGGTATGTTGAAGAAAGTATGGCACTCCACAAATGGAAAAACCAGGGTAGAACAGCTAGTGCTCCCAAGGAGCAAGGTAAAAGAAGTCTAGGAGACCCATGCCGGCATTACCGGAGGGCACCTGTGTGTAAATACGACCTGGAGAACCTGCATCACAGCATGGCAAACAGCGCTGGATTAGGGTGACCTCGTATGGCTCTTATTGTTCTATGAGGACTAAGGATAAGTTGTCAAACCTGCAACATATCTGGGATGGCCGTACAAGGTAGCCACCTGTATCAACGATGCTGTATATCACATTCTGCGTCAACTGGGGTAAACTGATGGTGGTCCATCTTGATTGGCTTGCTCCATATCATGGAGTTGCTTGGGATGACCAGTTCTGAAGAGGGAGCAGCTATGGCCTCCGTTATTGGTAGAAGAAAAGAAAAAAATTTTCACATATGGTCTTTATACTTCTTATGCTTAGGTAAGTATTACATGTAAACCAGAAATTTTATGCCATAATAGTGGAGAAAACATATTTTGAGGACTCTTGAATCCAAGGGCTGATTGTTAAAAGGTGGTGTAAGACATGGTTTAAAGCCATGCGTTTCAGGACATGATTGATGACTGAATCTGTGAGATGTTGTTAAAACACAGGCTGGACATGGTGAGCAGGCCATGGTGCATATTTTACATTTGGCAACATGACAGAAGCAGATGAAAAAATAACAAAATATCAGTATGCAGCAAGCATGTGGTCGAAGTTACATTCAGCTTAGTCAGTTGGTAAGTTATAATTCAAATTATTATTTATGGAATAAATAACTTAATAAGTGCACCTAATCTGTGGTGCTAAGGAAATCAAATGAAAATATCAGCATATTGCAAACATGAAGAGGGTACATGTTATAAATGACTAGAAATGAATTAAAAGTGTCTTGATATAGTCTTTGCTTATAATTATCTATTACACAAAATAAGCATCTTTTGCGCAACTTTTTTTGGATGTTTTAAACATACTGCTGGAGGAGAACCTTTTTTGTACATTGATCTATTAATGCTTTTAGGTTAGAATTCAAGGCAACTGTCAGTGTCACAGATTAGGTTAAGCCAAGTGAAATAATGCTGAATGCACAAGCTTCCTTGGGCAGATTTGCTTGTGTGCATAGCTAATTATTGTTTTTAAATAATAACAGAGATATTAAATAATGTTTTGCACACTAAGATATTACCTTTATTTTCAGACAAAGTGTTAAAACAAGTAGTTATTATGCCACTATAAGCTAAGAGAAGACAGGTCTAATAAGTACCAGCAAGTTGGCTGTCATGGCAGAAAATTTAGGGATGCCAGCGAGGGACGTTCACAGTTTTAAGGTTAGGTTGGATAGCACAAGATAAGCATTCATAATTACTAACATTTTTGGTGCCTATATTAAAATCTGCATTCCAGTCATTATAATCCTGCTTAGTCACTTTACAGCTCTTTTTTCATTACCGCACTGCATTTTTCCTCAGTAAGTTGTGACAAATTTTCTATAAAAGTATTCCCCTAATTCCATTCCTTCTTATTTATGATTAGTATAGGATTTGTAAAACAATCTGCATCATATAAAGTAAGCATTATAATCATGCTTAATCTCAGCGAAGCAAGCATGCTGCCTAAAAATGTTTGTTCCTGTGATTTTTACTTTCTCTACTACTTAGCTGTAGTAAGTAGAAGTAATATTGTATTCCACCCAAAAATTCAGTATCCAGATTTCACCAGAAATACTTGTCTTGAGCTTTCCTGGATACAAAAATAAAAATATAAACATTTTTAGAAAAAAGCTCTGTGTCGGTTCTCTCTCTCCCTCAACTCAAAAACTAGGTAAAACATCAAATTTATTTAGCCAAGTTTTTGTATTGGTATTTAAGTTCAGTATCTACCAAGGATGCGACACAATTTTCAAGAAAATTCTATTCCAAACTATCCTTTATATGGAAAAATTTTTCATTTTTATTTTAATTTTCTCAAAAGTGGCTCTAATGATTTTTATTAAAATACTATACGTTTAAGATATTTGCACACTAAATAAAATTCATATCTTTAATTTTCTGGGAATAGCCTGTGAAGTCCTCTTCATTGTGAGTAACATTTCTATAATGATAAAGCAAAGAGAGAAAATCTTATTACACAAAAACTGTAGATCTCTTTAAAACACTCAGTTTATGTCAAATAAAAATGTTTGTAGTGTTAATCATTTCTGAGATAGGTATTCTTTGTTGTTGGTTGGAATTTTCAAATTCATATACTTTCACTAGTACTTACACTACTTGATAAGTGGTAAGTCACTTTTCTTTGTGATGGACATGCAAGGAGCATCAAATTTGAAAGCCATTGTACAGTCATCCACTTTTTAAAAATCTAACTATTGCTATAACCTACTGTATCCTCATTATACCTACAACGAATTGTTTAAATGTGTAATGAAAGATTAGTTAAATTAACAAGAAGTAGATATAAGAATAAGGTTTTGCAGAATAATTTGTAAAAGAGTGAGTACCGACATAGGTAACAGAGGTCATTGTGATTAGTGAATGGGAAGTCTGCCAGGGCTGTCCTCCCTGACTAAGGTCCCCCCCCCCCCACTCCCAGGTTTTTTTCAATCCTCATAACTGGTAAATGCTGGGGAGGTACCCTAAACTTAAGCCTTGAACCTTTTCTTCCCAAGTTTCCTTTCTGAATTATCATTTAATTTCAAGAATCACCAGTGTTACTGCCTGTGGTGCTATATGAAGTAAGAGCAGGTGCTAAGAATGCTGCAGGTACAGCAGATTCATGTTATTTGCAAATTCCAGTATACAGCATCTGGTTTCACAAACATCCTGTTTAATGTCATTCTGTTAAATGGTGTATTACTCAAAAATCTCTGATTCATTATTTGGAACTAGTTAATTAGGCACTAAGTTTTAAAGCTATACAATTATGTGGGAAAGGAAGAGGGAGAAATCTGTGCTAAAAGAAAAATTATTGTTTAAACATTTAGTATTTCATCTGTTCTAGCAGATAGGGAGATGCTTTCCAAAGGCATAAATGAAGTTACTAAACACAAATAGGCATGCTGTTTTTAGATTTTCTTTCTATAACCAAAATGTGTTTGCGATCCATAGGTTCCATTACAACAGAACATTTTTTTAAACATGTTATATTTCAAAAACAAAAGGAGATATGTATCCTCCCTTCCCCCGTTTTGATTACATTTGTATGCTGGGGTGTAATGTTTATTATTGAAAAATCCACACTTATAGAACTGAAAAACAAATGCTTTTACTAATGCATACAGTGGATATAAGTAATATATGGGTATATTATACAATGAGGTTACATCATATGTCTTGTAATGTAAACAATGCTCAACTTGTAACACAAAAATGAAGCTACTGACAGTGAAGCAGCAAACACAAATATATTAACGTAACAAATATATTGTAACAATTCTTCACTTATCTCTAGCAAACAATTCATCACCTAGCAGCAGTAACTGTCATGACGTAAATAAACAATGAGTAAACAAGGAAGGCGAAGCTGAAGATATAATCAAATGATTATTAAATATGTTCTATTGAAAAGTGTTTTTCAGAAAATTGAATCTTGAGTTGGTGGATACACTAAAACTTTTAGTGTATCTACTACTGACTCAGTATGCAATGTCCTATTGAATTTAAATTTATGTTTTAAAAAACATAAGTGAAGAATCGTCACAATGTATTATTATATTATTAATAAATGTTCAACTTTTATTATAATGATCATTATCATAGGTTTATTATTATTATTATTATTATTATTATTATTATTATTATTATTATTATTATTATTATTATTATTATTATTATTATTAATCATTTATGTATTTATTTATTTATTTATTTGTTTTAGGAGAAAAACAAGAAAGGATGAATGTCTGCAGAAGGACCTTTGTGCATGATAAAAGGAGAATTTGAACCAAAATGAACAATTTTAACATAAAACAATATTAATCTTTTGGCCTAGCAGCTGCAGTATACAATAGAATCCTGATTAATTGTTATACTGGAGGAGTTGGGGATCATAGTTAACTGAAAATGATTGATAATCCATCTTACTTACTATAAACTGCATTATAATTGCATACTAAGAAATTATACAAAAAACTCAAACACACCAGTCTTATGTTACATTTCTTGTAAATTAAAAATGGCAATAAAGGTGAATGTTATCCCTAGGACTGTGCAGTGAGATTTACAATAGACTTTTGCTCTGTAAAATCAGTACAAGTGCACACACTTACTTGCTATGATCACTACTACTGCCTGAAGTGCACTTCACTTAAGAATTTTCGGAATACTGACATCTGTTGATGTACAATAGCTCCTACTACCTACAAATTAAAAATTGAGTTTTAAATATGGATGCTCTTTAATTACTATGGTTCTTAGCATCGCATTCTATATTGGGTGTGAAAGACCGGAAATTTTGCTCAGTGGCCTCTTTATCAGGTTTGAGGTTCTTTTACGTGCTGTAAATCTATGACATGAGACCACCGGCTTTATTCCGTTCCAAAGGAAGCCGTGCTAAGGGATTTTATGCCCGAAAAAAATCCATCGCCCTCCGTCAGGTTTGAATTCGTGACCTTGGGAACTGGAGGCTAGCATGGTACTCCTAGACCACCACCTACTACTGCTACATACAAATACATACCCAAGACACATAATAGATGTCTGTTTTGTAAATAATCTACTTTTACAACAGAAAAAATAAAGATAATAAAGATAATGGCTGAATGGTTAACCATGTAAGGATAATGGAGGCTCTACTATGTTTGTTTAGTACCTTTAATATTTATGTATGTATTATGTCAACAAAACTTGTAATAAGAGATTTTAAAAACAAAACTTTTTTGAGTTTAAAAATAAGTTATTTATGCAATGTAGTTCTTGTCCAGATTCCATATATCCTTCAAACATAACTCTGACCAAACATTGACAACCTGTTATTGTTTTGTTTTTCTTGATCTCACAGTGAGCAATGCTCAGAGACACATCATACAACACACAACTGCTGCCAAATTCCTAACACCTAGCTAAGGACATGCTCATAACCTTTCATTACACTATGAGGTTACAAAAAACCTCATGAATAATGTATTCTATTGTTCATTTGTTCTTTTCGATCAGTATTGTATATTTGGTACTTCTGATATGGAACACGTCAATGAAAATCACATACATAGTTATAACAGTACTCATACTATAAAAAGCAGTTTTCATATAAGAATTCTTCAGTTTGAAAAGTTTTGAATGTTTCTTCAGTTTTTATTTTATTTGGTAAAGCATTAAACATTTTAAAGCTACTGCATAAAGTACTCCATTTTCCAGTAATTTTATGTTTGCTAAAAGGTTGCATGTATTTTTTTTTAGATCTGGTGCTGTGGGTATGAATTTCCTAATTAAATTGAAAGAAAAAGCTATTTCGTTTTGCAAATAATATTTTCAGGATGTATGTATATACCAGAGGTAGAAAACTTAGTCCTTTAAATAATGGTGCACACAACTCTGTAACTTTACTCCCTGTCATTATTCCAATGATTCTTTTTTTGATTACAAATATTACTTTTGCTGGTGGCGAGTTTACCCAGAAAATACCATATCCTACCAAAATAAGTGATTCTTAAAGGATATGTTTATCTGTGTAACATTGAGGATTCTTATTCATATTTGTTTTTATATAATGCTTTGGCTAGATTAATTACATGAATTTCCTATTTTAGGTTTTGTATTCATAATGGTAAAAATTTGTTCTTTAGATTGTAATTCAGTATTGTTTAGTTTTAATGTAGGACAAAATCATAATTCTTTGGAATTAATTGTTCTTCCACACAAGCCATGTGTTGGACAAGGTTGGAAAGGTAGAATCAGACGACAAAAAAATTCAGTGCCATAGTTGGGATTTGAACCATGGATCTCCTGGTCTCCGTTCGGTTGCTCTAACCACTGATTTGCATCAGTTGGGGAACTTAATGTCCTACCGGCATGTTGCCATGGTAGCTCAGCGGTTAGAGCAACTGGACGTAGACCAGGAGATCCGTGGTTCAAATCCCGGCTATGGCATTGAATTTTTCAACCGTCTGATTCTACCTTTCCATAATTCTTTTGTTTATTTACAAATTTTAGGCAAACTATTTTTTCTGTATCTATTATTATCAATGTAAATTTGGCGAATTTCGTGGTACTAAGTTTATGATCATTTGGAAGCTTTTGGAAATAGAGTATGATGTGGAAAATCCTTTGTCATTATTTGGTATTATAATTGTAAAACACATTTATTATTTGAACTCATTTTAATTAGCCACCAGGTTGAAAGTAATTAAAGTCATCAATTTGACAGCTCAGAACCACTAAGGGTAATTTTGTGTTATACTACATCTAATTTCATGGCAATATTGCTATTCCGATTCTGAAGTGCAACCAAAGCACTTAAACTTACACTTACAAGTAGGAAATCCCTGGCTTTTTTCATGAAACCAGGCATAGCATTCTGTTTCCTAATCCATGTTTCACTGGTTTTTTTTCATTGGAATAAATTTGAGGAAATATTTAAGAAAGTTCAAAAATATTTCTGAGTTCACCCAAACATTTGCAGACATTGCAACCACACATTTTGCAGGAGCAGCCCATCGAAAATCTTCTGACAAACACTGGCCCTTGAAAATAACAAGAAATGGTCCAGCATCACCAGCAGTGTTGATTTGCTTAGATCCCTTTGGCTCACCACCCTCTGTGGTTTGGTGATGAAATTGAAGCCATAATCACCGAGGTTTCAGATCCTCTGTAGATGATTAGAAACAGAAGTCTTCCAAAATCCAGGTTTTAAACTGTCATAGAAACTGTCTAGAACCTCTCTCCCGGAAGACAAGGTCATGTTCATGGAGATATTCTCTGGTTGTCTCATTACTAAATTAGCATTTTTGAAAATGCAGCCCACCAGTCCCATCCTGCAATCCCGTTCTCTGAATTGAAGGGCGATTTATTGTTCCCAACTGAAATCTTGTAGGCTCATGACAAATGTCAGTAGCAGACAGTCCAAAATCCAACTCCTGCATCTGCACAAGATGCAACAAGCTTGATCTCTTGTTTAGTGCAGAACGGTCTTCCCATTTTTACTTGGGACATCTCATGCACAGAGGGTGTAACCTTCAGTCTGTTTCAAAATGTCATCTCAGGAATTTTATATTCCTTAGTAGCCTTGTAAGCAGTCCATCCCCTTTCAAGTACGCATGCCAAGGCTGCTTTCAAATCATCAGCATAATACTTCGACCCATACATGTCCATAGACATCTGCAACTCACACAACCTTCTGCTTGAGAAAAGAAACCTCCCTTATCCCTATTTTAAACTAAAGCATAAATAACTTGCGTTTCTACTGCCAGATGGTGCTCTCTTAGTAATGCTTCGCAAAATGGCATTCTCTTGTTTGGTTAAAAAAATGGGAAAATGCTAAAAAAAACACTCCCAATTTAAGGTTTATATGTCATAAATTATGTAAATTAAATATAATATACTAACTAATATTTTGTTTGAAACATTTACTAACCTTTTATATGAGTAAAAGAGCAGAAACACACTTTGATTCACACACTGCAATTCTCTCGCCAACAAACCTTTGTTGAGTATTGGCTTTTCTAATAAGTGTCAAATACCTCTGTTGAAAGCAGAGAATTGCCTTCAAGATGGAACTTGGTAAACGAGAAGATACCTCCATCTGTTGGATACTTAAACAACTTTGATGTGCATTAGTCTAATGTTACTGTAAGGAAATCACAAAATACCACGAAATTGCCTGTGCCATGAAATTTGCCAAGTTTACCCCACATTATTAGCATTAGTCCAGGACGATAGTTCTTTAAGTATTTATGTTACAAAGTTCTTCCATTGTTTTCCCTTTAGTATACTAGTATCATCAGCGAAAAATGATGTTGCGATTTGATTTGACATGAGAGTTTATCATTTACATAGAGAATAAACAGAAAGGGGCCTAATACAGATCCTTGTGGTACACCATATTTTCTTATTTCTACAGATGAATAAAATCTCATAACTGTATCCAAATCTTTTGAGTGATTTCTGCTATTTGTTTTTTATTATTAAGAATGAATTTATTCAGTTATTCACTATCCCCTATCCCCTGATCTCTTGGTTTGATAATTTTCAAAGTAATTTTTGTATAATGTAAGATGTTTTAGTTAAATATAGAAATATTCCTAATACTTTTTCCTTTTGATCAACTGATTTCACAGCAATATTTAGGAATTTAAAATTTGTTGTTTCAATTGACTTGTTATTTCTGAATCCATGTAATGAGTATGTTATTAATTAATTTTTGTATGAAATTAGCATATTATATATGAGCCTTTGAACAACTTTTGAAAACATAGATGGCACTGAAATGGGTCTATAATTTTCAGGATATGCTTTGTCTCCTTTTTAAAGTATAGGAATCACTTTTGATATTTTTAAGACATCTAGAAATGTTCCTGTGGTTAATAGACATCGCATATATGTGTTAATGGCTTTATTATGATTAATACTAAGGGGTTATGGTCAATGGGGCTTGTCTAACAAACCTCCCACCTAGGTCCAGTGGACTCACCATCCAACGACAGGTGTGGCCCTCCAAATATTTTTTGGGTTGTGAGTAGGTGAAGTAACTGCCAAAATAAAAAAAATATACAGTGGAATCTTGTTAGCACATTCCTCATTAACACGTTTTCCCGTGTATTACATTGAATTATAAAACCAAATGCACCAAGTGCAATAAATAACATACATTTAGTATGTTTTCTCGCTCCGGCTTACTAGGTTAGAAGTTTGATGCCCTCATTCGCTATTTTGGCCAAGCTTGGTCTGTCCAGTGGGAGTAGATTTACTACTACATTCGAAGTTTGACGTCCTCATTTGCTACTTTGGTCAAACAAGGCAGGGTGTAACTGGCAGCCAATGGCATGCATGCATGTATGTACATATTTGTGTGACGTGATTTGTGTGGTGGGGATAGAGAATGCTTTAGTTTAGCGTGACTTGGTGTGGTTAGTTTCTGCTGTTGAGTGTTGACGAAACGTAATTGTATTTTAACTTTTTGTTTGCAATGGAGAAAAAGAAAGTGCGGCAAATAACCAACAGTGGAAAACTGAAAATCCTTGAAGTAGATCGCAATCTAAATATGAAATGTGTGGATATAGCACGGAAGTTAAAACATTCCTCCGTAAACCTTGTACACGATTGTTAGCAAACGTAAACTAATTGGAAGTGCTTTTGAAGAAGGGAAAAATGCTAAAAGAAAACGTAATTGCCCTGGCCAGTTTCCAAAATTAGAGGGTGTTTTGCTAAAGTGGTTTACACAAGCTGGAACTTCAAATGTGCCAATAGATGGTACTGTGGTTCGAGCTCAGGCAACACATTTAACACAGAAGATGGGACTGGATGATTTCAAAGCGTCCAATGGCTGGATTGAAGGATTCAAGAATCGACATGACTTAGTCTACAGATGTGTGCAAAGCGAGGCTGCTGCCCTAGATAATGACACTTCACTGTGTGCAAATATAGAAATGTGGAAAAATACAATGCTGCCATCAATTTTGAAAGACTGTAGCCCCGACAATGTTTATAATGCAGATGAAACAGAACTATTTTTCCATCTTTTGCCAGACAAAACTCTGGATTTTAAGGGCACTAAGTGCCAGGGCGGGAAGCTTAACAAGGAGAGGATTACAGTTTTGTTGTGCTGTAACGAAAGTGGAACGGAGAAATTGGTACCGCTGGTTATTGGAAAAGCACGCAGTTCGCAATGCTTTAAGAATGTGTGATCTTTTCCATGTAAGTACACTTCCAACATAAAAGCCTGGATAACTTCTGCCGTCTTCGAAAATTTCTTATGAGCATGGGACACAAGACTGGGCATAAGAAGCAGGAAAATTGCACTCTTTATTGATCAGTGTGCCGCTCATCCACCAACTGCTTCAAATTTAAGAAACATAAAGATAATTTTCTTCCCAGCAAACTGCATGAGTAAGCTACAACCTTTAGATCAAGGCATAATTCGGTGCATGAAGCATACGTATCGGAAGAGGCTGGTACAGAGAAGGTTGGCTGCACTGAAATCAACGACAAGAAAAATCACCATCTTAGATGCCATGCATTTTATTAGAACTGCTTGGAGTTGTGTGACGCAAGATACCATTAGGAACTGTTTTAATAAAGCTGGCTTTTGCCGGGTTCTTGGTGATGCAATCACGCAAGAAGATGAGTTTTCCGAGAGTGAAGAATGGTGTCAAATAGCAGACGACGTGTGTCTTTTGAAACATGTAAACATGTTGTTCACCAATGGCATTGGGGATTAATTGATCTGCATCATTTTCCCTCTGGTTTCCCAATATAAAATCTGTAAGTTATCACTTTTAAGGCCTTTGCATTTGGCGAGATGCTGTTTGTTCAGGATGACATCATCTTCACAGAGAGTGCACTTGGGTGTAGGTAGGCATCGTATCTTGTAGAGGTGTTCTGCGAGGCAATCGTGGCCAGTTGCCATCCTAAATAAGGCCACTGCAGTCTTCCTTGGCATTTTTTGTATATCAACTCTATCTTTAATATTCTTATAATCTTTATCTTTTAATTTATCTTCTTCATCAAGTCTCTGCTGTCTTTTGAAATGTTGTGTAATGTTATTTAATTGTTAGTTATTTCTATTGGTCCTACAGGTTTTATTTGTTGTATTGCACCTTTCTTTGCTAATTGATCCACATGTTCATTGCCCAAAAGTCCAACATGAGCTGGGATCCATTGTAGAGTGACATGATTTCTACTTTCAACTGCTTTAATTAGGCTTCTTATTTCTTTAATATTTCTTATTGTTTTATTATTGTAATTTACTATTCCATCTATGACTGATTTTGAGTCTAATAAGATGACTATTTTTTGTTTTATGTATGGTCTATATAAAATCTTCTGTAATGCTGCTTTTATAGCTATTAATTCTCCATCATAGTGGTTTGACGTTTCATCCAATGTTAAATACTGTGCAAAATGTTTACAGTATACTCCTGCACCGGCATTTTTTTTTTATTGATGAGGGATCCATCTGTATATATTCAGAGCCATTCTTTTTCTGGGTATCTTTCATTTTCCGTAGCTATTGCTATGGCTCTCATTTCATCTGGTATATTGTTTTGTTTGTGTATTGTATATATCAGGTCATTCTGATATTGTATATCAATGTATTCTATTGGACTTGTTACCTCTGTTGCAATTATATTTGTTGTAATTATATTCTTGTAGTTTAAGTTACTAATATATGTTCTGAAGTTTTTAAATTACTTATAGTATCTCTGTGTGGTACCACTTGTATCTGTTTCTATTGACTTGCAGTTTTTGTGCTAGAGTAATTGCTTTCAACTCATGTTCCAATTCTATAGCCATGTTTTTTGTGAAGCTTTGTAGTACTGTGATTGGTGTTGTTTTTACAGCTCCTGTTATTATTCTTAGTAAATTATTTTGTGAAATTTCTAGTTTACTTTTAAGTCTCTTGTTTACTGTTGCTAGTAGTTCTCGATACAATAGGTTAGGTTTTATGTATGTTTTATATGTATTATTAAGGAGGTCCATGTTTCCACCCCATTTTTTTCCCTGCTAAACGTTTTAAAATGTTGTTCTTTTTGTTGATTTTATTTGTTACATTGTTTACATGTTCTTTCATTGATAGTTTTTTTATCTAATTCTATCCCTAGATACATTGTTTTAGTTGCTTCTTGTAGTTTTTTGTTGTTGATTTGCAGGCATATATTTTCTGTTTTATGCTGCATTGTGAATAGTTGATATTGAGTTTTTCTTGTATTTATTTCAATATTGTTGTTATTAGTCCACTGTTCTAGGGTTATGATTGTATTCTCCATTGTTGTTTGTAGTTTTTTATAATGTTTCCCTGATCTTATGTTCTTTTCTGAAGTCCATATTACCACGTCGTCAGCAAACATTCCTACTTGTATGTTACCTATTGTCTTTAGTTCATCTACTAGGTCATTTTTATATATATATATATATATATATATATATATATATATATATATATATATATATATATATTGAACAGAATAGCACTTGTAACAGACCCTTGAGGTAGTCCAACTCTCGTTTGTTTCCATTTAGATGTGGCGGTTTTGTATTGTACTGCAAACCATCTTTGGGATAGGTTGAAACCAGTTTAGCATGTGGCCTGATATGCCATATGTCTTCATCTTGTATAGTAGCATTTCTCGCCATACTGTGTTAAATGCATCTTTGAAGTCGACAAACAGTGCTAGTGTAGTCTTATTATTATTGAAATTTTCTTTAATGTCCTGTGTGAGTCTTAAAACCTGGTGTATTGCTGAGCTGTCCTTCCTAAATCCAGCTTGTTCAGGGACTAATAGATTTTGTGTTTCTAGATAGTATGTCAGTCTTGTAGCTAGCATTCTTTCTAAGAGTTTTGCTATGTTTGATGTTAAGGATATCAGTCTATAACTATCTATCATTTGAGTTGGTTTTCCTTTCTTCTTAATGGGTATAATTTTTTATTTTTTCCATAGTGTTGGTATGTTATTTCTGGTTGTCCAGATTTTATTGAAAATGTTTAATAAAGTATGGAGTGCTTCATGTCCTAAATTCTTGAGCGGCTCTGGATGTATGTTATCAGGACCTGGGCTGCCTTTATTCTTTAGTGTTCTTATTGCTTGCTTTATTTTTGGGAGGTGAATGGCTCATTGAAGATGTTTTGTAAGTTAGACATATCTTCAAGGTTGCTATTTCTTAAGTATTTATTCTGTTTTTTGTTTTTATTTTTTAATGTAGTACTAGTTTATAATATGTTGCTAATTTTTCTGCTATAAGGTTATCCTCGTATATTTCTTTATTATCAACATGTAATGGCTGATTTTGTTTGTTTTCTCTATTTATGTGTTTAATCTAATTATGTACCTCAGTACTATTTGTTTTATAGTCTAGTTTGTTTATAAATTCTTCAAAGCTCTGTTTTTTTGACAGTTTTATAGCCTGTTTTAACTGTGATCATTCAATAACATCTGCTTTGTCTTGTGTCCTTTCTGCTTTTTCTGTAGTTTTATCTTGTTTTGATTTGAGTTGTGCCTACTGTTCATTCCAGAAGGGTTTGTATTTATGAATTTTTCCTCTTGGGATACATTGTTTTGCAGGTTTTAGAATTGTGGCATTTAGTTCTTTCATTACTTTGCTTATGTTTTGTTCCAATTTAATTTCTTTGAAAACTTTGTTATCGTTTTATATTCTTCCCAGTGTGCCTTTTTGAAATTCCATTTAGGCCTTATTTTTCCCTTTGTTCTAGGTGGTTGATGATTTAGATCTGTTTTTGTTATTATGGCTCTATGTCCACTACCACTATCTTCAATTACTTTTTTTGTAGTTTTATCTTCTAAATCAGTTGATATGATAGCAATGTCTGGATTGGTTGACTGTCCTGAGTAGTGTATGTAGGTTTTTGGGTCTTCATCCCTATGTAATATTTTCATTAAGTTGGAGTCTACAAATTCTTCAATAATTTCACCAGCTTTATTGTTGTCACTATAGCTCCAGGAACAATGTAGTCCATCTCCATGTGGTGTTCCCTGGGTAACGCTAAATGGACTTCAACACAGGTATGCTTCCCAAGCCAAAAAAATTAAAAGAAGAGCACTTCTTAGTGCTATTTTGGAATGCCGGTGGAATGAACCAAAATAAAAAAACCATGATAGACATACGTAAACATTGACAATGAAATTCAGTGTGTGAAACAGCGATGATAGATGAAATACTTGAACAAGTGAAAGACGAATCGTCAGTGGGAGATGAAAGTGATGATGAGCCAGATCCTGAGCCTGTACCTACAGTGTCGGAAGCGATGCAGGCAATGGACAGTGAAGCAGTTTCGAATTTGATGACAACGTAATGACTTTACTAAACAAGATGGACAGTAGAATTTTGGCATTAAAACCAACAAAGCAATCAACTATAGATATGTATTTCAAACCAGTGTAGATAGTGTCTATATTTCACATCCGTTTTTGAGGTAAGATGTATTATTAGATTTTGTTACATAAATATGTTCTTAAATTGCAGATTTTCTATTTTTGTTAACACGTTTTCCCATCTATGACATCCAAATCCTTGGGTCCCTGCAAAAATGTACTAACGAGATTCTACTCTAGTACCACATCGAAATGGTTAATGGTTAAACTCTGTGTTTCATATGTTCTCCAGATCTTACAGTTATACATTGTCAGGAGGAGTAACATTTTCTGGAGGTAAAATAGTCCCCCAATTGGATCTCCAGGCAGGGATTACTCATCCTGACTTCAAGCAGAATGAAATAAAAATTCTACAATGAATTGCTGGTGGTCTTACTCAATCCAAAAGATAGAACTCTCCAAAAGTATTGCTGATAACAAAACTGGCATATTTTTTACCCAAGAGGCAACCCTATCAGTTAATTAACTAAAAAGTTTCAAATATACAGAATTTACTTTACACCTACCACAGTGCCTTATTTCTGACTCCTGGCTAGCTGCTTTGTGGCTTGCTGCTGCCGCAGGACTGCACACTGCTGCCAGCTGAGTTGAATATTCACAGATCCTGAACTTAAGTGCATAGCATGCCAGCAATTCAAGCTCGTAGATATAACCAGATACCTTTATCACAAAAGGTGTTGGAAATGATGTCTTGTGCTGCCACGCATTTCTCACACCTTTTAAGAAAATTTCCATTAACACACATTAATTCTTCTTTTGAAATTCCAGTGATATCTCTGCTGATATTGTCTTTCAGTTCTTCCAACGTATACGGGTTGTTCCAATACACTTTATTTTTTAAGTTCCCCCATAAATAAAAATCGCATACCGGAAGGTCTGTGGAGCTCGGTGGCCATAGTCCTTTACTGAACTTATCTTCAAAAATGTTCACAATTAATTTCAACGAGAGATCGCTGTATTTGCTGTAGCAGAGTCTTGTTGAAAATATGCCTGTGTGCATTCAATGTCACACAAATATTCCAGGAATGGTTTGATTATTGTATCCCTGTACCTCTGTCCATTAACTGTATCCTCAAAGAATATACGCCCTATAATTCGGTATGCATTCACAACACACCAAACACCAATTTTCTGGTCATGCAATGGCATTTCATGTACAAAATTGGGTTTTTCTGCACTCCAGTATCTTTTGTTTTGCATCGACACATGGCCATTTAAAGAAAACCATGCTTTGTCAGTGAAAAAAATTAATTTTGGGTCCATAGAGCCATCATTAAGTTTACCCGGCACCCAATTGCAGAAATTTACTCTACTCACAGTATCATGTGGTGGCAGTTCCTGAACTACGGTTATCTTATAAGGTTTTAATTTTAAAAGTTTACTGGCCTTTCCAAGCTGAGAATTGTGAAACTCCCGTTTCCTGTGATAACTACTCAAGAGATTTTTTTGGACTGTGTTCTAACCTTTGTCCTATCTCATTGGTTTTTCCTCTAAGAACACAGCGAGTTACTTTGGGTTTCTTATAAGGAACAGAACCCGTTTCTCTAAATCAGTTTATAAGACTATGAATTGTTTCTTTTGAGGCACACGGATTCTGGGGAATCTGTCTATAAATAGCCGTGCCACTTGTCTACAAGATTGTGATCGCACGTAGAATCATACATGAATATGCAGTGTTCTAAAGTAAACACACTTATTGCATTATAACGGGACTATCGCACTTTAAGCACAAAGAACAAAACACGAACTTGCACTAGCAACGGTCACACATACACTTACGCGTGGAGTGGAGGAAGAGCAATCAGAACTGGTTAGAAGCACTGCATGCACGCAGCTACATCTGCCAAACTGCCGGCCAGGAGTCGAAAATAAGGCACTGTATTAAAAAAGAGACAAATAGGCAATGGAACATTTGAATGATGATGTTCACTCAATGATGTAAACTCCTCTTTTCAAATTGTTAAAGAAATGGAATTAGGAGGCAAAATTGAAATTGTTAAATTAGAAATGTGAAGGCATAAAACATGTTTCACCATGTATAGTATTTATAATCCACCTAGAAATGTAACTGATATCTTTCTTATTGATATTACACACAAATCAATTATAATTGGAGATTTTAATGGTCACTCCAAAAGATGGAGATATGAAAATTTAGATTCTGCTGGGAAAATTATTGAAGTTTTTATAAATGCATCATCATTTGAACTTATACACAATGAAAAAGATCCACCAACTTTTCTTCACTATTTAGGAATGGGAAGTAACCCAGATATTCTACTAGCTACTTCAGATATTGCTGAGAAGAGTCATGGAAGATCTAGCCTCCGAACATAGAGCAACAATTGCCATTGTACAATCTGACAGTTCAAAAAGTTATCTCCAGAATGTGCTGGAATTTCAAAAAGGCAAATTGGAAAGGTTATAGAGAGAAGTTGTTATTGCAAAGAGAACTAATTTGTGAAATTCTTACAAAATACAGATTATAGAAAGGACAGCAAAAAAAGCTCATAGATACATAAACAGTGTTAAAAGTAATCATGATAATGTAAAATCAGTTTTCATTCATAATAACAAAGTTCTTTTGTAAGATACGGTTAATTCAGAAAAATTGATAAACATTACACCAATGCTCGTAAATTAACAGATCATCATAAGAAATTTGAAAAAAGAAATATTAAAAATCAAACTTAAAATAATCTTCAAATGCTAATCCTAGAAGCAACAATTGGATTTTTTCAAAAGAATTCAATATGAAAGAACTGAGTATAACAAACTCCACCAAAAATAAGAAGTCACCAGGTCCAGATTAAATACACCCAGAATTCCTTAAAAGCCTTTTAAAATTGTTAAACAAGAACTTTTAAAACTATAGGATTTATCTTGGAATATTACAGTTTCTTTCTGAATGGAAAAAAGTAATTATTATGCCTAGTCATAAAAAAAAAAAAAACCTGAAAACTATAGACATGGATCATTAACCAGTATAATACAAAAGTTATGGAAAAAAACATTATCAAACAGACTGAGTTGGTTTTTGGAATCTTCTAATTTAATTTCATCTTGTCAGGTTGGATTTAGAAAATTCCACTCTACAAATTAACAGTTTCTACTACTAAGCCAGTAAATTAAAAATGCTTTTGATAACAAGGAAGATGCAGTTGCAACATTTATAGATTTCCAAAGTGCCTATTACTCTACACATAGGGTAAAATTACTATAGAAACTACAATATTTAGATATAAAAGGCTATATGTTCTCCTGGATCTCTCATTCCTAACACAATGCAATACCTATATAGAATTTTCACACTGAAGGAGAGTGATATTATTAAACCAAGAGAAATGTTAGTAGAAAGGATCGTGTTCCCTAAACATTTAGCAAGTTATTCAACAGGTAGAGATGGGAAAGTTATGGATTAATAGGGAGTATCAACCAAAGGGTTCTGGAAAGAAGTAAGTCTAAGACTAAATGATATTGAGAGATTAAAAATATTTGGTGGTATGAGGGAAAAGGGTTCTTTGAGGCTCTAGAGGGAAATGAAAACAGTACGGGACAGGGGAAGATATATAGACTTTGCAGTAAAGCAGATAGAGAAGGGTTTGCATGAGCAAGAATTGGAGTCATGAATTTAAAAGATCTAAAACATGACAGATTTATCAAAATGTCCAATGTGTGCAGAAGTGTAGCTTTTCATTGTGTGTTATATTGCAATCTGATGTGGGAATGTTTGGTTGCTTTTTATCTAACGAAAAAATGATCAGGAAAGGTGATGTTACTTGGCTAGTTTTGTCAGGGATGAATGATTTACAAGGAATGAGATTCTCCTCTCAGGGAAGTGTGGGCAGGAGATAAATGATAAGAATCAATTTCTCTAACACTGGCCCCTTTATGTGAAACTCCACATGATAGTTAAAATAATTACCCTTTACTAGTTCCTGTCTCCTAACAGCTTTCCCTTGTACATGATTTCAGTCAATAGTAATATTCAGCACATATTCTTTGTAAATTATAATGCCAACACTTTTGATGAGCAACTAGCACCTGACATGACAATGGTTTAACATGAAGTATCTATGTTATGCATGTCTAAAACTGAGCTCCCGGCCGAGACAAACTTCTAGTTTATGCCTTTTTTCTATTTTTGTCACATGATTTTTTAATTCTGTTATTAGCTTCAATAAGTTTTACAATGTGCTCATTGGTTAATATTATTTAGAAAGCACATCTCTCTAGTGTTTTCCATATTGTGTTATTTACGCCTGATTAGCTTTTCTGTGCACATAACTGAATTTTACCGTTCTGGTTTTTCCTGGTATAGTTCCTCTTAGCTGGCTTACCCTTCCACATACACAAGCTTTTGTTTTCAACTACTTGTAGTGACCCTTTTGCTGGCGTCTGCATTCACCAGTAACAGGTTGCTTCATTTTAGCACCTTTCACTTTTCCCTGAAATACCCGTTACTTCTACATTTTAATATTTATTCTATTTAATTTATACATAATTCCTTTTTTAGGACACTTATCCATTATAATATTTTCATTATTGCCTTGCTCTTTAATTATGATTTCCCAAGGTGAATATTTCAGAATATTTCAACCTTAAATCAAAGGTATGAAGAGAAAAAGCATGGCAACAAAAATGGAATAAACTAGATGGGGAAATTTTAATTAAGAACATTTTCACTGTAAAAGGAGAAAAAAATATAGTGTGTAGAAAACTATTTAGTAAAGTGAGGGAGAAATTGGCAAGAATGATAAAGAGGGAGTGTGAAGGAAGGGAAATATTAGATAGGGTGGTTAAATACAAAGAGGAATGGAAATATGTGTTGGTCGCCAATACGCAATTAACCTGGAGGTGTGTGTTTTGGGACTAAATATATTTAGGCAAGCAACTTTATAAAGGCAATATTGAGAATAGATATGATGATTTTTATTTCTATTTTTAGTGGGAATAATAATAATTAGAGGTTTTAATTATTTGTTTAATCATAGTTATGAGACTGTATTTAATTGGAAATAAGTTCAAATCAATTAAAGTGCTTGTAAAAATATTACCGCTTTTGGTTTTCTTTAATTTCTTCAGTCTCTTCCCTTTCTGCATTACCATCATCAACAATAGCATCTCCATTATTAACATCATTGAAATCACCTCTGTTAATTCATTATTTAAAGCTTCATCCTTTGTTAACCTGGCTTGGTCAAGTAGATTAGGATCCCGCCATTGATCAACATGTGAGTGCAGGGAAGGCCACATATTACTGACCATCATCATACCACTGCCGCCGCCGCCATCACCACTTATTATTCAACCTGCTGCTAATTATCATTAAACAAATACTTTGACAAACTTTTGTAATTTGTGGTTTTGGAAAACATGTTTACCCCAATATCTTTTCTCAAATAATGTAATCAGGGCATATATTTTCTCAGTAGGGAACACCACATAATATATGATCTAAGTTATTTTTCTTTACTATAGTGACATTTCCTTAATGTCTTCACTGTGTCTAAATTTTCGATTTTCTCCCTTGGCCTTCAAATATTCAAATGATGTGAGAGATTCATCTTCAGCTTCCTGGAGCCATTTGCTGCTCTTGACGTTTCATCTTGTAAACAGACTTTTACCTAACACTGCATACAACTAACACAGTAATGAGTCATTACCTAAGAGTATGGAGGATCAAACGGTGTGAGTTGACAATGTAGCGGGAACAACAGCATTAAAATATGTTACCTAGTATTCCAGAAAAAATTACATGGCAATGAGACACAAATGTAACATGAATGGTCGATGATTGAGAGTGCATTCAGTTCATTGACACATACCATGTCTTCTGCTATCTTAAGAGAATAAACATTTGAATGCCCGAGAACTTGAACACCAAGTCATTCCATGATTAAGCAGTGAATAATATAATAATAATAATTAATAATATTTATTTCATCCGGCCTATCAGTACATTGATTTTGGACATGTCATTACAAGTTTATATACATAATTATGGTTGCAGTTACTTACAATTCATCTAGATTATACAAACATTTATTTAATAAAAATATCTTCAATTTCATTTGGAATTGTTGCTTTGACACATCTGCAAGAGCTTTAATTTCTGGAGGTAATTTATTAAAATGCTTAATCCCTTGATATAGAACATCCTTCACTGAGACATTTTTATTTACATTACATTTGTAATAATTCATGTTGCTTCTTGTATTTTACTCATACATTTTTTTAGTTTTTATAGGTTGATACTTTACTATTAAAAACATCACTACTCTAACGACATACAGAAAGTAGATGGTAAATATCATTTTGCTAATAAATGTCTCCCTTCACGATTCTCTAACTTTTAAGTTGAACATGATTCTAATACTTTTCTTTTGATATATAAGTAGCCTGTCCATGTGTGTCTTTGCTGCAACCCCCCATATTTCAACTCCATAGAGTAAATGAGGATAAATACACCCATAATAAATGAGCTTTAAGACATTGGGATTCTTATAATAGCTAAAATATCTCAACAGGTAGAATGACTTGCTGATCTTTCCACTTATGTGCTCAATATGTTGTGCCCAAGTAAACCGATTATCTACTGTAATACCTAAAAATGTTAATGTTTCTACATCTTGTAGATTTATGTTATTAACCTTCAGATTTAGCTGCTACTGTTCTTCCATGAGCTATAGTGTATTATGTTAGTTTTTTACAAATTACACTGTAAATTTATGGATTGAAAATAATTTAACAACACATTAGTGGTTTTATTGAGCGTTTTGTTTAGTTCGTCCAAGGTTTTATTCCAGCACACAGCTGTAGTGTCATCCGCATAAGTCACTATAGCTGTATTTTGCATGTGTTTAATATCATTGATATACATAATGAATAATAAAGGCATACATTTTCTCTATTGGCTTTAGTGGTAAACAATATAGCACGCGTTGAAATCTAAAGTGAGCACAGGGCACATACGTTTACCAGTGATGGGTTAAATTACTAAAGTTATGCAAGCCTTTATTATATTAACAAACATTAACATGTGCATAATTTAAACAAGGAAACTTCTCTTTGCAGATTCCAATGCTGTTTTCAATTAGGTACCCATCTTGTTTTCCTATGAGCTCTTGCAAAGCAGTCTTGTGCTGCATCTTCAAGATTTCATATCAAAGGTGCAATAAGCCATCAGGGACATACTGGGTTTCCAATCAAAACTGCATCAGGTGTAGGCCTCCACCCTTCTTTCATTCTGAATTATAAACTGCTTCTTGAGTTCCCTTGCATTGTTTACACTTCCTGGCATTACAGAAGTAAAATGAATCATATATCGTTGTCGTGCCTGCAAAACCATCTATGTGCTTTTTTTTGGCAAATTTGAGTTAAGCACAGTACATGGAGCAGAATATTGTCTAGATTTGCTCCTCGAAATAAGGAATTTGAGAAAATCTAGGTTTACTTGAGCAGATGTATGAATAAAACCGGCCATGTGTTAGTGTACAAAATTGTGCCTTTGAAGTGGCTATATGATGAAAAGTACACATGGCCAGATTTGATCTATGTTACAGCAAACTTTTTGTGTACATAGCCGAAGTTGCATTGTTATATATTGTTAGCTGCATGACAGTAAATAACTGTTGTGATTATTCCATACTTTTGAGAGTTGAGTTTCAAACATGGAAAGCAGAGGTAAACGTTTAGTGAAACTGGCTCTTGAATTTCAAGCAAATGAAGATTTTAATGCTGAAACATGTGAACAACCAATGGAAATTATGGTATAAGGTATGAACTTATTTCATCTCACAATCAGTAGAAAGTAATCAATTTGTAATTATTACATGCTGAAATAAATATACTTTTCACATAAACATTGTTTTATCATCAGTTTAATGAAAGAGCCTGTTTTCTGGATTAGATAGTAGATATTTTCTAAATTTGTTTTGCAGACACTTTCAATATGTCATCGAAAATATTCCTGATAAGGAGCTAATGACAAATTCAACACAGGAAAACATTTCAACCGAACTTAAAGCAGATCTTGTTGCTAAAAGATGTGATGTAGGAACATAATGGTTTTAGGTATGTGTTGAACTTTGCAGAAAACATTTCAGTGCATTTATGATCACCAAATTTGATTATTAATTCAGTGAAAAATTCCCACTTTTAGATCTATGTTGTAGACATTTTTAAATGTTATTTTGCAGACAGCATTGTTATGCAGCCATTGGAAAACATTTCTGATCTGATACTAACAACAAACCCAATGCAGCAAGATATTTCAACAAAACATAGTGAAGTTCTTACTGCTAATAGGCATGATGTGGCAACTGAAAACATGGCTTTAGGTTCGTATTTGTAACATAAAATATTTTTATTCACACCTAACGGGTACAAACTGAAATTAAAGTAAATTTAATTTAGTAACTATACAGTAAGCATTTGCCGTTTCTTCTCTTTTTCCCCAGAGGACTATGTTGTACTGACTTTATTGAGCACTTCTAGTATATTGGTGGAAAATCCAATAGAGGAAAATACTTCAGCAATACATATTGGTGAACCATGTTCTACCTATTCTTTATATAACTTTGGAAAATTAAAGCTTCAGCTTTGGAAAACTCTGCTGACTTTTTTGATGAAAGTGCCACCCAAAAAGATGAGTTATTGCTCGCAAAGTTAGTGAAGGTGAGTCACTAATGAAAATTCTATTGGGCAGCTACTGAGTACTTCTGCACAGATTAAATTGAAGGATACATTTCCAGCAGATTCAAGAAATAATGTGGACATGAAGAAGGGCACCAAGGAGGAGAATAAGAATTTTAGAGTTCATGGCAAAAATATCACAGACTGCGCAGAGTTGGTAGCACCGTAATTATAACTGAGTAGGAGGAGAGAACACTTCTCCCAAAGACTTGTTCACATAAACAAAAGTGCCTTGAAAAAGAGGCTTTATGTGTGGCTAAGTTGCACAGATTGTAAGAGAACAAATTCATGAGAAATTCTTGGCTTTAAACACCTGGGACAAAAAAAAGATTTATGTGAATGGTTTGGTGGACATGAGATAAGTACTTAGGAGGAAAGAGACAGTAAAAGTGAACCCATTCAAACAGTATGGATTGAATTCTTATTTACCAAAAGAAGATGGAATAAAAATGAGGGTTGCAGAAACTTCCTCAAGTCAACCTTAGGACTGAAGAAAACTCTACAATGTCTATACAAAAAACTTCAATAAAAGAAGCAGGGATGTGGAAAACGAAAGCAGTGATTCAGAAATTAAACTAGAATTAAAAGAGAGACAGTAAAAGATCCACACACTAAAAAGGGAATTCTGAAATCAGATTCAGTCATAAGGTGGCTTAAATTAATTCCCAAAGTACTGAAGCCACTACTGCAGGGTATCAAGTCTACATAGGTTCAAAATTTAGATCTGCAAACAATATGCATCAAATATACAAGGAGTGGTGCAATAAAGCAGTCAAGAAATTTGTGCAAACAAAAAAAGTTTTGTGAGGTTTTGGGGAAGGAAAATATTGCAATTTTTACTTTCTCTACCACATACATAATAGGTAGAGAAGGTATTGCATTCCACTCGAAAATTCAATACCAAGATTTCACCAGAAATACTTGTTTTGAGGCCCCTGACTCCAAGTAAAGCATTTTTAGAAAACGGTTCATGCGTGTGTGAACAGCATAACTCAAAAACAAAAACTTGGCTCATCACCAAACTTGGTATTTAAGCTCAGAACCTTCTAAAGATGCGACACAAAGATTTTCAAGAAAATCTCCCCCACCCCAAACTATCCTTTACGTAGAACATTTTTAGAAATTGTTGATTTTCTAAAAAATGACTCAAACATCTTTGATTAAAATACCATATATTAAAGATATTTACATGACAAATAAAATGTATGTCTTGAGTTTTTTGGGAATAGCCTTTGAAGTCCTTTTCATGCTGAAGGAATTTTGCATAATCTTGTATAACTGGTAAACTTTAAGTGATAGACAAAAACGTACTACACAAGGAATGTGTGTCTTTAACATACACAATTTATTTCAAATAACCTTTTTTTGTGGCATCAGCCATTTCTGAGATATTCGTTATTAATTGTTCAAATTGTTCATTACTTAGCCATTCTTTTAAAGTCCTGTCAACATTCAGTTGTTTCTCACAATGTTATGGAAAGAGTAGGAATTTTAAGGCCAGCATATAGCATCCAATTCTAAAACATTTAACTATTATGTTCCCTTTGTATCTATAATGAAATGTATAAAGTAGCTATTTCTGCAAAGATTTATTTGGATTAAAATGAAGTAGATATGAAAATAAGCTTTAGTAAGACTAGTTTGTAAACCCACTAATAAATGATAGATGGTAGAGAAAGTCATGTGAATGTATAACATCAGATTTTTAAACCAAGGAAGGATGAATGTGACATTCGTATGGAATTCCAGGAAGGAAATTTGAGTGGAAAAAAAAATACAATTTGCACATTGAAAAACAGATGTGCACGTAAAGCAGATGCACGTAAAGTAAAGGAAAATGCTGTTTCTTCTGCATCAGAAGCAGTCCTTGTTGCCTCAATGTATGTACAGAGTGTATTACTGTGTCCAAAATTGCAAGTTTTGAAGCAGTATTATAGACAAAAACTGCAAGTATACAATTTTATGATTTGGCTTTCAAAATACAGCAGAGACTTGATGAAGAAGATAGATTAAAAGTTAAAGATTATAAGAATATTAAAGATAGAGTTGATATACATAACGTACCAAGGAAGACTGCAGTGCCTTATTTAGGATGGCAACTGGCCACGATTGTCTTGTAGAACATCCCTACAAGATACGATGCCTACCTACACCCAAGTGCACTCTCTGTGAAGAAGATATCCTGAACAAACAACATCTCGCCAAATGCAAAGGCCTTAAAAGTGATAACTTACAGACTTTATATTGGGAAGCCAGAGGGAAAATGATGCAGATCGTTAATCCCCAGTGCCATTGGTGAACAACAACAACAACAACAGTTTTATGATTTACATGACAAACAATAATGATGTTCACCTATATGTGTGTCGCTGAAGGGGAAGGAGGAATGATGGCCAATGAGTTCATAAATTGTATTGTAAACTTCATTGAAAAGAGTAGCTCCTACAAGAAGTTAGTGCTCATTTCGGATGGTTGCTCCTATCAGAACAAATACAAAGTTTTGGTGAGCACTTTATCCTGATAAATCCAACAATTGGGAATTCAAATTGAACAGCTGATACTAGAGACGGAACATACGATGATGGAAGTACACAGTGTATATTCCACTCTGGAACGTCACATCGTTCCACCCACACACTTATGTTATTAAAATGGAGTTGGCAAGAACAAGGAAGATGATGACCAGCCCTATTCCATTAACTATCTGGATCATGCTTTCTTCGAGAACTATGAAACTCTCCCCTTCAATTAATTACTTTTCTATTAGGCCTGGAAAGAAAGTAGGTGATCCACCCAAAAATTTGATGCCAAGATTTCACCAGAAATGCATGTTTTGAGCCCCCTGAATCCATAAATAAGCATTTTTACTTTCTCTGCCACACATCTAGTAGGTAGAAAAGGTGTTACATTCCACCCAAAAATTTCATACCGAGATTTCACCTCAAATACATGTGTTGGGCCCTCTAATTTAAAAAAGAGTGCTTCTGTACAAAGAAGGGAAAGTGTTCTATAAAGTAAATCACAGGGATGAATGGCATCTCCACTTCCACAGCAGAGAAGTCAGTTTAATCAAATAAGCCCCAAACATTACTGCCAAGAAACCATGCAAAATACACCAAACTAAGTTTGAAAGTCTTCAGGCACTGAAAATGCTCATGCATGACTATTATGCATTTTCTGACAATCTTAAATGTGAATAATCTTGAACCTCAGTGTCTTCATTATTTCAAGTTGAATTAATTATCCACTTAATAATTAATCATAATTTTGTTTCTGCTATTTTGTAGCGACATCTAAACACATTTGACCTCAATTTCTCTATTTCACTTGAACTTTAATGCTTATAATATTAATTTATATCCTGATTTTTAAGCTGGTTTAACATTTAGCTAAAAATTGGTTGAGTAATGATTATCAAAAGGAATTTCGGTCTGACAGAGGGAAGATTTATATCTCACATCTGGATGTGCTTAACTATTGTGCTTTCATACCTTTTTGTGTTTTATTTCAGTGTATTCAGGCATTATTTAAGTTATATGTTGTTGTCATTTACATAAATAAAGGGTATAAAATACTCCCTGAAACAATTTATTTCAATACCTTTCAAAACAGGCTATGAGAAAAAAGGTGCAAGCTAAAGGCTCCTATGTGCATATGTTGTAGTTATTTCCTTAACTAAGGGGCAAATGCCTCTATGAAATACGTACTTCATGTAACAGTAGTGTAGAAATGGCAAATAAGAATAGTACTATATCATGACATGCAGATATTGACAAAATAATATTTGGTGAAGTTTTTTTGTCTCCTGTAAAATTACCTTTATATTACATATCTGATTTTGCAGGTGCAATGGCGATATACAGCATTCAATCTGTAATATACACAGCTTTCAAACATTCATTACCAGATGAAATAAAAAAAATACACCAAAGCAGCTTATATTTAAAAAGAAATTAAAGCAGTATTTAGGTTACATTTATATAAAAGTTACTTATCGCATATTAAAAGAATAAATTTCTGATAAAATTCTACTACAGTATGATATGATATCTTTATTGAGTGTTGAGCTAATACAATACATTTGGGCATGATCAGCGTCGAGCCCTGGCTCCTTTTGCTGATTGTACCCAAGCTTCCGCATTTACAAGGCATGTGTGTTGAGTTAGCTCCATATCACTAACGTTTCTCATTTAAAGTCACTATACTGCTTACTGTTCTTCTCCCCTTCCCATCTCCTTCCCTTGCTTCCTCTGCCATCTGTAATACTCCACTATCAGCGGGAAATGGGAACTATTAGATGCAATTTAGAGAATGTTCATTTGTACCCCGTACTGATCGTCCATAACAACACTTGCTCGTTCATACTAAGAAATGTACCTCTCCCTCCTAGCCCTCTCGTGTTTACCGTCCTTTATATCTAGATCATTCACTTCACAATTTCATAAAATCTATCACTTGCTTAGCAATACCTTGACTTTACTTTGCCTAATTTGTTCCCTTCTATACATTCTATAGTCACTCTCCCTCCTTATTCTATTTACTTCATTATTACTGCTTCTGTTTTCCCATACTTCTCACAGAGCCTGCACTGTTTTTATATGTATGGCACACTTTCCTACTCCATAAATCTATTTCTGTTGGCTCCTTTAACAGTCCCACTTTGTTTCTGTCCAAAATCCGTAGACTCCCATTAGGTGTCAACACAATGCTTTCTTCTTCCACCAATTCGCCACTCTGAAACCACGCCTCTGCCCTGCCCGCAATCAAATCACGTGTCGGTTGAACTCCCTCCCTCCTCGATGATGCCACTTTGCCAGCTGTTGTCCATACATCACTCTGATCTGACGTCACTGCCTCGGCTCTTAATCCCCTCTCCAACTTAGCCATCTTCTTCCCTCCAGTCCCACGTAGCAGTGACGTAACTTCCATTTTCCTTGTTTCGCCAGCTGATGCCCTTGCGTCACTTTGAACTGACGTTCTGACTGCGTCTTGGCCACGCCTACTCTCTAACACCGTCATCTTCTTTCTGCCAGCCCCACGTGCCAGTGATGTAACTTCCATATATCGATCCTTATCCTCTGGTCTCCAATCGCTCTTTGGACTTCCTCTGCATTCCTTCTCTCTGGTCTCGGATGTATTTTGTTGAATCGTATCCTGCTTCTGCGATCTGGTGTTCCTTGTGTCACTTTCGTATCCCATCACCATACGCCCATCGACCCATAATCGTAGATTCTTTATGAAGGCCCGTTTCCCTTCCATTCTAGCCAGCATCATTTGTTGTATTAAATCCTTCTTCAAAGCCCGTTGTTCCACCGATAGATCTCTATTTATAAAGATATTTGTTCCTTTTAATAACTTTGATTTCTTCAATACTTCATAGACAAACTGCACTGATGTAAATCTTGCAACTATCATTCTGGCTCCTCTTGATCTCCCCACTCTAAAAGCTTCTCTAATCTCCCAGCCCTGAAGCTTCAAGCCAAGCTTTCCTTCTATAATCTCTCTGACCTCATCTACAGGCCATACTCCATTCCTTTCTTTCACTCCTGCTATAACCAAATTAAATCTTTGGTGTCTCTCTTCCAGCAGCTCAACTCTTCTTTTAACTTTCTGTACCTCATTTCGTATAACTTGCATTTCATTTTTAATCTCTCCCTTAGTTCCTTTTCCATTCCATTGAGTTTATTTCCTAATCTCTCATCCATATCTTTAATGTATACAAACGTTTGTTCCACGACGTTTCGATCCCCATTTGGCCCAGGGTTAATTTCAACTCCACCAATTACCAATAGTATACCTATTACACATGTGAGAAGAAACATGTTTACCATCTCTTCTACACCTTTGTTTGTTTTAAAATCCTTCCATTTTAATTTATTAAATGCTCCAATTCTTGCTCTGTGCACCTCGATACCAATTCCCATGGTTACTTAAGCCCTTCTTTCTTCCACTCCAGGAGCTTCCTCCTCACACATCCACTCTCTTCCACTGCTTGCTTAGCACTCCAAATTCTACTACAGTAGAATAGTACTTGCATGAAACAACATTGCATTACTATAAATGTATCAGTTACTACAAATGTATTCTTTAAATTTTATTTATATGTTAGTTACCAGCATACACCAAAATTTTATATGTACTACTCTGGGTTTAGCTCTTGCTCATTAAGTGCAAATAATGAAATAAATAAAATCTAGGAATAATAGCAGCATTGCATTTAATGGGTGTTTGCCTTTGTGGTCTACAAATGCTGCTTCATGTACATCAAGAGCATCTATTTTAATCAGTCCCATTTACTGCACGACATATCAAGTAGTCCACTTTTCTCACTAAACAATATCATGGAAGAGGATTTTATTCGTTATGTTAACCTTTTGAATAACATGAAAAGCCATAGAGACTCCATGCATGTCTCCAATAGCATGAACATCTGCCCCTGTTCCAATCAATGTAGAGCTATTTGTAGTTCTACTTTGCTATTAAAGCATGTAGCATTGAACTAAATTAAAATTATCACAGTAAACAGTGTAAAACACTTGTGTGTTTAATCTAGAAAAAACATATATTTGTATAATACTTTTAAATCGGAAGACATAGTGAAAAGATTAAATATAATATATAGAAGTGGTTGCAAATATATAATTTCACTAAAATAGGTTAAATACCTCAGAACTAGTTTCGAGGAATCACTTCCTCATCGTCAGCCGATTGCAACTGATTGACTTTCCTCTGATGGTTACAGATATCTCTTTGTCCCTCTAGTGGTGGTTGTAGCGGAATTAATTTTATATGTTTTAAGCCCCACGTTGATGCGGCAATTTGCGATGGATTTCTTACAAATGTTTGTTTACATCACGTGTGTTGAAGCCATCTTGTGACGTCATTCATTTATCTGGTTTGTAGCTCCATCTGGCGTAGCCATTTGCATCAATTAGGGTTCGAAAGAATTTAAAGTTTTGTATATTGTCCTCCGGCTAGCTATCATCTTATCTTGGTAGAACAAGTATCTCTTATTCAGGTTGTGAATCGGAAAGGAATTTTTTATCCAGAAATTATACTTAATGACGAAATTTGTTTTATAATCTTTTATTGTCGAACACGTGCACTAACGCATTTACATATTGATTTAGATACTCGCTAAACTGAAACTGTTTATAATAACTTCTCACTTTTAACTCACGTACTTCAACTTTGTGTATATTTAACTGTATAATACTTTAGATTCTCGTAATTCTGCTGCGCGTAACTTATGACGAACTGAAGACAGCGTGCTAGAAATTTTTATGAACTGGGCGACCGACGTGTAAGGTATTGAGAATTTTGTTGAACTGCGGGGCGATCTACCTCGGACCTGGCTTATATACTCCCACTCCTCGACATGCCTAAAGATTATAAATGAACTGCTATTGGCTAATAAAACGCGCCAACATTAGCGTCTATTTTAATATCCAATGAAAACCACGAATACATATTGCTTTAGGAAACATTCTAGAAGCTTCTACCGAAAAGGCGCGAAACATTACGTAACTTCCTTGTTCCCAGTAATGATAAACAACTCATTCCCTCGCTGCATTATTGCGTTATTATTGACAGTTTCAGTAAAGCCTTATAAACTCACTTTCCAATAGTAATTACAATTAATAAACATCTAAAATCAATGTCACATAAAAATACATATTCATATTACAATCATTATTTACATTTAAATAATTTGTGATACAAATTACCGTATCATGGTTCTACAAGTTTAGTAATAAAATTTTTGTCCATAGGGATGTCGAAATTCATTAACCTTGGACGAAATTTCCAAAGAAATATTTTCTCCCAATGTTTAATTCAGTAGGTTTTTGTGCCTGCTTGACAAGTGTTACTGTGTCCTCAATTTCATGTCCTTGTAACACTTGTCAAGCAGGCACAAAAACCTACTGAATTAAACATTTGGGAGAAAATATTTCTTTGGAAATTTCATCCGAGGTTAATGAATTTCGACATCCCTATGGACAAAAATTTGATTACTAAACTTGTAGAACCACCACTAGAGGAACAAAGAGACATCTGTAACCATCAGAGGAAAGCCAACCAGTTGCAATCAGCTGACGATGAAGTAATTCCTCGAAACTAGTTCTGAGGTATTTAACCTATTTTAGTTAATTGTATATTTGCAACCACTTGTATATATATTTTGTATATTTGTTTGTTTGTACTAAGCTTATATGGCCTAGAGCCAGGGCCGCCCTTGGAGTGAATCATGGTGCAAGTTGCACCATCAGGAGCATGTTTTGGAGGTAGGAATTCAACATCTTGGGGAATATAAAAATATTGAACTAAATTAACGTAGGTAATATTAACACATTTACGTGGGTAATCCCAAAAGTAAGGTCTCCAATTTTTTTTAAAATACAAAGAAACTTTTATTGTCAACAAATGGTACATAGTTTTGAAGCTTTAACATTTGTCTATTTTTCCACATAATCGCCATTTCAGTCGATGCATTTTTGTAGACGCTGTGGCAGTTTTTGTATGCCCATGTCATACCAGCTTGCTGCCATGCTCTTGAAAAAGTGATGGACCTCATTTTTCACTTCATCGTCGTCACCAAAGCACCTTCCAGCCAAGTGTTCTTTCAACTTGGGAAACAAGTGGTAGTCACTGGGTGCTAAGTCTGGACTATAGGGTGGATGGGTGATGGTTTCCCATCTAAACTGTTGCAGAAGATTCATGGTTTGGCGGGCAGTGTGGGGGCGAGCATTGTCATGGAGAAGGCTTATGCTCTTGCTCAACATTCCTCTTCTACGGTTCTGAATTGCCCGTCTGAGTTTTTTTAATGTCTGACAATACCTGTCGGCATTTATTGTTGTCCCAGGATCCATAAAGTCGACCAACAATATCCCCTTTTGATCCCAAAACACAGTTGCCATGACTTTACCGGCAGACTGTGTTCTCTTGAATTTTCGCGGCTTGAGTGAACTGGAATGCCGCCACTCACGTGATTGTTGTTTGGTCTCAGGTTTGAAGTGGAAAGCCCAGGTTTCATCACCCGTGACTATTGAATCCAAAAGGTTGTCCTTTTCGTCTGCATAGTGTTGAAAGAATTGGCCGGAAGTTTCAGCGCGTTGCCTTTTGTGATCTTCTGTCAGCATTCTTGGGACCCATCTTGCGCACACCTTCCAAAATTTTAACTCTTCAATCAAAGTCCGATGAATAGTGCTTCGAGAAATCTCAGGAACAACAATGCAGAGCTCATCGAGAGTGATCCGCCGTTCTTGAAGCACGATTTGTTCAACCTTTGATTATAGTTCGTCAGAAATGGACGGTCTCCCGCATTTTTTCTTGTCATGAATTTCCGTGCGATCATTTGCAAATTCTCTACACCACTTGCGGAGATTTTTGACATCCATACAAGACTCTCCATACACTTCCATCAACTGTCGATGAATTTCGACGGGTTTAACCCCTTTTGCACTCAAAAAGCGAATAACTGCGCGAACTTCGCACCTGGCGGTAGTGGCTAACGGGAGTTCCATTATAACTGGCTGCCAAGCCAAGACTGAGGGCACTAAGGGATGTGCGGTGGTTTCGGAAGAGAGTGGGGGGGAGGAAGGAAAAAAGCAATATGGCCAACATCCACACAAACAGTTTCCCTGCGATCCCAGCGCTTTGGAGACCTTACTTTTGGGCTTACCGTCGTATTACAATTTTTAAACAAGTATTGTAATTTTTAACTCACTTTGTATCTGTAAGTTTATTGATCTAAATGTGCTATATATAAAAAATAAAGTAATTTCAAGTACAATTCATACTGTATGGTGTAATGTGGTGCATCAAATGATAATTTTTGGAAATGTATAAAAGCAACTATAACATCATAGATAGAAATGCAGTTGTTTAGAATGTATAGCATTATTACTACAGACCGGACATTAGGCGCTTAAAAAGTGCAAAATAGACAGAAGAAAAAGGCATTTAAAATGCAAAAATAGGATTTGTGGATCAATATAAGTTGAAATACTGTTTTCACCACTAAGAATCATTCCTATGTCTTTTAATTACTGAAATTTACTATTCTCTTGAAGAATTCACTCCCATTTTTCTCATACACCTTGACCTGCATCACCTAGAACAACTTGAATTTTCTGCGTAACTTCATCCACAACATGGAGTGAATTTACCAATGTTTTATTTCTCTCCTCAAGGAATTTGATGGCATCTGGTAGTACAGAATAGTGAGCTGCTATAAAAGCGAAGTCATTTTGCACAGTGGGCTTCAGCAGCAACTGCTTCACAATTTGTATTGATGCTGTGTCACCTTTACATAGGCTGTTAAATACTTCCACTATCTTGTTAAAATTGGTTGATTTCTTTGAACACCTGAATTCAGGATGGAGATTTAAGAAACACTTTTTTGACTTTGGAAATCAAGGTGTCAACTTATGGAAATAGACCACAAATTTCCTCACATGCTCTATACAGTGCATGGTTGAGGCATGTGATATGCTGCATTTTAGGGAACAGAATTTTGAGCATCTTGCCAGCTTTCTTAATATAGGCTGCAGCATCGGATGTAAACAGAAGAATATCCTCATACATTATTCCTTCAGACCATAACATATTCATTGCAGAGTTGAACACTTGTGCCACAGTAGAATTGTTAGTTTTTCTAACTATGTATCTATTGCCCACATGCCAGTAGATATGTGTTAGAGCGTTGATCAAAGTCCATAGTGCCAATCACTACATTGGCAATGAATCAACCACAAGGATCGGTATTTTCATCAACTGAAACCTGTATTTTTTACTATTCACTCCTACTTTAATTCTGTTAATTGCATCATTGTAACAAACATGTACGTATGATTTATGCAAGGTGGTCTCACTTGGGATTTCCTGTTTTGTCTATTTCTTTAAGAAGTCCTTAAAATTTTATGCACTAGTTGAGATAAAGGGGTACCAGCAGCAATAAATGCCTTACAGAAATCCACTGAAAGCTGGGATTGGCATTCAAAGATGGAGTTGCTTTTGGCTCATCTTTGTTTGACTTTTTACAAACAGCAGATTTTTTGTTGTTGCAGTTTGTACATGTTGCAAAACATAGTATATTTTTGCGCAGTTCACTGATGTTTCACATGCTTTGCAAAGCAGGATTAATTCATCAGTTGAGAACATTTCCCTACCGAACTCTTTCTCGAAATTATTGAGTTTTAGTTTTAACGTTCTTTAGCATGGTAGAGTAACTGCTTTGTAATAGCCAACAACAACTTGTTGCACCACTTGCAAAAAAACACCTATCTTCATTGAATGAGGAAAGCAAAGAATCTTAGTAACTTTGAACAGTGCAGAATGGAAGTGACTCATTGTTGAGATGGAAATTTTGTTAATCACTTAGCATTAGGAACTGCATAGTGATTTTTGCCTAACAGGGGTATATTGAGGTGGAAACTTTACTTCTTGCCCTGACTGAGAGCTCCTTCGTGCTTCATTTTGACAGGATTTACCTGACATTTTGTTTTGCACCAAGTACAGAATATCTGCCCTCTCCTTCCCTCCCTCCCTCCCTCTCTCTAGCAATGCAGGTGAAGTCTGGCCCTGCTGCACATCAGTGGTGGACGACGGTACTCTTCTGTAGATGTTTATAAATTTCCAGATATGTAAAGCCCTTCATAGAAAAATTGCCACTGACTGCAAAGAAATGCAGCAGCACATGATCAACAAACTTTTAAACAGGAAATAAGACAATAAAGAGTGTACAGCAGAGATAGCTATCTTTAGACAAATGATGTAGAAACACTTCTACTTAAACCTTGTCATTATTAAAGGCACCTGACAATGATTATAAGCAAATTTAAGTAATTACAACATGTCATGAACTCATGAGATGCAAATTGCATGCATATCAACCATTTTTATATAATTCTTCAGTAGAGTGCATTTTTTCTCAAAAAAGAAAAGAAGGGAAATAGGCATTTATAGGCATATGTTAAAATAGGCAAAAACAGACAATTTACTTTATGAAAAACAGCTTTAACTGTAGTGGGTTGAACTAAAATGAAGTCATTTAGTAAATAGGGGAGGTATTGCATTCCACCCAAAGATTCGATACTGAGATTTCATCAGAAATAGATGTTTTGAGGTAACCTGAATCCAAATAGAGCATTTTTGGAAACATCTCCGTATGTGTGTGTGTGTCTGTGAACAGCATAACTCAAAAACGAAAAGTTGGATAAACACCAAACTTGGTATTTGAGTTTAGTATCTTCCAAGGATGCGACATGAAGTTTTCAAGAAAATCCCCCACCCCAGACTACACTTTACATGGAACACTTTTTGAAAATTTTCTCAAAAATGGCTAACGATTTTGATTAAAATATCATATGTTTAAGATATTTTCATGGGAAATGAAATGTATATCTTGAATTTTCTGGGAATGACCCCAAAAGTCCTCTTCATTCTGAATGACTTTTACAGAACACATAAACACTAAAAAGACAAAATTTTACTACACAAAAAAATGTGGATCTTGTAAAACACACAATTTATATCACATACATTATCTTGTAAAACACACAATTTATATCACATACATTTTTTTCTTTTTCTTTTCTTTCTTTCTTTCCTTTTTTTTTTTTGAGTGAACTATTTCCAAGATATTCCGTGTTATTTGTTTGAATTTTCAATACCTATACTTTTTCTCAAATGGGAATTCAATTCGTTATTTGTTGTTTTCTATGTCTTGGACATGCAAAGAGAATGGAATGCTCCACATAGCAGCCAGCTTTTAAAAGATTTGACTGTCGCTTAAAGCCTACCATATTCCCCTTGCACCTACAAGAAAGTTAGCAGTAAGATGCAAATGTTTATCTTGATTAACACGAAGCAGATGCAGAATAAGCAGTTTGTACAAGAGTAGAGAAAGCCACGTGAGTGCAACACATCAGAGTTTTATAATATCTATAGTGACTAAGAATAGGCATTTTATCTTAATATCCAGTCTCTAGTTACTACACTTATTATATTGGTCTATTTAGATAGATACAATAGGATACATTGAAATATTTTTATTTGTAATCTTTTTCTGTAAATATTATGATTTTTTTAAATTGATTTTAACTCTCCAATTATTTGTTTAAGCTTTTATTGTGTACCGGTACCACAATAGCTACACTATAATACATATAACAGCCCCTTTGCGAAGCTTTCCAGTGGCATAAAAAAGGAACTGAAAAGTTGAAACTGGGCTCTCAGAAAAATTGGGGAGGTGGATGATTGTTTTGGGGGGGAATGCACCATAGCTTTTAGGAAGGATGAGCACCCCTGCCTAGAGCTAACTCAGGTTCTATTCCAGGCCTTAAGATAATTAGTAAAACTACTTTCTACAACTATTAACTCATACATTGCTCTTATGCTGTTACCAGACTATGATTGTACTTTATAATTAACAAACTAGTTTGTTTTACGTATTTTGGTTTAATTTACTGACCAGATCCATTCCTTCTTAACTCTAAATAAGAACTCTCCTAAATTAGTATACTGAGATTGTATACCAGAAATTTTTTGAATTACTATTTTTGCCATCTTCAACCATTTATTTTTGATAAACTCTTTCCTCCATATATCCATGTCTTTGCGTTCTAATAAAATATGGATTGCATCTTCTTTATCCCTGCATATAGGGCAAATTCCTTCTTCTATTCTCCCTCTTGTCACCTTTTCACCTCCAAACTCCCAGTTTAGACCATACAGTAACTTCTCTTTGATCCCTATTACAACTCTCAATGTACATCTCTTTCGCATCAATACTTCCAAAATCCTTATTGTTATAATAACATTTTAGAGAAATTTTTTTCTCCACCATTGCCATAGATTCTTTCTGTCCATATCTTCTAACTGGTGTCTAAATAATTCTCAGAATCCTTCAACTTATCCTCTCTTCCTAACATATCACTTTATACCATTAATTGTAAGATAGTTCCAGATTTCACCTAGCCAATTCTTTGAATGAATACACTTTTCTTGTATATTTAAGCAATCTTTCAAGATGTGCCGCTGTAGTAAATGATAAATTCTAAACCAGTATTTCAGCACTCTTTCCATAATCATTCCTCGTACGCACTTTTCCTAATTGTAACATAACTCCTCCTGCAGAATCATATGGAACTCTTAAAATCATTTTAGGAATAATTTTTCAGTAACATGTCAATCTTTTCCCAACCTTCCTCTGCACCCCAGATCTCTATTCCATACAGCAGTAAAAGTATAGTAAAATAGTTTCCCTTAGTAATTATTTTTATTTAGATAATTATATGAAACAGAAATCTGATCTATACTATAGCAGAAATACGTTTACTAGAGCAATTACCTTTTTTTAACTTGAGTAGTTGTATGAAAAACAGTCTATTAAACAACTTTTAGTAATTACCAAGATTTTACTAGTATGCACCTTAGTAAATCTATAAGAAACAGCTCCCAAATCATAATTATCACTCTTATTTTCTTTGATACATAAATTACTGTTATGCATAATTATGCAGCTATTTCTTTTCATGCATAATACATGATCATAATATGGAACGGGTAGGAAATGAGATGATGCCACTTCACTGTAGTTAATTGTTAGGCAAAAATAATAAATTAGACATATGTTAAGTGAAGCTAATGAGGTAGCTCACTCTTCTGAAATTGAGGACATCTAAAATGACTGTAAAATAAAACATGTTGTCACAGTAACTCAATGGTTAGAGCAACCGCACGGAGAGCGGGAGAGCCGTGTTCAAATCCCCTCGGTGTGGCGTTGAATTTTTCAGTTGGCTCTATATTAAAAACTTGCCTAAGACCAGGCTAAGGTCTATTAAAAGTATAATTAATTTATATAATAACAACAACAAAATAATTAAAACCCTTAATAATAATATATAAGCACCCAGCACTGAAGTACTTGCAATAAGCAGGTCGCCGCTAAGTTTGTCATCTCGAGGGAGATGCCTTGGTAGGTATGTCTGGGAAAACAATTTGAGTCGATTGGGGAATTCAATGCCCCACCGGCATGTAGCTCAATGGTTAGAGCAACCGCACGGAGAGCGGGAGAACCGTGTTCAAATCCCGGCTGTGGTGTTGAATTTTTCAGTTGACTCTATATTAAAATAAAACATGTTTGCTTGGAACAGAAAGAAGTGGGTTAAAATATGTATACATGTGCCTCATGCATCAATTTGGTTGTAGCATTTGAGAAAATCTGTCGTATATAAGGTAAAAGGTAAGTTCACATTTCGTACAAGTGCTCGTCTTATTTTAACATTAACAGCTTAAAACTTAAGGTTTTAAATTCATAATGTGCCTTTCATAGCTTTTAGTTACTTCTGATTCTTCCATTCATCTAACTAGCTGAGGTCTTAAATCTTCCCTAGCTGTGGATTGAGTTTGATGGCATTTTGACAGGACATGTTGGCACAAAAGTTCAATTGAACAATACAAATATGGGCTAGCTATGACCATGACTTATGTCACATTTTTTAACATTCGGCCCAAAAAGGCATTGGATATTATTACAATACACATTTCTGAGTTCAGTATGGTTCTCATTTGCATAATGATTCTCTTTTTGAGGAATTTATTTATACTTGCTTGTTTCAAGCAAACATATGATATACCTATTATTCCAAAATGTGCAACAGGTACATAACATTGTTGCTTAATACAGTTAAGGTAAATACATCTAGTGACCATTTAGTGCACATAATAGGTAAAATGCCAAGTTTGAAGGGTAAAACTAATCAAGCATTACTTTTGTACTACTCTTACACTACTCTTATACATAAAAAAGAAGTTAAATAGATTTCTCTTCAATTTGTGCCTGTTGGTCTTGTTTCATCCATTAACGCAAAAACAAAGTTTATTTCAGCTTTTTTTTTTTTTTTTTTTTTTTTGTAAATTTTTTATTAAAGTAACATTGAGTCAAAATTAACACTTAATGCTTCAATAACTTTTAACTTAGCATAGAACATGTTTCACAGATGTCTGCATCATCAGTACATTAGACTGCTGGACTCATTGTTACTTTAATAAGTCTTCTTTTTGCTTCACAGTGTACCACTTCCAGTTTGTTATATTTATTTCAGTTGTTTGGCTCTTTATTTGAGCCCATACAGCATTACTAACTACTTCAATCAAATCGTTCTGTATTTGGTTAAATAATTCCTTAAACACAGCGGATGTCTCTAAATGCTTCGCCAAGAGGGAATCGTATTCTGCCTTATATATAAGCAGTTCAATTTAACTGCCTTGATTGATAGATTGCTCATATGTGTGTCCCGGAAGTGCTAATTCTTATTCCCCTAAAAAATATGGAGCATTAATTAGTCTTTTCAGAAGCTTTCTGTTTCGTCAGACTTTCAGATTATGAATGGAAATTTCAGCAGTATCAATGTCACTCTCACAGAACACATTGATGCACTGTGAAAATCTAATGGAACCTACTGCATTTTCATCACTGGTCATGAATTTAAACGAATTTCCCAATTGTATTAGGTTATCTCATAATTAATGTCGATTGGTGTTTTATAAAATAGAAATGATTTTCTTTGGTTTGCCAATGCTATTTACAGGTTGCCATGGCTAGTATTGCATACATTGCGAGAATATGTCAGTTGTCAGTTGTTAATACACAATCACAAAATGGAAATTACAAAGTTTGGGATTAGAGTCCTTCTAAAGTGCACTGGAAACAAGATTATAAAGCTGCTGCTGCGGTTTATAATCTCTGAATTATGTGAAGTGGAAGTAGAAGGTGTCATAGTGAGCATATGGCACAATGATGGTTCCACTGTTTCAACACTGGAGAAGAAAACACTAAAGATTTACCACGTTCTGGAAGACCTAAATTATGGTATATTGAGAATACATGCAGCAGAGTTTTGGAAGAAAATCCACAAAAAAGTACCACAGAGGCAGTCTTTTTTCACTTTTAAATTAAATGTTAACTCTCTAATAAAAATTTTAACACTAATTTTCAAACTATATGCTCTTGATTTTCAAAATTTGATCAGTTTATACTAGAAATTGAGGAAATGGTAATAGAATTAGATACTGTAGTTAATAGTTTTTTGGTGAATACTGTTATACACTTATGATTGGAGAAACATCAGAATGCAGTCTCTTTTCGCAGCTATTATAAATTTATGTTCAGCTTTTCCTCTTGGCATCCCTCCAAGTTCAGAAGAACTTGGTCCATCAAAAGATACCGTACAACGCCAGATTAAGAAACTGAAAATCAAACAGAAGCTGTAGATCTGTACCTAATAAATTGACACCTCAACAGGCTCAACGTGGAGTGGATATCTGTTGTGATTTATCAGGAGAATTGTCACATGTGATGAAAAATGGGTCTATTACTGCAACCATGGTGCCTGAAACAGTAGCTCAATTCCCATCAACCTGCCAAAGTCATCTTTAAAAAAAATCAAGAAATGTGTGTCTGGTGGAATTTTGAAGGAGTGATTTACTGGGAGTTTGTTCCAAATGGGCGTGCAGTCAATGCAGATCTTTAATCTCAATAACTGGAATGAGTTCATGAAATATTGAGGCAGAGATACCATCATTATTTAACGGAAATAGAGTTCTCTTACAGCAGGACAATGCAATACCCCATACTGCACGAACAACCACGACAAAAATTCAGGAATTGGAAGGAGTTGAACTGCTACCACACTGCCCTGATCTTGCTCCTTCAGATTACCATCTGTTTTAATCCATGGCCCATTTCTTGCGTGGAAGAAATTTAAAAAATATTGAAGCTGTGGAAGTGGGTCTATGAATTATTTGCATAAAAAACCAGAAATGGTACCATCACGGGATAATAAACCTGGCTAAAAGATTGCTAAAGACTATAGAATCTGATGGTCTCTACTTTGAAGAGTAGATTCATTTCTTGTCAGAAAACGTTCCAAATAAACTTTTGCTTAAAAGCCAACATAATTATGAGACACCATCTATATAAAACCTAATTTTGCCCATCTTGTGGTTTGTCCTTTGGAAATAACAATTAGTTCCAGCAAAAAACTGCATTTAACTCAGTGCTTGCTGTTAACCAGTTGCATCAGTATATGAATTAAGTCGAAAACATTATGTAAATGTTTTTGAGTTTAGTATCAGATTAAGAAAATTAGGAGTTAGTGTGCCTGCCTCAATATTTTCAGCTTCTTTGTGAAATTGCCATATGGAAAATGGTCTTAGAAGTTGCTTTATAACACAAAACTTTGTTTTTGTATTGTATTACTTTATTCTCATAGTGGCAAAATGCTCTGTTGCTGTTAAAACTGCCAACCATATTTATGACAAAATGTAAGTTTTGCCAAAAGTTTAGCACTCACCTGCATTTTGAAGTTGGTTTTTTTTGGGGGGTGTGTCTGTGATCTGTCCTTTATACTTTTGCACATTTTCATATACCTTTAAGGCTGTTACTTATGCTCTTATATGTTAAACAAATTTGGAAAATATTAATTTAAATTATCTGTAATCAAAAGAATTTTTTTTTTAATGTTCCATTTATATACTGCCTTTAATTTTGAAGCCATATCAGCAGATTTTTTCCCTATGGAACCCTTTGGAACAATTGCTCTTCAGCAAAGATGTTAGCTTGCTTACAGTGGTGTTAATCTTTGGTTTGGCATTACTTCTGGTTATTTCATTAAATTTACACGCACACACACACGCACACGCACACGCACACATATGAATGCACACAGACTCTAGGGAGGGTGGGGAATAATCCTGGCTAAGGAAAACTTCCTACCCTCCAGCCGGGAATCAAACCCGTGACCTCTGGATTTGGAGGTTAGCGTGCTAACCACCAGACCACAGAGGCAGTCTTTTTTCACTTTTGAATTAAATGTTAACTCTCTAATAAAAGTTTTAACACTAATTTTCAAACTATATGCTCTTGATTTTCAAAATTTGATCAGTTTATACTAGAAATTGAGGAAATGGTAATAGAGTTAGATACTGTAGTTAATAGTTTTTTGGTGAATACTGTTATACACTTATGATTGGAGAAACATCAGAATGCAGTCTCTTTTCGCAGCTATTATAAATTTATGTTCAGCTTTTCCTCTTGCATTCCTCCTAGAACACACACAACACACTCTTGTCCTTGTTCCATGCAGTTTCATTAATTTTGGCTCAGGTGGTTCCACCAGATTTTCAGAAATTCCTGATGCAGCTGCTTTTTTGTCTGGCCATTTATTTGCCAAAGTTTCTATTACTGAAACTGTATATTGCAGTCCGGTCATTTGTTTGTTGGGTTTTACATCTTCTTTGATTACAATATAGACATTAAGAATCACGTCACCAAAAATGTTTAAATTTAACTTTCTGTCATCAAGATAGCAGTATAACATATCTGTTGTGGCAGTCCCACCCATGTAATTATTATAGTCTAAAAGAATTCCAGGTTTTCAAATTTCTTTGTTTTGGTTTACTTCATTATTTTATATTTTTTCCCCTCTTAGTGCTATAATTTTTTTAAAGAAGCAGTACTGGATGTTTTGTATTTGCTTTTCTCTGTAGCCTGCAACTGAAATTGTTCCTCTTCTGGAAAATTTGTTTTCTACTGTCCTGAATTTTGCCAGTATTGTTAGGTATGGATTTTCTATTTTTCTAACTGTAACCAATCAGAAATGTGCAACATTGATAAAAACATGGGTAGACTGTAAAAAAGTTATCCATAAAAATATGGATATCTTTATTTAGCTAATTTCCCATCTTTAGTAGTTCATTACCACAGTAAAACTCAATCCATGTTTCTTAACCCATTAACACCTAGTGTTGCCATATGGTAACGCACGTAACACATTCTTAAAGTTGTTATTGTGCTTTCAAAAATTACGCTGGAGCTTTGGTACCACTGCTAATCTCTCTGTATAGAAATCACTTTTATGACAATGTAGTATTCATTGTCGTGTTTGTTACAATAATAACGTACAGATTGTTTGAAAACTGCTATTGCTGAATGTGGAGCAAAAATGAACATCCGTTTCGAGTAAGTATATATTTTTATATGCTTAGAGTTATTATGTGGACTATTTCTTTGTAGTATATTTCTTTGTATAGTGCAACATATATTCTCTGGGAGTTACGGTGTGATTCAGAGAAAAGCAGGTTAAATTATGGCTTCCTAATTCCAATGTTTACCATATGGCAGATTTACTCAGTAAGACGTATATTTTGTTATGCTGTTTCAGAAAAGGGCTTTCACTTGCTGAAGCACTGGAGATAATTTACAGTGATGATATTGATGGTGATGTGTTTATTGAGCCACCAGTACCAAATGTAGGCACAGATGAGGATTCTGGAAATGAGGATGGAGGCAGATTATTTGACAATCTCACATCTCATCAGTTACTGGCTAACACTGAAGTAAGATTACCAAACAACGAAAGAATAGGTGTTGACCAAAATGAGTACAACCCATCGGTACAGCCACCCACACTAGAGGTAGCTGCACCTGAAATCGTATCTACCCCGATATCGGAAAATGTTATCAAATGGGTGGCTGAGAGGGAAACAACTGAAAAACGGTGGAAGAAAGGAGCTGATTTTGACATTGATAAACCTACTAAATTCCCCACTCCAGATTATTCAAGATTTGAACATATGTCAGTAATTGAAATTTTCGAATTGTTACTTGGCCAAGAGTTCATCGAATATTTGGTAGAAGAAACCAGATGCTATGCATTATTTTTAAATTTTCAGCACCCAAAGATAACAGCAGAAGAAATACGCTGCTTCATTGTCATTCTGTATATTAGTGGCTACAATAACTTGCCTTCTAAATGGCACTTCTGGGATTCAGATGATGACATGAAGAACCTGGCAGTTTCTCAGTCAATGAGAAGAGACAGATTTCTTCAAATCTGTAGATTTCTGCACTTTGCAGACAGTATTAGAATTGACCACAATGATAAGGCATGGAAAATATGGCCCATAATGGAAAAGTTAAAGAAGAGATGCATTGATAATTTCATACCCGAGGAACAACTATCATTTGATGAATGTATGGTCAAATATTTCGCCAACATGGATGCAAGTAATTCATTCATGGCAAGCCAATTAGATTTGGCTATAAGATATGGAGCCTGAACACCAAGGATGGATATTTGGTTAATTTTGATTTGTACCAGGGTAAAGGACCAAACTCAAATTCTGACTATGACAAGTTATTTGGTAAAGCGGCAAGGCCCCGTACTCTTATTGCTTAACGAAATTCCAAATGAGAAGAGAAAACTACACTACAGCTTCTTCATGGATAATTTATTTTCTAGTGCACCACTGTTTTTATTTCTCAGGTATTGTGGCTATTCTGCCATTGGTACTATTAGAGAAAATAGAATCCCTAAAGGATGTCCCCTGGAAAACAAACAAGTATTCTCTAAAAAAAGATCGTGGGCATTTTGAGACAGCATTAGAGAAGACTGATGCACTGCTTTATGTCCGATGATGGATAACTTAGTAGTCACAATGATTTCTTCTTCATGTGGTGCACAAGAAGTGGGTCAAGTAAAGAAATTTTCACAGCAGCAGAAGCGAAATATAATGATTCCAAGACCAAGGCTAGTTGCCAAATACAACATCTTTATGGGAGGTACTGACCAAATGGATCAGAATATTGCCTGCTATCGAATAGGGATACAAAGAAAAAAATGGTACTGGCCTTTGTTTACGTGGATGCTAGATGTGGCCATTCAGAACAGCTGGATTTTGTACAATAAAGCCAGAAGACAATACCTCAGCTGGATTTCAAAAGAGAAATAGCTACCATCTACCTCAAGAGATAACCAGGCTTTACCAAAAGGAGTAGGAACACCAGCAGCTTCACGGATATCTCTTAGTGGTCGCATATCAGATTTTATAAAATTTGACAGAACTGACCACCTTATCCAGCCAACGGAAGAAGAAAAAAGGAAAAGATGTGCTAATGATAACCGTAAATCAAGTGTGAGAACAAGGTGCTTGAAGTGTGGTGTTGGATTGTTCATCAACTGCTTTATTCCCTTTCATACGCGTTAGATTATGTGTGGTTTTATAAATGCAGGAAATACTGATGCGTGTATACTATAAGTGCATTTTCGTGGAATTACAGAATATGTTTTCATACTTAGTTCAATTTCTTAAATATTTTATGTAAATAGTAGCCTGCTGAAGATTCGGAATACAATTTCTTAATAAACATTATACGACATAAAACTAGATAGTGGAAGTGCCTAGCGTTACCATATGGTAACGGTAAATATGTTCAAAACTGAGTAATGAATACTTATTTTTGTATTTTGTTCAGTACATTTATGTTACTTAAGAGACATAACACACAAAAAAATCAATAAAAATTAACAAAAAAATAATTCAGGTGTTAATGGGTTAATTTCTTCCTTATCAACTTCTGATTTAGCTCCTTGATAAACAAAAATGCAAGACAACAATTAACAACAGAGTCATATAACATCCATGGTTTTATTCCCCACAATGATGGTGTTTATTGGGTAGGTGCTGTTGCAATTGTGTGTGGCTTTTTATTCCAATAAGACTCATCTACACATAACTGCTTATGTGATACATGTCTATAGCTTGTCTCAACCTTAAAAGACAGTGTGGAGGTAAATGGGATATATCTGTCTCTTATGTAATGCATACATATTGCCATTAACTTAATTCATTTCTGGTCTTGGGCTGTCACCAAGTTGCTAATAAGTAAACATGGCGTAAAGCTTATAAATTTCGGCTTTGAACACATATCTTATACAGAATATTTTTCCCTATCAGATTATATCATTTTTAGAGCCTTTATAGATTTCAGTGGCACAAATTTCTAATGAAAACGAGTTTTTCATTAAAAGGTCCGATATTTGCTGTTTCTATGCTTATCACGCAGTAATTAATACACTAATGGGTAGAACACTACAATATTTTTTCTTAGCTAGAGTAAACTAGTATTAAAAATTAAATTGAGTTTTATTTATAGACGCTCTTTAACTGCTGTGTTCCTTAGCATCCCATACTATATTGGACGTGTAAGACCAATAATTTTGCTCAGAGCCCTCTTTATCAGGCTTGAGGTTCTTTTGTATACTGTAAATCTAAACATGGGACCACCGGCTTTACTTCCCTTCTGAAGGAAGCCATGCTAAGGATTTTTACGCCTGAAAAAATTCATTGCCCTCCGCTGGATTTGAACCTGCGACCTCGGGAACTAGAGGCTAGTATGGTAACCACTACACCATGGAGGGTGACGTAAACTAGTATGCTTATACCTGCCAAGCTTGAGTTCTCTACCTTTAATAAGATGAGTCATATAATTTTTTAAATTAAATATTTTCAGAAAATTGTATACGTATGCATTAGAAAAATCTGCCAGTGAGAAACTTTTGTTATTAGGTTTACAATGGGGACTAAGGGAGAGAAAATGTTGAGGAGGGTTGGAGACAGTTTTTAAAAAAAAAAACCAGAATCCTGTAACTTCTTGCATTCATTGTGTATGGAAAACAAAAGTCATTCATCTATTCAGCTAACAGCGCCAAGTGCAAGGCAGACGGCTGTAAAGAATAACATCAGCTGTTGTAAGGAAGTGTGTACGTTTATAATGAGTGGAACACATGAAGAGTTATGTGCATTATTTAGTTAAACATTTTAGTAAGTAATTATGGTTATGGAGGAGGGAAAAGCTAGAAAGAGACGAAATATTGATAAACCAAGAAGAAACGCAAAGTAATAATGAATGTGTTAGACTATTTTTTAAGTAAAATGAGTGTTAGTAAGGCAGTAAAAGAAACAACTAAGGCTACCCATGTGTTCAGAAACAGTAGTGTATAGGATAAAAAAAGAACAAATGAAAGGACCTCTTAGGGCCCATCAAAAAAGGATGGGGGAAACAAAAACAAGCTAGGTTAATGCAATATAATGGAATAGTGCTAATTGGAGTATGGTGCATTGTTCATTATTTGCTGTTTGAAAACATTCCTTGCTGTTTGAAAACATACTTTGAATATAATTTTGTCAAGGTTAAACAGTGATGATACTCTACCAAATTATGGTTTATCATTTTATATCTCCATATTTCTTTGATAATGTATATTTTTATGCTTGTAAAGTTATATTTCGAAGTATTAAAAATACAAAGAGGACATAAAGTGCAGGTGAAAATTAAATTGCTGTATTACAGTGCAGATATTTCACTATTTGGTAATGTATCATTCACAAGATGAATCAAATTGGTAGACCGATCTCAGCTGGGCACTAAAAATGCAAGCGCACGTAGAGCATGTGGCAACAGTGTGCCCCATTTAACCTGAGAACATATTTCAGAATCAAGGCAACTATTGGAATGGAGAAGTGGTCCACTAGGATTCTATGGAGGGTTTCCTTATAATTCCCATATTTAGGATACCTATTATAAACCCTTTCATTTTTGCAGCAGTAACCATTTTTCCAGTTTCTTACCCTTGGAGATAGCAACAGAAGTTTGGCTTCACTAAACTGCTTAGCATATCTGTTTGCTTCGCTGGCTAAGAGTGTTTTAAGAGTAGCAGCAAAAAAGAGAAAGGCATATTGTATGAGAGAAGAATTTTAGTTGTTATATGCTTTAGATCAGTATTTTCCATAAACTGGAAAGTATGTTTAGGTTGATTGTCAGCACTACTTGCATCTTGCCAGTTCATATCCAGATCCTCATTTGCCCTATTATTACTATCATTGTTAGCAGTTGGAAGGGTTGAGGAGGCATTACACCACTGTTTTCTGATTTAAATAACAAATTGTTATATGAATCACTTTCTAGCAATGCTGCTTCAATTTCCTTTTCAGTCACTATCTGTTCCATTGTGCCATGTTGTGATACACAATATGCACTAAACTCCACACCCTCTCCAAAAAGAAAATGTAATAAGCTAATCCAGTACACAAAGTCTGGAATAAATAAACACTAATGTGCTACTTTGTTCAACCACACTATTGCTGGTCCTTCTGCAAATGGTTACATGTGACAACCCTACAAAGAAAAATAAAATAAACTGGCTGTTTAAAGAGTAAACATTACCAACATACAATAGATATCCTTTATCACCCAGAACTCAATATTTACAGCATCTGTTGCAAATTCTCTAAGTTAATTGTGTGGGAAAACCAGCCTTTGCATTAGGTTTGATGAGTTCTTGGTAATTTAGATGCTCATAGTGCACCAGATCTTGGCAGGTCAAGGGTTAAGGAACACCAGATCAAAATAAATATGTTTCATTCAACTAACTAAAGTATACACATGTTAATGTCACCAAATCACTTAACATGCAAAACAAAAATAATAAGGCATATTATACACTCATTAAATGTGCTATTGACACTGGTGTGTTTTCCCAGGAGCTGAAAAATGAAAATTACAAAAAGAAAGAAACCCATAAGCAGCCAGTAATAAAAAGCACTTGCAGTGGCAGTTGCCATTGAGATTGTTATCTCTAGTGAGATACCTTATGATCTGTCTGGGAAACAACTTGAGTCAATTGGCGAATTCAATGTCTCACTGGCATGTTGTCACAGTAGCTCAATGGTTAGAGCACCGCATGGAGAGAGAGAGATCCCAGTTATGGCATTGAATTTTTGTTGACCCTATATTAAAAACTCACTCCCTTGTTTACAGTTACTTTTGATTGCAAAACAATCCTCTCCTCTCCTCATGACTGCTAAAGTACGGTACCATCAGATTAAGCAGCCACACCCTTATTGACAGCTGGACTTGGGCATGCACCACTCGCCTCCTGAGATTCCAGTTTCTGCTATTGCATCACATATGGCATGACCTGACTCACACCACTGATGACAAATGAAGGCATTAGATAACGTTTTTTGTGGTTTTCAGTTGTCTGTTAGTTCAGTCATGGTACAGTTTATTACAGAACAAAAACTTTTCATTTGTTGCAACCTTATAGAACATGAATCTTTGTCTGTGTTGTAGAGCATTTTGGGAATACTTTCCTGATATTGATTCGCCTAACAGAAGTACAGTTCATAAAATAGTCAAGAAATTCAAAAGTATGGGATCAGTGTTAGACTGGAAAAAGATAAAAATCATCACGTTTTAACAGAGGAAAAGATTGATGATATTGGTGCGCAGTTAGAATGTTCACCATGAAAGTCTCTCTCGAAGTTAGCGTCTCATGCCTTGCAATTTTTATTTGTGGGACAATTTGAAAGATAAAGTTTATAAATCTAATCCTGGAACATTACAAGAACTGCAAAATAATATATGGGAAGAAGTAACCAACATATCCCAAAAAGAATTGCAATATGTTTATGATAGAGCTGCAATGCCTGTCTTGGGAGAACAAGGAGAACATTTTCAACATCAGCTTTGAAAAGGTAAGCAATGTAAGGGACACTGAATATTGTAATTTGTGAAATAATAATGGTTCTAGTTGACCTTATCCATTCATCCTATTTGTTTCCATGTATTAGATGGTCCGTGCGGGGAAAAAGTGTCAGGAGGGAAGCGACACATGACTGTGACCCAGGTGCCATTTAAAGCGTGGCCGCTTAATCTGATGACCCTGTATTATCCCTCAAGTGAAGTTAGGATCATTTGACCATATAAAAGCCTGCCCTTACACACATCTCTGACCCATGGTCCCTTCTTACCAATAACAGGTCATTGTCCTAACAAACCTTTCTTTCACAAAAGTCATGCTAAGAGAAGCTAGCATTAGTTCCATGGGGAGAGTAATGTAACTTCGACCACTCCTACCCCCTCTGACCCTGCCTGTTCAACCCTAAAGTGAATTGAGCACTGCTACAGTAATCTCTTACCATACCGTCTAAACTTTCTGCTTCCAACTTGTTTGTTTGTTTTGATTTTATTTTAATGCTTAAATGCATTTATTTACATATAATTTAATTTTGTGCTACCGAAGCAGAGCTTCACTTGTATCATTTGAATGCATGCCACAAGTATACAAGTAGTATAAGTTTACATGCTGCTCTACTTGGTCTGAAGGCTATTCTAATCTTGCACTTGTTATATTTGAATGCAAGGGAGAATCACTGAGAAACACCTATTTTCTATTTGGGAGAATGCTGAAACACCTACCTGATTACTTTCTGTATGCTTTAACCCATATATTACTGATGTGATCTTGAGCACTAGCCTGATAAAGCCTCCTTGTTTCTTTCATTCTTTTTTTTTTTTTTTGTAAGATATTTTGTCATATCATAAGTATTGCTTATTCTCTCAATGATGCTTCTTATTGGTTTCTTTACAGACCTAGACTGGTTCCATGACTACTTTTAGAAAACATTTATTGTCACATCTATGATTTAGCCTCAAGTTCTAGATGGTGGCAATTGGGATTGTTGGCTGAATTTTGTTACTCATTTTCTTTTACTGTTTTATAATTAATAGATTACCAATATTATAAAATAAAAAGAGGTAAATATAAATCTTTAAGAACAGAAAATCGGCAGAAGTTGCTCTGATTTAATACCAGCTAAGGCTAGAAGAGAATGAAGTGTCCTACTTGTTTCTTAAGAAAAACTTCTTTTTTCTTTCAGACTACTTAGCAAATCCAGCCGTCTGTCCATGACTCGCAATGCTGTTTGGGCACTCTCTAATCTTTGTCGAGGCAAAAATCCACCCCCTGAATTTTCTAAAGTATGTCCATGCCTTCCTGTCCTTTCTCGGCTCCTTTTTCATTCTGATGCTGATGTTTTGGCTGATGCTTGCTGGGCACTTTCATACTTATCAGACGGACCAAATGAGAAGATTCAAGCTGTCATTGATGCAGGTGTTTGCAGACGTTTAGTGGAATTACTCATGTAAGTAAAATGATATAAAAGTTGTGATTCACTAAATAATTACAACCTTATGTATTATATATGTAAAATATTTCTTGAGTGCTGGTTTTGTAGGAGAGTGCAGATAGATAGGTAAATAACCCTACCCATTTCACTTAAAGTTCAAAAGAGAAGTAAACAAACTTTAATGTGTCTCTGCTGAGCACATGGTAACAACACACTAGATGTGGCAGGAAGTATAAATCTGTAAGGGGAAATTGCTGCAGACTGCATGCAAATAGCATATATTCCACAGTTTAAAATTTTTTTGTAGCTTATTCATATATTTTGCCTTATATTCTTGAAACTGCTAACACATAATACTAAGAGTATAAAAATAAAAGTGTTTACCTACACAAAAGCATGCCTGAATAGTTTGGCAGCTATACCTATGTATTGCTACTCCACCTGTGATTAAAGATATTGGATTAAACTGCTGTTAATTTTAGGCTTTAGGAATTATTCATGTTATCAATGATATCAGTATCACCAATTTTTGGTTTAAACTTTTATGAATCAATGATGTAAGAAAATAATGAGCACTATAAGTTACAAAGTACAACAGAAAACAAAACATGACACAAACAATTCAAATGGAAGCAACAATTCTGCAATGAACAGTTCTATTATTGCTAAACAGCAGCTAACCAAATTTATAGTTGATTAAAGCTGGTCATGACAGGATGTGATGCCAATGCATGTTTTTACTGTGCTCAGCGTGCAACTTACTGATTAAGCAAAAGAGTTGAGGATTTGCTGGTTATAGCATGCTATATGCTATACACAATGAATTGATTTTTCACTGAAATATTAGATTTTGAAGCATTTTAATGAAACGTGGACATCTACAGTAGTAGCCCAAATAATTACAATGGGCATGCCTAATTTTGGGATCAAGGGAGGCAAACTCACACCAGGCTACGCATTAAATTGTTAGCTACACTGGACATTTTACTTCCAAGATAGCTACTTTCTGTTATGGTTACATGCAATATTATTGTTAACAACTTACAGCTGGGAAGGATGAATGACCCGCTTCTTTTGTAGTTTGGAGATAATAGAGGTTTATACATAGTTTGAATTACCACAATGCAAACCATTCTTGAATACTGCTTAGCGAAGAATTACTTATTCAAGGAGCTGGTAATGGAAGTGGCCACAGAAACACCTATGAATTCCAAAGATAATCTCACCACATTTTCTATTGTAACAGGATAATTTTTGTAGAATTTGTTGAATACATTTAACACAGTTGATTTCTCTCCACTATTCAATGGTTTTTCTGCATTTGGTTTTCCATGGCAGAGTATTGCTTCTCAGTATGACAGTAATTCATCAACCAAAAGTGATATTTTCACAATACAACTCATGCACCCCATGGCAAAGGATACAATGATTGGTTTATGCTGGAACCCAGAAATGAGCTACAAAGCATGTGCACAACCTTGTAAATGCTTTTCTGTAATAGTTAGTTGTAGGCAAATCTGAGCATGCAGATTTTGTTTTATAACTTGAACTGCTACAATCCTTTTTGAAAATTTTCTGTGCAGGAATACCTACAAAAGCTACAATCTAAACTGAAGCTTTATGAAGAGGAAGAGATGACGTGTTAAGCAGGAAAAGTGTAGTTTGCTCATCAGCCAATAAGGTGCTCCTTTGTCTAGTAGTTTTGTTTACAATTCCTTTGAACTTAAAGTGAAAATGGCTTAGATTCATATAATAATGTTGAACAACACTCACATAAATGTTCATGTGTAAAGAAGGCGACAAATTATATGGATCAGATGAGGTTTAGTGGGCATATGGACATCTTGCCATTAGCTCAGTGATGAGCCCTGGCTGTAGCATAGAGTTTTTCAAGTAGCCTTCCACTTACTGCCTACCATGTAGGCCTAGTGTGAAAGAACAATTATTAAACAACAATAATATGAAATTGAAAGCAACGAATTAATAAACAAATAAAGAACATTAAACTTGGGAGCTCAGATATGAGCCAATGTACATTGAGGAGTCCCAGAGAAAGAGAAAGTAGGAATAGGATGAAAGGTGAGAAAGTTATGACAAAATGCTTTGAGTTGTGCATTATTATCTCAATTTCCAAACACAGAACATTCAGCAATGTTATTGCATTTATAGAAGGGTACTCAATAAAGTGGCAATAGAAGGAAGAATTTAGTTTGTCTCATACAGTTTTCAACAAAAATTTTATCTCATATATATGCTAAAGCTGCTTATAGTAGCAAAGTGAAAAGAGACTTGTTGATACTACTCTGTTTCATCCTTGTGTTGAGTCAGTTAGGGACTTTAAAAAGTGGTAAATCAATTTGAAGGAAAGCAGTATAAAAATTTAGCTATTAGCAGGTTAAAAATTACAAGTAACAGTAAATGAAATGGGGTATTTATTGATTTAAACGCACACTAAAGCAACCATAAAACATACATAACTAGTAGTAGGAATATCATCTAATGTCCAGACACTGGATGACCTCCATTCGTTTTTCTGCATTCCCAATATAATTTTGATGTTGAATCCAGATGAGGTTAGTGTTCAACATTTATAGATGTGAGCTGTATCCATATTTCAGTTTTCTTCATTGTAAAGTATGCATTTAGGTGAAGGGTATATGCCAATTTTGTGCAGATTAGCAGCCAAGCAGTCACGTCCAGCTAACAATAAAAAAAATTGCCACAGCTTCTTATCTTGGTAATTCAAGGATAACAGTTTTAATGAACAAAGGATAAGATTTATTACAATTTTTGGTTCTAAATTTCTCCCCCAATTCATTCTTAATAATATTGTGTATAATTAATTTTGTGGAATGATATGTTAACATGTATGGTTTTTGTAAGATTTGTGTGCCTTTCTTTGCAAGAGAGTCTGCATATTCATTACCCAGCAATGAGCAGACACCCACTGAAATTTGATTAGCAGTTAGCATTTTATTAATTTTTGGGCTTCTTGCATTTTAGAAGTTAAGAGTTGCTTTTGTGAAACAATTGTTTCGATGACTACTGTTGAATCATTTAAAATTTAGAACAACTTAAAACTACTGCTTTTTTAAACATGTTAAATCTACTTAAATTGTGTTGCAGCCATATTTATTGCCAAATTTCTATACTAAAATGTGTTATGCTAATCCCAGCTGATGTATAGAAACTAAATAGATTTGAGCATATTCCTGCTGTAGCTCCACTTTCCTTGTCTTAGTGTGACTCTCAGTTAAAATATGGAGTCATTCATGTTTGGATACAATGTGTGTATAGTTTCCAGAGCCAAAGCTTTCAATACGTCTGTGGTGCACTCTGTTTTTTTTTTATATGTTCCAGAAGTATAAGTTTGAAGTCAATTTGGAAACATTCTAAAGGTGATACAGTTGGTAATAATTTTTCAAACTTGGCATTAGCAGCAGGTCAGCTGAATTTCAATGTTTTTGGAGTAGTTTGATAATTGCATCAGTAATTCTCATTATGTATTGGTATTAGTTTTCCATATTGTATTCGGGCCAGTCTGCTAATTTCTTGTTCAATTCGATTGTTGTTTGTTAAAATTTGCATAGCATCTGTGGGTGTGGTTTTCACTGCTCTGATAAGCCTCATTGCCTGATTTTGTACTATTTCTAGTTTCTTTGCAGTGATTTAAATTCTCACATCCATAAATATAAGCATTGGGTGGTTTTCTATTAGATGTATATGTTATTTTTAATATCAATCTTTGAGAACCCCGTTTGCTTTTAGCTAGCCTTTTAAAATGCTGCATCTTTTATTTGCTTTTTCCACTGTTTTTGACATGATTATACATGTTAGTTGTTTTTTTTTTTTTTTTTGCTTTTTTTTTTAAGAGTCATGCCTAAGTATGTTTGGTTTTGCATTTGGCAATCATCTGTTTTGAGGCTTATATCTGGAAGGGTATGTGCTAGTGTGAAGGCCTTCATACTATTCTCTTTACACCACTTTTCTAATGAAAGAGTATTTTAGAAATTTTTTCTGAAATAAGATTCTTTGAATTCTTGGTACTGATGTCCAAATGACCAGATTATCAGCATAGGGAACATATCTTACAACACTTTTTAATTAACCAAGGTGGTATATCAATAATCATCATTTTGAATAGTTTTGGGCTAATAACAGAACCTCAGATAGACTATTTTATTGTTGTTTGAATTTGGTTAATAATATTATATATCATTTAGTCATTTTGTCCTTTACTCCTACAGAGTTTAATTTCTCAAATAATTTTGCTTTCATACAGATCTATAAGCATATTAGAAATCCGCAGAAACCGCTAAGGTTGTTTCTCTTCTATCCTATGAATCTAGGATATTTTGGTTCAGTTTGGTAATCTTCTGTTCGGTTGATGTATCTAGAAACCAGGCTGTTCAGAAGTTAAAGAGATTTTGTGTCTCCAGATTCCAGTTTGATCTGACATTAGTCATCCATTCCATTGTCTGGCTAAAATACTTGTTAGACTTATAAGGTAGTTACTATCTAGCATGTCTGCAGGTTTATTCTGTTTTAAAATAGGTATTATAATTGCTTCCACCGTACATCTGGTACTGTTGTTCTCCATATCTGATTGAAATGATTCAAACATATTATGTTCTTTGAAAATGGTTGTAAATGTTCAAGGAATTCACCTAAGATTTTGTCTGGCTCAGGTTGTTTTATATATTTTAATGATTCTATTGCTTGTTTTAATTCCTGCATAACTTAAGTAAGAATTAAACATAATTTCTTTGTGTAAACATTCTCGTTGTTTGGTTAGTAATTTACTCTGTTTCTCATTTCTTTTTAAAGTTTTAAGAGGTAGTGTACTTTTTGTATAGTATTAATTCAATTTGTTTGCAATATCCAGATCCTAAAAAACAGGTTTTTTCAGATTATAATAATTGTTGTTTACCTTTTGATCCTGTGAATTTTGATACTATATTTTCTGTAATCCAAAGCTCTAGGAATTTCTGACACATTTGCTTCTTGGAATTGTGATATTGTTTTCCTAAACTGTGCTACTTTTAATCTCCAGTTTCTTACATCTGTAAAATCCTTTGTTCCTGTTATCTAAAAGCGAGAGCCTTTAACATTTTCAATGAAAACTTTAAAGAACCAACCTGGACAATTACCTAATGTTTCATTCCTATCCTTCCCTTGGTACAGCTATTAGTAATCACATCCTTAGAGGATGAATGAAAGGGAGGGGCTACTTTTCAACTAGCACTGGTCAGCTTGATGAGTTAAAGACTGATTCTGGTATTCTTCCCCTTCCACAGATTCCCTCTTTCTACTTTCCTATCCAGTCTTATCTTCACTGCTCCTTCTATGGTGGGTAATGCTCGCATCACACACACACACACGCGCGCGCGCGCGCACGCATGCGCACGCACACACACACACACACACACACACACACACACACACACACACACACACACACACACACACACACACACACGCACACGCACACGCACACGCACACACACACACACACACACACACGCACACGCACGCACACAGTGGTAATAAATGAACAACAGTATGATACCCTCATACTGCTTATTCAAGAAATGAAGGCAAACTAGTCTCCAATTCCGATCTGTGGTAGAGAATTAACTTGAACATAGCTAACGTAAATTATATACATACTCAAGTGCCATAAAACATATCCAGCTTAAATTGCATATACAATGTATACTTGCCAAGGGCAGATCCAGGATTTCTGTAAAGGGGGTTGCACAGGGTGGTTTGGGGATCCTTAACAAAATTTTTTTAAAAATTTAGTTTCGAAAATTTAGAACATAGAATAAATTTGGAGTATCATATCTTAAAAGGAGAAAAATAAATAATACTATATCTGGTACTAACAATATTTATTACATTTTGAATGCTAAACAAAAATTATTACAATAGGGAAAATGTACCAAAATTGTTGTGAATTAATGTACAAGTAAAAATCCTAGTATCTTTACTTACATTTTAAAAAACTAATTGACTTGTACAAAAAATGGAGCACAGTGCAAAGATTGAAAAAATTAACTTCCTTTCTGCTTACATTTTTACCTAAATGATAAAGACCATTTGTCTGTTTTTTTCTACCAAATCTATTTATGACACTATGACACTATGTCGCAGTCTATAAATTTTATTCATGTTTTGCCTGGTGAGGAGGGTGTGCATGCCCCCCCCCCCCTTTAGGATTTCCCTTGATACTCGCATGCAATAAAACAACTAAAAAATCTTATTTATCACATTGACTTCATAAACATTAGGTATTTTAATCAAAATCATTAGAACCATTTTTGAGAAAATAAAAAAATGTCCATCTAAAGAGCAGCTTGGGGTGGGGGATTTTCTTGAAAATCTTGGTGCTGTCTTCTGCAAATCTATGCTACATGCATATACCATGTTTGGTATATATATCTCACTCTCTCATGCACACAGACACACACACACACACACACACACACACACACACGCACACACACACACACACACAGAGTTACTTTTGGATTAAGGAGACTTAAAGATATGTATTTCCAGTGAAATCCCAATATTGAATTTTTTGCTGGAATGCAACACATCCTCTGCTTACTATAGGTAGGAAGTGCTAAATGAGCAGGGGAAGAGGAAGGTTGTGTCAGTAAGGAGCTCTGTTGCTGAAGAGGAAAAGTGAAACAAGGGACAATGGCAGTTGAAATTACAGTATACAGAATGAGAATTGGACTGTTCATGGCAAAAAAGTTTATCAAATGTAAAACTGATCAAAACATGTTGATGAATTGGTTGACAACAGGAAGTGTGATACTTATGCTCCTAGTGATTGGAGGGATCAAACTAAAGCCAGGTCCAAAGGATATGCAAGAAATGATGGAGGATCTCATAGAAAAAATCAACAACATGAATGGAATGGAACAATGCATAAAAGATGATTTAAATAAAGTGGCTGAAGAATTAAAAGAAAATGTTAGTAAAGACGTGCAAGGAATAGGCACAGTATACAGAATCAAAGAGAGGATGGAAAGAATAGATGAAAGGAGGAGGAGACTCAATTTGGTGTTCACAGGAGTTGAAGAGAGAAGAGGTATCTGGCCATATGAAGAAATAAGAAAACTTTTTACAGATAAATTAGAAATGGATGTAATAGGATGGGAGATTGTGGAAGCATATAGAGTGGGTAGGCAAGGCAGGAAAAGGCCAATAATAGTGCAATTTGCAACATCCAACATAATATACGAAATCCTAGGAAGGTCAAAAATGCTAAAAGGAAGTAATATATTTATAAACAAAGACTTAACTCCTGCCCAGAGGGACCTAAAAAGAAGCCTAATACAGAAGATGATGAAGGCAAGATCAGAAGGTAAACGAGCATTTATTCAAAACTTACAGCTTTGGATAGATGATGTAGACGTAAATATATACTGGCAAAAAGGATCTATGTTGGAGAGAACCAGAATGGAAGGAAACAAGTCAGCAAAATAGTGGCGAACGAAGCAAATCAACACCAGTGGCAGCCAATGGAAGTACAAAGTCCAGAAGAGAGCTGAGAAAAAGAATGATGACAAATTCAACATGAAAGGAAAATGACGTAAATATAACAGATGAAGGTACATCAGAACGTACATATGAAGCAACAACACCACTGTACCAGAGGGGAAGGGGAAGAAGAAGCCCAGTAACGTCACGGTATACGTCATTGCCAAAGAATATTGTGTCACCGGGGAGAGAGGAGAGGGAAGCCGCAGGTGTCCTTGCAGAGAAGGGGAAAGAGGTGTGGCCACAATATGCAGTGGGCAGTATAAAAAAGCATATGGTGGGGAAGGGAAATGGAGCGAATCGTTGGAAAAGTGGGGAGTACACGGAGGAAGAAGGGGAAGAAAACATTATATCATCTCCGCATGGAAGTATACTGGTGCTCCAAAAAGAAATGCAAAAATTATGGAGGGAATCAAATTGAGAAGTAAAAGAACTTTAGAGAACTTTACACCCTTTCATAACAGAACGGGATCGCAATAGTGGTTAATAAGGAGATTGGGATTTTGGAATTGTGAAGGCCTAAAAAATAAAATTTATACCGGTACATTACAGCAATTACTAGGAAACTTGATTATCTGGCAGTAGTAGAAACCTGGATGAAAGAGGATAATATAGAAATGAAAGGTTTAATTTATGTTGGAAAAAGGGTAGAAATGATAGTTAAGAAAGGGAGAGCTTCAGGAGGATTAGGTTTCTTTATTAAGAAGTCTTTGAATGTAAACATTAAAGAAACATGGGATAAAAGCAAAGAAGTTCTATGGGTTGTAATGCAAGACAAAGAGCTAAATGACAAGTGTAATCTGTATAGGAATAGTATATAATCCACCGGTTGCTTTGCAATTCCACAATCTTGGACTGTACAATTTTTTAGAGAAAGACATAGAAATGTTAAAGGATAAATATTTCACTATAGAAATTATAATAATGGGTGACTTCAACGTAAGAATAGGGGAAAGTGATATAAATCTAGTAAATGACTGGGAGAGCAATGAAATAATACAAAAAAGAGAAATACCAAGAAACTAGCTTAAAAAATACGGGCTGGGTAAATGAACTAAGAAATAACCTTGAGAATAATGGCATGGGAGATGTTAGGAGAAAAAGAAATGCAAACCACAAAGGTTTTTGTAAGAGTATTAGAAGAAGATTTGATGATATCGAGATACAACAATTATTTAGTCAGATAACTGAGAAGAGATTTTTTATTTTTTATGTTAATATAAAAAAACATTGGGAAAGAGAAAAATATGTAGACAACACAAATAAAGAAGAAAGAGGAGGTATAGCATGGTTAAAGGCAGGAGTATGGAGGCTAAAAGGGAAGCGAAATGGCTATGCATAAGGTGAATGTCCATTATGCGGGGAAGAGAAGATATACAACATATTATATTTGAATGCAAAGAAACAGAAATTTGGAGAAAAGAAAGTTTATGGCATGGAATGAATAGGAATAAAGATATACATACAATTTTGGATAAAAACTGTAAAAATATGGGTAAATACTTAGCGAAAGTAAAAAATAAATGGATATGGACGGTTAAAAGAGGAAAAAAGTGTAAATATAAATAAAGATAAGAACTACTAAATGTATTAAATGTAACTGTAATTCACAATGACTGCTCATCTTAGTGGCCAGGGCCAAATAGAGAAGGCAGTCTAAGCATGTAATAACTTAGTGCTCAATAAACTATTATTATTATTATTATGTTGATATTGTAATGAAAAGAAGCTAGAAACAGTGATGTGTATTGAATTTATTTAAAGGTGAGTCGGAATTGTTACACTAACATCACTTAAGTTTACTCACTTAACATGTTTCGGGAAACCGTTGTTCCCATCCTCAGAAGGTTAATTCGACTGGCCCGTGTTGTTGGTGTTTCCGTTTTTTGGACTGGATCCTGTGGTGGCATCTTGTGGTGGAGAAATGTACTTCCAGAGAGGATTTGGTGGCGGCAAATCAAAATTCATTAGATGTGTGTTGTGTTTTAGAATGGTTTTAATACAGAAGATAAAATCCCTGGAACTCGAACCAGAAGACAGATTAGTTTCCTTTGATGTCACTGCACTATTTCCAAGTGTTCCTACAGATCAACTCCTGCGTCAATTAAAGAAATGGCTACAGCAGACTAACCTACTTGAAGAAGAAATAGAAGACCTCATACAACTTACCAATTTATGCATTGCACAAAATTGTTTTAGTTTCAATAAGAAGTTCTATCAACAACCAACTGGTCTAACCATGGGCAACTCACTTTCACCCTTCTTGGCAGATTTATTTATGAGCTACTTAGAAACACACATAACAACTTCCTTTCCATACATGTTTAAAGTTTGGCACAGATATGTTGACGACATCTTCGCTGTTGTCCCTAACAGGTTCATACAAGACTCCTTAGACTTACTAAACCTACAGAACCAATCAATAAAATTCACCATAGAAATAGAAAAAGAAGGCATGCTACCATTTTTAGACCTAAAAATCATCAGAGAACAAAAGAACCTAACCTTTGGCATATACAGGAAGCCAACATACTCTACTAATTACATAAAAAATAAGAGTTTCAATCCAACCACACACAAACATGCAGTACTAAACAGCCTAACACATAGACTGGTATATACCCCCTTAAATAAAAAAGAATACCAGTTAGAATACCAGCATATAGTAGACACAGCAATACATAATAGGTACCACAAAACAACTATTGACAAAAAAATTGCAAAATTCAAACGACAGATGCACATCAGAAACACAACAAATCTCAGTCAGCAAGATAAAGAGCTAAAGTTCAAGAAATTCACATACCACCCAGGAACTTTTCACAAATTTAAGAAGATTTTTCATGAAACATAACATCAGCCTAGCTCCACAGAACAAATTTAACATAGAGAAATTACTTTGTAACAAGTTAAAAGACCCCATTCCACAAGACAAAAAAGCTGGAATCTATAAAATCAATTGTTCAGATTGCAATAAAGTATACATAGGTAAGACAAAAAGAAACCTAGAAACTAGGCTAAAGGAGCACATGAGATGTATTAAATACAAACAAATGGACAAATCTGCAGTTTCACACCAATTTTGGATCACTAATCACAACATCAAACCCAATATTACATTAGTCAAACCAGCCAAATTTGCAGCCGAATTAGATGCATGGGAGAAGATCACCATTCTAAAACACAACACACATCTAATGAATTTTGATTTGCCGCCACCAAATCCTCTCTGGAAGTACATTTCTCCACCACAAGATGCCACCACAGGATCCAGTCCAAAAAATGGAAACACCAACAACACGGGCAAGTCGAATTAACCTTCTGAGGATGGGAACAACAGTTTCCCGAAACATGTTAAGTGAGTAAACTTAAGTGATGTTAGTGTAACAATTCCGACTCACCTTTAAATAAATATTATTATTATACTATAGGTAAATAGTAGAGAAAGTAAGAATTACACATACAGCTCAGAAGTACAAACTTATTCAATTCAAAACCAAGTATACACTCAACTTCCATTTCTAAAGTTTCTGGAGAAGCATTTATTCTCAAATTATTTAGAAAATTTGAATGTCAAAGTTGAAACACTTAACATCACTTACATATTTTTCATCTTGACCGCTTTCGAGAGCTAATTGCTCCCATTCATGGAAGTCGCCGACTGGTTTAGTTGCTAAGTTACAGTTTTTCAGGCATTTTGCTGGCTAACCTGACGATTAAGTTTCATTTCTATATTTATAAATCTTCACCTTTTAGCATTAGTTCATTCTCTATTATTTGCCATTTACATATCATTTTCTTTGTACTACAAATCATGTATTGGTGCCATTTTTATTACTTTTATAATAATAGTTACAATTATAAATAATAATTAGTCAAATTACATCAATTATATCTTACCTCTTGAAGTGATTCTATATAAAATAAAAGTTTTAATATTTTGTGTTTATTGTTTATTGTTCTGTCTCTGTTTAATTATATTAAATTTTCTTTTGCTTATAAATTCATCTCATTTGATTTTTGCTTTTTGTGTTGCTTTATGTGATGCTTGTTTAGTTTCTGCTTCAAACTTCATCTCACTGATATACCTTAGATTTTCAAATGTTCACTTAATTTCAGCCTTTATTACCTCTGATTTTATGATATTAATGGCTGCAGTTATCTAGGGGCCAAGAAGCCCTTTGTTGAATAATCTGAAGTTGCCGAGTACATCAGCAATTCTGCTCTGCAATTTGTGAGCAAAGGATGAGAATCGTTTTAAGGTTACAAGGAACAGACATCTTTCTATGCGCTTTGAGGAATGCTTCACTGGCAACAGCCGTTGAAATCTTTTTTGCCTGTAACTCATTGAAAAATGCACAATAGTACGTCTATCTGGCAAGGCGATTTATTTGCAGAAGTGTATCAAATCCTTAAGTTGCACAATCTCATAGAGAGCAGACTTAAACAATGAAGTCAATCTTGTCATCGTGGTGATGAAAAATCTGTTATCAATGGTCTCCTCATCTAAGTGATGATTCAAATAAATATACCCGTGTTTCCTTCTTCTGGCATTCTGAAAGCAACTTTGAATTGTACACACAACAATTTAGGTGTTGCAGTTGTGTTAACCAATTGCTTGCAGCATTGTTCAACTTATGAGCCTAACACTGCACATGGCAGAGAACATTGTACAGATGGCTCCAAATGTTTTCCGTTGCACCAGGAGCGGGGCAAGCGGGGTGCTTATTGAGAGGTTATTCCAGGTATCTTAGCTCATACCCGCTCTACAAGGAAGGTTAAGAAATGTAACAGGCTAAACAAAATATCATTCCAACACATTTCCCATAGACTTGGCTGTAAGAATGTAATGACTGTAAAAAGAAAACAGCAATAACATTACAACACAGCAACATAAGCAGTATACAAACTAATTTTTAGGAATTAGAGGCATCATATTATTGTATAACAAGCAAGTGTTAAAACAAAATGGTTTGGTTTTTTATGTATTTACTGCTTTCTCTACCCCTTACTAACTAACACATGTTCTTTATTTTCATAATGTCCTTATGAAGTATGATTTTTTCGTGCATCGTGACAACAATTTAGGCCAGAAATTATTTAAAGTTACAATCTAAGTTACACTTTTCCCTATTTGGTTGCATGCAAGATGCTGTAATGACAACCAGCCGCTTATCTATTCCACAATTCATATTTTTACTGTCTCTACTATTTACCTATAATAAGTAGGGAAAGTGTTGTATTCCACCCAAAAATTAAAAAACTAGATTCACCGGAAATACACTTTTTGAGACCCACTGAATCCAAAGAAAGCATTTTTACTTTTCCTACTACACACTTACAGTAAGCAGAGAAAGTATTGTATTCCACCCAAAAATTCAATAACAATATTCACCGGAAACGCACGTTTAGAGCCCCATTGAATTTACTTTCCCTACTATGCACTTACAGTAAGTAGAGGAATTATTATATTCCACCCAAAAATTTAATAACGGGATTAATACTCAGAACGGAAATACTCGTTTTCAGACTCCCTGAAACCAAACAACGCATTTCTACTTTCTCTACTACATAGTTACAGTAAGTAGATCAAGTATTATATTCCACCCAATTTTATATTCACGTAGCGATCAGCTTTGAGGGATTTGGCTATCGCTTTAGCTTAATATGTTCTGGTTATACGTACAATGAATTGTGAAAATAAGTGATGAAGGTTTATGGGTATTAACATGACATAGGTGCAAAATAAGCTTTGTAAGAAGAGTGAGCAGAGAAAATCGTGCAAATGCAACACATATTTTAGGGCAAAACCTCCATATGTCTGCGTCTCTGTGAACAACATAAATCCGAAGTGAAAAGTCGGTTAACTACCAAACTTGATATTTAAGTTCAGCATCTTTCAAAGTTGTGACAAGGGTTTTCAAAAATATTTCCCCATCCTGAACAACCCTTTACATGGAAAAATTCTCGAAATTTATTTTCTTAAAAATTACTCTAATGATTTTGATTAAAATACTCACTGTTTAAAATATTTTCATGACAAACGAAATGTATACTTTGAATTGACTGAGAAGAGCCTCTAAACCCTTCTTCATTCTGAATAACTTTTGTATAATTGGTAAACTGTAAAAGATTGGACAAAGTTTTGATACACAAGAAATGCAGACCCCGTTAAAGCACACAGTTTGTTATATATATATATTTTATGAGATTAATTAATTCCCAGATATTTTTTGTTATTGGTTTGAATATGTTTTGTAACTGAGAAGTCGCTATTTGTTTTGTTTTTGTCGCGGTCATAAAAACACAGCATGGAATTTCAAAGCATCACGTAGTGACATGCTTTTTGAAAATGTGACTATCGCTTTATCTACATATACTACAACGAAACGTGTAAAAGTGAACTTTTTCTTTTGGTATTTAATTAAAATCCTTTAACCGGGTAGGCCATTACGGACGGTGAATGAACGAAATGGTTAAAATGATGCTCAAATGGGCCCGAGGTCACTATAAATTAGAATCAAACATTCATCTTCTCAGGATAAGAGGAAACCCTAGAAAAAACTTTACCCAGGTATTTCACTTTAACCGAGATTCTAACTTGGGACCTTTTGAATGTGAGGCAGACCCCCATACCACACAGATGAGCTAAATGTGATTTGCAAGTTTATCTGGATTATAAGAAGTAGACAGAAAAATGAGATTTAGAAAAAAGAATTTGTAGAATGGTGAGAAGAGAAAGTTATGTGAATGCAACACATTAGTTTGTTTAATTTAAAATAATAATTTAATCTATATTTAAATATAATTCTTTCTAATCATAATTCTCATGGTAATGCAAAGTGCGTGGAGTTTCAAAGACACCACATAAAAATCTGTCTATCGTTTGAGCTACTGCATTCTTCTTAGACTTACAACAAAGTTTGTAATTGCAGTTTCATGTCAATTAACAAGAAGACTCTTTCACTCAAGCCGTGTGTAGGATAAGGTTGGAAAGATAGAATCAGATTGAAAAATTCAATGTCATAGCCGAGATTTGAACTACGGATCTTCCAGTTCACATCCAGGTGGCGCCGCAGTAACGCGTGCAACTCACGTTCGAGACATCCCTAGTTCGCTTCCCAGCTACCACTCAATCTGACCCACAGTTTTTTTTTTTTTTTCGAGAGTTTTCCCGTGTCGTCAGGCGAATGCTGATATGACTTCTCTCAGCCCCCGAATATCGTTCCATTCCTCATTTCATTCATCCTTAACCCCGTTAGGTCTGTTTCAGGATTGGAAGTGTCGGCGATGGTATTCTGGTGCGGCATGGCACAGAAAAAGGATTCTGTCTGTGGAACCTTATCCATCTCTCGGTCTTCGGCTGGTTGCCAGGGTATAAGGACCGCTTCTTGGGGGGGGGGGATGTTGGGCCCTCTGTTTGGGGTGAGGCCCCCAGTTTGCCTGCCCAACTGTCAGGGCGTCTCAATCTGGAAATTTTAGGAACTTTGTCATTGCTGTGCTGTCAATCCTGGTTCCAGCCGCTCGGTGTCTCTCACCTCTTCCTGCCCTCCCTCCTGGGAGTGCACCCTTGAGGGTCACAAGCACAATATCCTCATTCACTGGATCGGGGTCGAGTCCCCTCTGTTACACATTCCATTCCATTCTAGACCAGAGAAGAGAAGCATTTTAAGAATTCAGAACATTAATCGCAATACAAAGCCTTTTTTTTGGGGGGGTGGATCTTCAGATTTGTAACTTGAAAGTAATTTAGTTTTCAGAATAGAGTGCTTACAAATGAACCAATTGCAACAAAAAGCACATCAACCTATCTGCATTAACACTTTGGGTCACTATTTTGAAAATTTAGCTTATGTGTTATCCTAAACGAATAAAACAGCTATATAGAAACTGCATATTTTGTGCTAAAGGTTGTTTCCTTGTATCTATTAACATTTTGTATACAATACCTAAATAGGTGTTTTTACTCTACGTCCACTGTACGACTGGCACGGTTTTTCTTCTTTTCACTTGTGAGTGTGCATATAAGGGTAATTATGTTTCAAATACAACAAAAATTTTTTTTTGTTTTTCAGTAACAAATGCAAAATATATCTCATTTTGAAGAAAATTTAATGTTATACTTGTTTCCAAACTGCTTCAACAGTTTTACATTAATATTACTTCTGCTGCCATATTTTTAAAACATTACTTGAATATTATCAGAACTGAATGTGCCAACTGTATTGAACTACACACTTAGCGCTAAACGTTGTGATTGATATCTATGACAATTAAAAAGCAAAACGAACTTATATATTCAAGGTAATAAATACCCTCGGAGCATGCGCAGAATGTTCTATTGGTTATAATTATGAAACTATTATTATTAATATTATTATTTATTACTAGCAACAAACATTTAAAAACAAGGTATACATTATGCGAACCTTGTTTCTCAAGAAAATTACTGTATCTTAAACTTGTGTAGCACTCACATAAAGTGTGTAATATTTGGTTTTTAAACAACATATTATGCAAAGAATATGTTAATTTATTTCGCTTGAATAGTTCTAGTAAAGAGAAAAGTATTTGGTTTCGTCTTCTTTCTTCTTAGAGTCAGGTCACTGAATGCATACACAGAAGTAATTGTGACTTTTGAGACGATATCGGCACGCTGGCTACAGCCAGGCATGACTAGTCGAGAAGAAATTTCTTCCCCCTCTTCCTCTACACCTCTTGGCCCATCGGAAAACATTTGAAGCCCACTGTACATTTGGGTACATAAGGTCATGTGCCTGGCAGAGTCAGTTATAAGGGCAGCAACATTGTCATACTGAAGTCCAGGAGCACCACCATTACTGCTCTTGAACATTCAGTAGCATTTGCTTTTTGCAGCATATTGTCTTCAACAAAGATCTTCTGCTGATAGCACAGGTCAATAACCTTAGCAACACACACAACAATCCTTCCTATTGGTGAGCTCATCGCCCACTATGGTTGCTTTTCAGCCACTAACTGAAGGCTTTATCCTTTCCTTCCTCAGCTGAAAAACGCATAGAGAACATGTAACTCAACAGATTTCAACTGTAGGAGTATCCTCAGCACCTGCAATAGTTCCAGTGTTGAGTACTTTTTATGAATATGGAGAGGGAGGGAGTGTGTGTGTGTGTGTGTGTGTGTGTGTGTGTGTGTGTTTGTGTGTGTGCGCGTGCGTGGTAATGTAAAAAACTTACATCCATGTAGTTTACTCAGACATTACATTAAACAAAAAAGTCCTTTAATGCATTATGTAACATAACACTAGAGGTCTGCTAGGCCGAAATTTTTAGGCCCAGCCCATTCCAGTCTGTATCAAACCTGAGCCCAACAATCATTTTCCAATTTAGCCTGAACCCAAGAATAGGTTATAGTTTACCTCCAATCCAAACCAAACCCAATTGTCCAAAACAGTAAATAATTTCAACGGAAACTATAATAAATGCTCTATTCTGAACATAACTTGTAATTCAAGGATTTAGAATTTAATAAATTAAGTTGTATTTTTATCTAAATGGGTCCTGACAAGTATTTGATCTGAACCTGGTCCGGGCCTGTGCAGACCTCCATCTTGCACATTGTAACATAAAAACTTCCATTCATACTTCCACACATTGTAACATAAAAACTTCCATTCATACTTCCACGCACATGATAATTGTAAGTGCTGGAGGAATCAGTCAAAATATAAAGGACAAAGAGCTAAGAACGAGGGTTAGAACTTACAAAAGGAGGAAAAACATACAAACAAAAGAAGAGAAACTTACCTGGTATGTGCTTTTTCAGCCATGCTTTAAAGCTCCTAATTCTTCTAAACTCTAAAAAAATTATTTTTTGCCTTCATCAATATGCCAATTGTGTCACATATTCTTTTCCCAGTTTCATCTTCTTTGCATTATTAATAGTGTCACACAATTGTCTTTTACTTTCTACAGTTTCATTTGCTTTTGCTTTAGTGGATGTATGTTTGGTGCTCTCCTGCACATACTTGATCACAGAGTCTGTTCAGTTCCAATCTATGCGAATAATTATAAAATGTGCACATTGTGCTACTTTTGCAGTCAAATATATTTAAACCATTGCAATCAAACTCCTTTTGGCATTGGTAGATATTCACAAGCTTCAGCATATTGATGTTACGATGTAGCTTTCTGTAGTCAATTCAGATGTTACACAGCTGTACACTCACAATATTGCCTGCTTCAAATCTGGTAAAGAAATAGTTGAGCAGAGAGATTGAGTCATGAGTATCATATTATGCTAGTGTTTGCATTGTCTATTAGTATCCATTGTAGCTCCTTCAGTTAATGCCAAAAGTGCGCATGTGAGGCACTATTGATTATGATTTGCTTGGGGTTTAAATGGATTTTGAAGATAATGTTGAATGTAAAATGTTCTGCTTAACAGAGCTAAAAATTGGAAATTGCAATTAAAGTAGTATTTCATGCAAAAAAAAAAAAGTTACACAGTACTCCTGGGTGCGATATCTTCCCAGCTTGACCCATCGTCTGCCTTCACTTCTCTCAGGAACTGCCCCAAGTCGGCCTCCGCCAGCTACTCCCTCCTCATGCCTGCGTTATCCTATTCATCTGTAGGCAAGGCCAAAATCACAAGACAGCTGCGGTACGGTCCTTCTCCACCTTAGTGCAGTGACCGCATTCCCCTGAGTAGGGTCTTGACATGACATCAGCATTTGAGTGGCTCCTTCCTCTCCGATGATGTACTCTTGGAGCCTACCCAAAGGGCTGTCTGGGCTTCTAAGTTCTTGAAGCTCAACAGCTAGATGGGCACAGAATGGCCAGTCTTCGGGTGGAATGGCTGACCGTACAGGTACTTATGGAAGTGTTCCAGCGCCTTCACTATTGCCAGGAGCTCTCCACCTACGAGAGTCGCTGCAGTACGCAGTTACTCGCTCCTGCCCAAGCTGGGCTTGGGATAGTACCCCCCCCCCCCAGTACCGCTGTAGTCGTTGACCACAATAAAACGTACTGGAGGCGTACGTTTTGCATGAATAAAAAACATCACTAATGTCTTAGTAAGTAAAATTTTGCTATGTTAAAAATCTTACCTAATTTTTTGTAAATTCTGTTTTTTTGTGTGCAAATAGGTCCATAACATCATCTGAAAACTCTGTTGTTTGGCTAGCAGGGACTTCTCAATATTCATCAGTGCAAGGGATTTCGCCCTCCGTGGTACCATGCTAGCCTCTAGATCCCGAGGTCGCGGGTTCAAACCCGGCAGATGGTGGTGGATATTTTCGGGCGTAAAAATCCTTAGCATGGCTTCCTTCAGAAGGGAAGCAAATCAAAGCTGGTCGAAATCTACGATACGGTAGTCCCGTGTTGTAGATTTATGGCACGTAAAAAACCTCAAGCCTGATAAACAGACCTCTGAGAAAAATTTTCGGTCTTCACGCCCAATATAGAATGGGATGCTAAGAACCATAACAGTTAAAGAGCGCCCACAAATAAAACTCAGTTGTTTACGATAAAATCGCCTCCCGGTTGTAGAAAAACCTAAGGCAAGCATGTTGCAGAGTGCTGACTTAAGCGCCTGGAACGCGTCCTCGGCCTCTTCTGTCATACGATTGAAGTGTTTCGCGAGGTTGGAGAAACCTCTGACGAACCGGCGGTAGTAGCTGCATAGTTTCAGAAAACAATCTCTCACAGTCCGAGTCTTCTCCGGATCAGTGGCCACCTCAGTTGTAGAGACTTTGTGGCCCAAGTAGTTAACCTCATTGCAGAAGAATTGGCACTTATTCACATTTAGCTTCAGGTTGGCTGCATGCGGTCTCTGCAGTATCTTGAAAACGTTCTCGAGACGGTCTTCGAAGGTGTTGCCAACGGCTATGTTGTCCAGATATAGCAAACAGGCATCGTAAGTCAATTCCCTCATCACTGACTTTGAGGTGCCGAAAGGTGCTGTTGCATTGCAGAGACCATAGGGCATAACCGTAAACTTCAAAGCCCTTGGCCTATCGAGAATGCGGACTAATCCTTGTCTATGAGATGTAGAGCCACCTGCTAGTACCTAATTTCAGGCCCAATGCTGAGAATACTGGGCACCAGCAAGTGTGTCGAGGGTGTCGTCACTCCGGGGTAAGAGAAAACAGTCCCTTCGAGTCATAGCATTCATCTTCCTCTAGTTCACACAGAAGTGCAATTCGCCGTTCTTCTTTCACCAGGATTACAGGAGAGCACCCAGGACTGTCGAACGCTTCGATAATCCCCCTGGATATCATGTCCTCCAGCATGCCCCTTACCTCCACTTGCTTCGCTAAAGAAACACGTCTTGGTGGTCACTGGATAGGTCGGGCGTCTGCAGTATTGACGTAGTGGAGTACTCAGTCGGTGCGGCCGTAATCGTCGTTCCCTTGGCTGAATACAGACTGGTATCGTCTAACTAGATGCCGAACCCTCTCCAATTGTGGGGCGGTCAGATGGTCGGCTGCCCTCCTCAGCAAGTCTTCAAGTTGGGACCCCAAATCTTTGACGGTGCTGGTTCCTCGGGTCCGTCGCACGATACCTCGCAGCTGGCTCGCATTTCCTTAACTGCTGGAATGTCCTGATCGGTGTTCGATAGATTCAACAATCTCACATACACTTCCTCCCGGTAAGGCAACAATGGCATCGCATAATCGATCAATAATGTCTTCGTGTCCAAAACCAGGTTCCTTGACCGCTGGCCTTCCAGCCGCACTTTCACAACCATCTTGCTTTTTACGGGCACAACCACATCCTCCGTCAGGATCATCCTGTAGATCCCAGGATGTTCATTGGTGCTCCGAAGCGTCACCTCGTTTTGACCGAGTTGCAACACCCTCCTACCGAAGTCGACCGTCGCCTCCTGGCTCGTGAGGGCGTCCAGTCCCAGTATGACATACTTGGCCACCTCGATATGAACTCCCACAGGCTCATAATGCTCCGTCCCAGGATCAACTCTTGCAGGGCTTCCTCCACAGGCAAGGTATCTCCTGATGCCGTCATTGTGTAGCTGGTAGAGCCGATTCGTTTTCCTTGACGGCAAGCCCTTAGCCATGTCAGGTCTGATCACGGTCACGGCTGCACCTGTGTCCACTAGTATCAGGCACGGCTTTCCTTGCTTCCAACCTTCCGTAACGAGGCTCTCATCCACTCTTCTCATCGTCACTCGTGGGGTGGTGATGACGGCCCAAACGTGTCCCTCGCCACCCCGGCCCTTACTCGTTTCCCGCCTGTTCTTCGGCTTAGTGTAGACAATCCCTTACTAAGTGTCCCGGCTGGGCACATCCCCAACACATACTATCTGAAGGTAGTTATCTCTGGGTGACCCTCCGTCCCCGTCGTATTGATATTCCTGATCTTCAATTTGGGGCAGCTGTTACCTGGCCGTCGTCCTCCGTGGACTGGTGGTACCGTGCTAGCCTCTAGTTCCCAAGGTCGCGGGTTCAAACCCGGCGGAGGGCGATGGATTTTTTCGGGCGTAAAAATCGTTAGCACGGCTTCCTTCGGAAGGGAAGTAAAGCCGGTGGTCCCGTGTCGTAGCTTTACGGCACGTAAAAGAACCTCAAGCCTGATAAAGAGGCCTCTGAGCAAAATTCCAGGTGTTTCACGCCCAATATAGAATGGGACGCTAAGAACCATAGTAGTTAAAGAGCGTCCATAAATAAAACTCAATTTAAATTTTGTTACCTGGCCGCCTCCATCCTCAACACGGCATCAGCGCCTTGCAGATGGTCTTGTAGCCACCGAACATCGGACGCTGTCGTATCTCAGCGTCACACTCCCCGTCAAAGGAGTAGCCAGTTTCCTGGGACACGTAACTGAGCGGGAGGTTCATCAGAACCTTGTTCACCAGCTGTCTAATATTCAGGGCAAACTCTGCAGCGTCTCCCTTGGTTGTTGGAACCTTGACTTGACCTGTCCTGTCCATAGAGGCTGCGGCCATGCATTTTTTCCCGAACCGGTTTACGAGACCCTCCCAAATGTCTCTGGGACTGCCGAAATTGGAATCGCATTCTAATCCTCTGCCGTCCATCCCTGGAGGCTGGCTATCAACTGTGCGGCTCCCTCCTCTTCTGACCATCGGTTGTGGGCAGCGACGGCATCAAATTGTCGGCGGAAGACTTTGAAGGTTGACGGGCGCAGATGTTGCATCACATCCTGGTGTCTCAACCTTCTAGTCTTTAATTCTTAAATCAAGCATTCCTTCCAGCATGGCATTTAGTTCCTTGGCACTGCCATTGACTCTTCCTTCCAGAACCTTAAGCCGCTCCCCAAAGTCCTCCAGACGTTAATGTGTTGGCCAAGGTCTTCCACTTTTCCACCGAGCTCTTCCAGGTCCATGCCGGCCAGTTGTTCATCAATTTTGGTTGATAGTTCCGTCTTCATGTTGGACATTTCTGTCTGTATCTTCTGCATTCCAGACTCCACTTTGTCATCCTTCGTGGTCTAAGGGTACCATGCTAGCCTCTAGTTCCCGAGGTTGTGGGTTCAAATCCGGTGGAGGGCGATGGATTTTTTCGGGCATAAGAATCCTTAGCATGGAAGGGAAGTAAATTGGTGGTCCTGTGTTTTGGATTTACAGCACGTAAAAGAACCTTGAGCCTAATAAAGAGGTCTCTTAGCAAAATTTCCAGTCTTTCACGCCCAGTATAGAATGGTATGCTAAGAACCATTGTAGTTAAAGAGCGTCCATAAATAGAAGCTCATTATTATTATTATTATTTTTATTTTTATTTTTACTCCACTTTCTCCATCTTCTCCATTGCGGGTTCTATTTTCTCCGTTTTCTCCATTGCAATGATCAAATAGGCCATGCTTAGCCGTGCTTTGCAAAGCTACATCATGTTGTTTGTTAATACATATATTGTAGTGTTTGTAAGCTTTTCAAGCTATAAATTGTTTCAAAACACTTGAGTATTTTATTGTGTGTGAGTGTTAGTGCTTACAAACTATTTACCTGTGATTTGAAAACTATATATTTTCCCCCAACCCTTTAGAGGTTTGGATATGGCAAATAGTGGCAGTTCAGATAACTTATTAATGGAAGATGAATGCTCAGACGATGATTCGTCACATATAAATCTTAATTCAAGAACTTATGGGACTTCCAAAGACTGGGTTAACAAAACTGTGAGTAATAAGGTGTTAACTTTTAACATCAATATGTCTGCATCTACAACAAATTCTAACCATAACCTAAAGGGAAAACCAAGTATGCTAAATTCTAATATTACGAATGAGGATATGTCTGATGCCATAAATATACCTGAATGGCAATATTCTCACTGTAAGAAGTGTAAACGAATCAACACTTCTAGCTCAATTCGCGACAAATACTGTACAGACAGTATCGATTCATAATATATTTCAGGCATTGGAGGACATTACTGAGGACTTAAATGACACCCAGGCATCTTAAGTACCTGTGGCACAAAAATCTGCTCCAATTTTTGTCCCTGATGTAGTTAATGTTCCAGAATTTACAATTGCCTCAATGGAACATGTTTCTGAGCTAGATTTTTAATATAAGATGTATAAAGATGAAATCAAACTGCTACCAAACACTGTGGATACATACATAACACTGGTAGAGCTACCTAATAATAAAAATGCAATATAATCATACCTACCAACTTAGACAGGAAAGGGCTTTAGAGTAGTTCTCCGCAATATACACTACTCTATAGATAAAGAAAGCATTTTTGTAAAATTGCATGGTCAGGGCCATAGGGAGTGCAACATACATAATATTCTGAAGTAGATATTTAGTTACGTATATTATTTACCTAAATTATTTAGCTTCTTGTTTGGGAAGCCAATTTGAAGTAGTTTTGTTCTTGGAGTTACTTTGTTTAAGAAGTTTGCAACACGCTTTGGACGTCGGTTTGAAGTTGTTGATTATGTAATAGTTACTGTTGTTACGCAATATGCTGCTACGTATGAGAAGCTGATTTTTAGATGTATTTTATGTTGTTACACTCCAAGTTTTACACTATAATATTTAAGTTTGTTATTAAAACTGCTTCTATATATTATTTATGTTTGAATTTGCCTCAGCTGCGTCAGTAATGTTTGTAGAGTCATGTATCTCTTAGGCAGGGTGCGGTACGACAATAATTGTAGACATACACAGAATTTTAAGTTTTTAAACTCACTTCTTTTATTTATCCTTTGCACAATTGAATAAAGCACTACACTTGTTAAGAGCTGTGAGATTCTTTAATACTTCCACTTAGCGCATATACACATTTTACGATTCACACGTAATATTTCTGTAGAGAACACATCTTCCATCTGGTCACTACCAAGGTTTGTCAGCAACTGAACATGTTTCAATCGTTAAACCCATAAGCTTCAGTATTTAAGTCTCTGATTGGCTAATTCTAGTCCAATAGAATATCTGCATTTTACTTAAAGCTTTTTCTTTGCTGATGATTGGCTAATTTTTAAACTGTTACTGAATTTACATTGTGGTTGCTGTAATCATGACTAGCAGCATTTAAACTCTCAAACTCATTATTGCCTCATTGTTAGCAACTTAAAACTTATTATTTTCACAGCTCTTGCATTATTAAAGTATGTAATGTATTCACATAACATTATAAAACATGTTTACAATAAATATAAGCATATGCAATGACTGTTACATACATTTTAAATAATTATTACATACATATTGTTTCAAGGCGGGCTGTTATTGAATTTACTAATTACATATATAATACTATTGAAATTATTCAGGTATTACAAATACTGCCTCAAATTGTCCCCTTTTAGAAATATTTCAAATTTATTCTTTTTGTTTTGTTCTTTTAAATTTTTAAATATTTTCTAAAAGTCTCCTGAAAGAAAGAAACATAACTTTTATTATTATTGCACTTCCTATCTTTCACTGTCACTTTCTCACTTTTTTACTTTTCCTTTAACACTCACTGGTTTTTCACTATACTCGTGTATAGCAGAACACTTCATATACACTTGTTTGACACTTTCCAAGGTCAATGACCTGGTATAAGATCAATGAACTTAGTGAAGTTTGTTTATTCACTATCACATCCATTAGTAAGCATTTTATATGCTATACATTTTACATATAATTAGACAAATTAACATTTGTTACCCTTTTCTTTACAATTTGTATCCTAAACATTTTTAATATTTCTTACAATTTCTAACTTACAATATAAATGTAGTTACTATTCAGTTTTTCTTACTAACAATGGATTTTTATTACTTCTCTTTATTTAAATTTTCCTTTGTTATTGACAATTTTCTACATTTAGTAAATATTATTTTAAATAGTACTTTACAATTTTAAATTACATTGCTTTCCCCTTTTATGTTCCAGATACATTATTTTGTTTTTCTCTTGTGCCACACATAACCTGCATACTTTACTTTCTTTTTCCTTTTGTTCCACAGACTGTTTACATTTATTTTCTCTTTCTTTTTGTGCCACACATAACCTACATACTTTATTTTCTTGTTGTTCTTATGCCACAGACCTTTTAGCTTTGCCCTAATCTTATGTTGCACAGAATAATAGTTTGACATCTGGTTTGGTGCATGCATATGTGTGTCATCATTATTGTTGTGTGTTTGAGAGGCTGATGCTATGGAAAAAGCAGTAGCGTCTCTTGTGTTGTTAGTTAACAATGGTGATACACTTCTTTCTGTACTTGCATTATTGACATGCATTTGGTTAGCATTTACAGAACTAGTTACATTTGCATTTACTCTTGGTACACTTGTACTTAAATTCTCAAAACTATTTCTAAGTTTATCTATTTCTTTATTACTTTCCTGTACTTTATCTTTGATTTCATCTATCATTGACTTTACTTGTCCTTGCCCTGTATTTGCTTCTTTTACTGCATCTGCATTTGTTTTTACCATTTCATGCATTTTATTAATTTCCCCAGTTAAATCTATTTGTACCTGTACAAGATCTGCATTTGTATTTTCTACCATTGTTTTCAATTCTTCACCCTGTTTAACTTGTAATAAATACCCTGTTTAGTATCAGCGAGTTTTAACTACATTTCAGTTACATTTTTGTCAATATGACTTGACAATTTCTGTTCTAGCTGTTTACAGACTTTGTTTACTTTTAAATCTATGTCTTTTTGAAGTGCTTTGGAAGATTGTTCTAGCTTTATTTCTAGCTTTATTAATGGTTCGAATTGTTCATTAGTTAGTCATTCTTTAAAGTTGTTTCAACATTCAGCAGTTGTTTCCCGCGATTGCAAAGAAACAGTATGGAATTTTAGGGCCAGCATATAGCTTTCAGTTCTTAAACATTTGACTATTGCTGTTCCCTTTGTATCTATAGCAAAATGTGTAATGTAGCTATTTCCACAAAGGTTTATTTGGATTAAAATATAGTAGAAAGAAAAAGCTTTAGTAAGAATAGTCTGTATACCCAGTAATAAAAATAGAGGATAGAGAAAGTCATGTGAATGTATCACATCATATATATGTTCTCGTTTAGTTCCATAACTAGTGGGAAGTGATGGCTGCTTATTATCTCTTTGTTAATTTTAAGGTCTGTGATTTTCTCCTCCATTTTCCTGCTACACTAAACCATTATATTCTGACCGTTAGCATTTGCAAAAGTGAATCTCCTTCGTTGTTCTCTCCTACTGTTCTACTGCAGATTAATAAGTTGTTTACCTCACAAAATTCTACTGGCTTTTTCCTTCTCTCTAATTTCCTACTTTTTTCCTACTCTCTATTTCCAGTTTTCCTTGCTCTTACTTCGTAATTCCTTTCTCTTCGAAGTGTTTTCCTAATAATCCACTACTTTCCTCTCCTACCATTAAAGTCTCCCATAACAGTAAACTCTTATATCAAGCAACTTATCCCTAATTTCTTCCATTACCTCATCTAAATGTTTGTATAGTAAAAAAATATTATGTTTCTAGTGGGTTATAAATTACCCTTATCTCTATTCTTATATTTTTCCTACCTATTTGCTCAATTATCAGCCATAACACTTTACTGTCCCTATTCTTCATGATGCTCTCCCCTATTATATCTTTTACTTGCATTTTTCTTTACAAATTCAAAATCTTTTTTCTCTATTGGTTCATTTTCTTTTAGCCATGTCTCTGCCAGAACATCACTTTAGCCCCCTTTCCCTATTGTTTTTTGGTTTATCTTGGAATTTGAATTTCTCCATTGCTTTCCTGAGTCTTGTATTTCTGTGTGCTATTTCTACTTTCTTTCTTCACTTTCCTCCCCAGTTTGTATGATATTGCATTCCTCCTTTGATATTATTTCCAACCTGGTCCATTTTGCTATTTTCTCCACCTGCCTTTAACTTCCCACACATAATTTCCCCACATAAAACTTGCACTTTGCCCTCTGCCCTCCCCATACTCATACTCCTTGCTGCAATTGTTCCACTATTATACCTCTCCTCTTGCCCTCACCCATACTGGTTCCACTCCCTCGGTCGTGAAGTCTGTCAATGTTGCTTCCTCTTCTCCCTCTAGATCCACTACGATATCCTCTCGACTTCCTCCTGTTCTAGGTATCTCCCCTCTCGTGTTGGACCTGGTATCCCCTCCTCATTTCCGCTGTCTCAGTTGTACTTCGCCTCGTTCGTTGACCTAATTCATCCATTTCTCGCATGTTTTCTTGCTGATGCTTGTGCATTTTTCAGCGTTTGTTCCACCTTACGTCAGCCTAGTGATGTGCCAACCGAATGGCATTTGTATAATCATACTGAACTGTACTCTTAGCAATGAAAATTGAAAACGTTTTCATTCGATAGTCGTGCAGTACGGTTGTATTCAGTTTTGCGTTCTGTTAAAAGGATATTCGCAGCACAGATGTCAATACGCAGATTTAATTTGGAAGATGAAATGTAACTATAAGCTTACAAACACTACAATATATGTATTAACATACAATGATGTAGCTTTATGGAATTTTAGCCGTAAAGGTGTAATTTTTAAGTAATCGATGGACTTAAATATGTACTTTACACAGTTATAAATTGCTCGGTTTATTCATAATATATACAGTGCATCATGATCCTGCTGCGTTAGGTCATCTTTTTTTAATTCTTGTTCTTCTCTCATGTAGTCCTGCTCAGTAAGCATTTTGGTATCTTTTAAGTTTTCTTGCATTTCGTAATATTTCCAATTTTTTTCAGCATTATCTTTAGTTTTATGATTATTTGCCTTGGTCTTTTTCCTATTCTAAACTTCTATTTCTCAGCCGTGCATTCTTATTTCAAGCCTTTCTTCTATGATTTCATATACTATCCTCTCCAAAGTGGTAAAAATTAATCCTTATGTAGCCTGATCATAATTATTTTTTATAATCCATGATGACTGCATGTAATAGAAATTCCTCAAGCTAAAAGTACAGTTGTATTAAGAAGGGGAACTTGAAGGATATTAAAAGGAATAATTCCTGCATCTGTTGTCTTCTCTCGCCCAAAAATTACACAGTTTTTCTTCCGCTATCTTTCATATCTTTGCTACTGCTTCAATTCTTCTTCTGCATTCTGATATTTCTGGTCCAGTTCCTTGCTCTGTAGTTTTATTTTGTCTTTTAACTGTTTTGTGTTGTCCGTTTTTTTTTCCTAGTTCTTTTCCTAATTCCTTTATCGATTCCATCAGCTTGTTCAAATCTGCTGGTCCTGAGTTTTGCTCCACTCCTCTGATTGTTAACAGTATTGCTATTGTAATAGCCATTCAGGCTTAGAACTCTAGCTTTATCTTTCCTCCTTTGTTATTTTCCTTCTTCTGACACTTCCTGTTCTAGCTTTGTATGTTTGTAGATCTACACCTATTGCTTCCGTCATTGTTGCCCTCATCGCACAACCATCTCCTCTCGCTGCTGATACCAGACTCCCATATTTGGATGGTATGTAAAATGTTGATTCCACAAGAAGAAATTGTGGTCTTAAATTAGGTGACTGGAGTTACATGGGTTGATTTTTCCCATTAATTCTGTTCAAACAAGCAAACAAAAATATTTCAGAAGTTAAGCCTGTATGTACAAAGATTGCTATGGCATAATAGTTTGGAGTTGAATCAGAGCTTTGCCAATCCAACTGTTGGCCTCATGTCCACTTAGGCACAGCAGAGGTGGATGATCATCTAACCGAAATGGGGAAGTGATGGGGCCAGCACCATGCTTCCCCCAGCTGGAACTTTGGTTTTCATGGCCAGGATTGCTGTCATTGCTGCTCTTCAATTTTCTAACAATGCAGAGCAATACCCAGGGGTTAAAATCTGCACCTCATGGGTGGGACTGAATCCAAACTTACACTCTGGCCCACTGCGTCATGGCATAAGACATTGTTGTTTTGCATACCTATATTACAGAAGTTTTGTTAGTTTCCCTGGGACAAGTGTTCTAATAGAAAGCATAAACTTCTGTAATTATGATTACTTTGTTTTTCAATCAAATAAATTACAGAAATTAACAAAAACCTTTAACACATCATGCCATGTTTTTTTGTTTTGTTTTTATGTGTTTTAAGTACCACAAACCTTTTGGATTTAACCAAAAATAAAGTATTTTCTTCAGAATCTCCTGTTTTTCAGAACTGATAATATAGAATTTTACGGGACAGACTTTAGATTAAATTTGCAATATTTTAAAATTATAGAAGCAAAAGTTATCATGCCTGAGAAATGTTAGCTATTTATATTTAAAATTTAGAATGGAAATTTAAAATTGATTCAATATATTCTGAGAAATTCGTGATTGTACCTAGCAAAATGTAGTCCAAGACAGTAGGTCTTAGTTCCATTTCGGCATTTGTATTATCCTTTTGGGCATAAAGTTAAAATTTAATTGTTTATTATGTGTTTTTGAACAAAGCCTGTATTTACAAATCCATTAAAAGCAAAAGTTGCAAATTAATTTTGAAAGAAACTCCTGAAAGCAGCCAGGAATTAGATTTGCCCATTTTATAAAATATTCACCCATACATACATTCATTGAATTTCCGCTCTAATATTATTTCTAGAAATACTGCTTGAGCAGTCACACCACTGGTGCACATTTGTGCACATGGCTTCAATGTTATCCAAGTAGGACCTACACTCATACAGAATATATATATGAATATATAATAGGTTGAATGGTGATGAAGTTACAAGAAAAATTTATAGTAATATGGGGTTAAGACAAAGTTGCAAACTTAGCCCTATACCGTTTAACTTATTCATTGATGATATCTTGGAAGAGTTGAATAAGGATAACTTATATTTACCCATAGTAAATAATAGAGAAATTCCAGGATTGCTTTTTGCGGATGATTTGGTGGTGGGTTCTATTTCAGTAGGAGGTCTAACAAAAGTGTTACATATATATTCATTTTGTAAGAAATGGGGTCTAACAATAAATTTAAAGAAATGAAAGATAATGGTATTTAAAAAGAGCTATAAATTGAAGAAAGAGGAAAAGTGGTTTGTGGAAGGGGAAGAGTTGCAAATAGTAAACAAGTTTGATTATTTGGGAGTGAGAATATGGGAGATGGAATGATCACAAGATAAGTGTCTTAGCTAAGGGAAGATTAGCAATGACTGCTATAAGAATATGCTTAAAGAAAATAACAGATATGCAAATTAAATGCTTGGAAAGGGTTTACAAAGCTGTAATTGAAGCAAAAATGGTCTATGGATAAGAGATTTGGGGAAGTGACAAAGTATGGGAGATGATTGACAAAGTACATAGATCGGTTCGTAAATATATGTTAGGTTTATCTATTTCATCACCTAATGGAGCAGCAATGTTGAAGTTGGGAAGAGTAGGCTGCAAGGGCATGATAGTAGAAAGGATACTTAAATATTGGCATAGATTGAAATCATTGGATGAGCGTAATATCTTGAGGCAATGTTTAATAATCCAAGAAAAATTCAGTGCTGGGATGAACTGGGCTCAAGGAATAAGGAGAAATCTACAGGAAATAGGAATGGGTAACTTATGGGGTGAGAGAAAGGGGTTAGCTACAGGTTTCTGGAAAAGAGTGAGGAACAGAGTGGAAGATATAGAGAAACAAGAATTATTTCAAAGTCTGGAAGGAAAGAAAAGTTTGGAACTATATAGACAATTAAAGGTGGACTGGGGAAGGGAGAAGTACGTGGATGTAGGTAATAGGTTAGTGAGAGAAGGGTGGGCCTCGTCTAGATTAAGTGCACATAAGCTAAGGGGAGATAGGAAGGGAGCAAATTTGGATAGGTGTCCTCTTTGTGGAGAGGCAGATAATGATTTGCATTATGTAATTGAATGTGAAGAATTTAAGTTGTGGAGAGATCAGTTTTTACCTAAAGAAAGGGAGAATGTTAACAAAGAAGTATTAAAAGTTAGGATAATGAAAATACAAAAGGAGAGGGATATATAAAGAATAGGAGAATATATGGGGAGAGTAAGAGAAAAATGGTTTAGAAAAATAAAGCAATATGAATTTGTTATGACCCACCATGCATAAATAACAACGGTGTTAAAATGCATGATGGACTAAAGAAAAAAAAATAGCAACTAAAAGTAATGTATTAAAAATTGTAAGAATTTTGTATAGCATTATGGAAATAAATACATACATACAACTGTTTTGTAGCACTATATGTGCATCCAACAGAAGAGAGATTGTTTTTTGCAGAAGAAAGAAACACAACATTAACATTTTTGTTAAGTATCAACATAAATAAGTGCAGACATTTCATTTCTTTTGCAAGATTTCAAGTCTTCATTGTGATAAGCGCACACACATGCTTAGGTGTTTTTAAGGTATTAAAATATGTCATAAATCATAGGTGAAAATTGTATTTATAAAGTTGTGTTTAAACTACTTTCATAAACCTGAAAATCAAATCACATATTTTTAATACTCAAAATAAACTTCAGATCTGGAAGGTTTATAAAGTAATTAGTTTTTATAAGCAAAAGCAAGTGCCTGAAACTTATCTGCTCATACAATTTCCCTGTAGTATGAGTTTGAAGTTCCATTTAATTCAATAAATCAACAATACTTAAACTTTTATTTAGATGGTTATGTAACTTTAGTGGAAATACATTTTTAAAATTAACTCCCAGAAAGTCTATAAGGCCACTTAAGTCAATGATAAAAGCATGAACCAAATATAGTTTGACTCGCATTACACTAATATTGCTAATCTAATTGTAAATGCCAATTTTTGATAAGTTTATGCCAAACATCCTGAGTTGCAAAACCTGCAAGAGTCTATTCATCATGTTTTTTTGGAACGCGCCTATCCATTGTTGTAGTTATGTGTATACATTAACATGCATCATGGCATTGGAATAGTAACACTGAACTTTAGTTTCTCTGGCTGTGCACTATGCCAGTCAAAATGGGATTTGTTCCAGTTTATTTTTATATATTTATATATTATATAATAGAGAGTGAGTGTGTGTGAGAAAGAGGGGGGAGAGAGAGAAGAGAGAGAGTGCATGCATGTTTTTATTGTTCTCCCTCACCTTTCCTCTTTTCCTTCATCATCATAGGATGGACCATATGGCACCATTCCCAGGGCTGTCCAACATGGCTTCCCTGGAAATGGTGATTTATTTTGGAGATGACTTTGCATGTATCTGTGTTTCATGGTTTATTACAGTGGCTGCACAGTGTGTTGCCTTTCAAGGGTCCAAAGGTTAACAACTGAGTATTTTTCAATTGAGAAATTACTCATTTCTGCCATCTTTTCTAAGATATTGTCATAGTGATATGAAACTCTTTGTTGTTTACCGCTCTCCATGTTAGCAACTGTTTGGTGTTGTTTCCTTATTCTGAAATATATTTTGTCTCTATTGTACTCCATGTAACTCTAAACCACACAGTAATGAATAAACATAATAGTATCTGAGACAATGGTAACTTTTGGCCCACTCTGTAGTTTGCTTTTAGCCACCATTCAATAGAAATATTAAATTTTGAATAATTTGCAATTACTCAGGCACAATCAACACAATGTGGTGTCCGCTGCATTGCGTGCTGTAGGAAACATTGTAACTGGTGATGATGTCCAAACACAAGTAATACTGAATTGTTCTGCTCTGCCGTGTCTGCTTCACCTTTTGGCATCTCCAAAAGAATCAATTAGAAAAGAAGCATGCTGGACTATCTCCAACATCACTGCAGGCAACAGACAACAAATACAGGTATATTATATATTTTGATCTTTTGGCAATTTCTTATGAATACCTAGCGCATATTTAACATTATGGATTGCTGAAGTGTTTTTATCTCCTAAGTTTTTAAAAATTTGTTGTTTATGTCAGATGTTTGTTTCCAATATGGTGATAGAAGTACCATGTTCACACACTGGATTTTTAGTTTGGATTGTAGTTGGTATCCTGCTTTCTGTTTCATAGGTTAGCACTCAGCTAGAGACAAAGTTGTGTCTTATTTTTATTACCAGGCTGATGAATGATGATTATCACTACATGTTTTTATCTGTTCTGTAGTAAACAGGTGCTTTGGAGGTTCATGTGAGTTTTAAATTTGTCTGAGCTAAGTCAATCATTCTTCAAAAAATATACACGAGTATCATGAGATAGTTCAAAGACCCACTGGAAAGTTGATTCAGACTAGGAAAATTAATGCTACAGCGAGAACTCGAACCACAGATCTTCAGCTATTCCAGTATGGTAGCTCAAGTGGTAAGAGCATTGGTACAGATAGCTGAACATCCATGGTTACAGTCCTGGCTGTTGCATTGAATTTTTCAGCCTCATTTAAGTTTGCAACTCAAAGAGTGGGAGAAGGAAACAATTTCAGTGGAGTTGGCAAGTGGTAAAATAAATCATTTTGGAGAATTTAAAAAATGCAATTAATGTCATTGAAAAAAATTGTTTATGGCTACACCAGAGAGCAGTGTGCAAAGCCTGCCAAAAAAATAAAATTTAGAGGAAAATCCAAAATGTTAAGAGAGAAATTTACTAAATGGTTTTATCTTGTATAACATGTAACAGAAAAGGTTTTTCACTGTGCTTATAAAGCTACAATGAAAAATTATGCACTTATGCACCTGGATGAAGAAATCAGTTTACAGGAACTTAATGGCATAGACACGAGACAAATTCTTCAGTCTGCAAATGCGTGCATTAATATCAGCTATATAGGCGTCTGGGGTAGCTTAGTGGTTTTGTTTGTGTCTCTCGAACCAAGGATCTGTGGTTTGATCTGTGGCTATGGAGTGGCAATTTTAAGTTGCCCCTCTTCAGGCTTTCACCTCTGACTGGCTCATGTGAAGTATCCTGAAGGTTCGACATGGTTCAGAGTCCATATGTGTGTAGGTCCTTTTATTCCATCACCAACTTCCAGCTAATAAATGGATCCAGTCAATACTTTTAGTTAAATGAGATCATAGACCATATGGGGACCATTAGAAGCATATTATCAACCGTGTATTAAATGTTAAAAAAAGGCATTAATAGACATATTGACAGTATACTCCCTGTTGTGAATTTATAACTGTAAAGCACAGCATTGGTTGCTATTGTTGGTATAGTTCCTTCTATACTTTTGGCTATAGTTGTGTTTTCTTAAAGTGTAGTGATGGGACGATACCACTATTTCTTAATACTGATTTTTTAGCACTGAAACTCAATACTCACTTTACAAAAAGGTGATAGCTTGTTCACTGAATTATGTTTTATTAGGTTTTTTTTTGTGTATAAACGCATGTAATCAATTGTGTATTGTATGCTAATTCTGAAATTTTTCCTGTTTGGCATTCTCCATTTGGCAGCAATTTTTTACCTTGATAGTGCCACAGGTTAGGTTGGCATTATCATAATCTTGACTGCAATAGGTTGCCTCTATTGTAGTCAAGGATGATGATAATAATAATAGCTTGTAACAGGTCATAAGGGCCTAATCCTCATAGGGAAGGAGAAGGGAGATTTCTTTGCTTTCCTTTTTAGCAACTATATTTTGTGCTGAAAACTTTCATTTAAAGGATTTTCTATCCATAGAAAAACAAATACTAGCAATTCTTCTTTATTTTGCAATCTTGAAAATATAAACCAATATATGTTTTAATGAAACTCAAACAACTAAAAATAATGTTTGTTACACCATTCTACCTCTATTCACAATTACTACATAACATATGTATTTTTTCATCCGGTAATAAGTAATTAGCCATATAGCACTTGGAAACACACTAAGTTTGTGAGTTAAGCCTCTCTACTACCCATCCTCATACATTAGCATATACATGTTTAATGTAGTTTTGACTTGCGTAAACACAAACTTGAGATGAAAGTACAAAAAACAAATATCTCCATGTGTTGTATTATCTCACATCTTAAGTTCTGATTTGTTTCTACTGAATTAACAGATTTTGGCCACCGAAGTGGGTAAATGTAATGGCTGAGAGTGAGTTTTCCAAGCCAGGCTATGATGCAGTAATTTGTATCACAAATTACTTAAATATAAATAATGATTGTAATATGAATATGCATTTTTATGTGACATTGATTTCAGATGTTTATTAATTGTAATTATTATTTGGAAATAAGTTTATACGGCCTTACTGAAACTGTCAATAATAACGCAATAATGCAAAGAGGGGGGTGAGCTGTTTATCATTATTGGAAACGAGGAAGTTACGTAATGTTGGCGCGTTTTTCCATTGAGAACCTTCTGGAATATTTCCTAGAGCATATGTATTCATAATTTTCATTGGATATTAAGATAGACGCTAATGTTGGCACGTTTTATTAGCCAATTGCAGTTCAGTTATAATCTTTAGGCGTATATGGATGAAGGGGTATAAATAGAAGCCAAGTTAGAGGTAAAGTCAGTCAGTCCTTCAGTTCGCCGAAAGCATTCATACACTACACGTCGTCTTCAGTCAGTCAGTTCGTCGAAAGTATTAGTACGGCATACATCGGATATAGATTCACAAGTTACGCGCAGCAGAATTATGAAAAATCTAAAGTATTATAAAGTTAATTATACACAAAGTTGAAGTACGTGAATTAAAAGTGATAAGTAAGAAGTTATTATAACAGTTTCAGTTTGGCGAGTATGTAGATCAATATGTAAAAGTGATAGTGAACGTGTTCGACAATAAAAATTATAAAACAAATTTCTTCATCAGTGTAATTTTTGGATGAAAGATTCCTTTCCGTTTCACAACCTGTATAGAGATACGTGCCCAAGCCAACAGGATAATAGCTAGCCGGAGGACATTTGAAATGAAATCAAACGAACACTAACACTGATGCAAATTGCTAACACAAGATGGAGCTACAAACCAAACAAATGAATGACGTCACAAGATGGCTTCAACACTGATGTAAACAAACATTATAAGCAATACCGCATCAAATTAACTCCCATACGTGGAGCAGTTAAAATTATGTAACCAAACAAAACAAAAGCAACACAACATAAGATCTTCAAGTTCTAATAATTTACGTAAAAACATATTACGTAAGCAATAATGTTACTTCAGCTATTGCAAAAATGTGATTTAGTGCATCAGCTAAATCAGCTTCGTTCACAACTCAGTTAACGCTGCATCTTACATGAGTACCTCTACTCCTTACCCCATTGTTTTGCATTTTTTCATTTAGAAACAAAGGTCTATGGAATGTTGCATTCTTTCACTATACAGGATGCAGTCAAGGTCTATCAAGAACTATAGACCAGCACCTCTTTAAGGACTCGTGCGAGGCAATAACATGAAGTCTTGACTCGCTTAATTCCTTATCTAGCACAAAGTGAAATGAACAGCTTAAAAATTTAAAAGCGTCAAAAAAGTACTGAAAATTTATCTCACAGTATTACATGTACTTCGATACCACCGAGTATCAAGAGTATCAACGTTACCTAGGTACCATCCTTATTAAATTTGATTTAGTTTTCAGATGTAACTGTTAAAGGAGCTGTAAGCTTTTTAATTAGTGTGGTATCATAACTTAAGTCAGTGACCAACGTTTTTAAAAGAAGTTTGCGGTTAGGACATGTTTCTCCATTACACAATTGCATCTTTAGCTGCGTCTACTTTGATTACAATTTGTTGAAATGTCAGTACTAAGACTACTATAACTGGATGACTGATTGTTCACTACATTATTGCCATCTACTTAAGGTAAAACAGATGTGCTAATGAAACAATTAGTGGTGTTTCAAAATTCCTTGAGATCTCTGTTCTTTGTAATAAGTATCTTCTTCCAAATCATTGATTCTACAGGTCATTTAGTTGCTGTAATTTAACTTTAGGATTTATTTCATGATAAAATATAAAAAATTATATGCCAAAGCTGATTTAGCATTGCTTGAATTCAGTAGTTCTAGAACACTCTTTAACTTCGATAGCCAAACGTTTAGTTTTCCAATGTGCATTTAGCCAAAATCTAAACAACTTTATTGATGGATCTGAAATATTATCTTGTATAGAAATTCCTGACAATCTTTTATGTTGTATTCATTTATTATTATTATTATTATTATTATTATTATTATTATTATTATTATTATTATTATTATTATTATTATTATTATTATTATTATTATTTCTTTAAAAATGTGTGAAAATCTATTACTTTCCTGGGACAAATACATTTTTTAATGATTCATATACCTAAGGGTGGGGGATGAGGTAAAATGAAGAGGAAGTAAACATTGGTGTCAAATCCGTGGATTTTAGCGATGTTGATTACAATCATCAGAGCTCAGATTTAAGTGTGTCTGCAAGGGGAGTGAAGAATATGCTTAAGCATTCTGGAATTTTGAATTAAGTTCATTATCAAGAAATATATAAATAGATAAAATTGTGACCAGAATAATATCAGAAACTACCCAACTGAGATTTGCAATTAATAACAGATGATGTTTCTCTCAGTGGTTGAGACTATATGCCAGTTATAATGCAGTGCTTTGGGGGATGGGGAGGTAAGGAATCTCTATATCTGTCAGTTTCATCTTTATTTTGTTGAATGTAAGTCAGGGAATCCTTATTCCCTTATTGTGAAAATTGCGGAGCCTATAATAAATAATTACAGAAACAAAGAAAAGATACAAAAGTTTAGCATTTCATCTACTGATGTAAACATTATTCAACCATTTGGATAATCTTTCACCTCTGATGAGTTATGCTGATTGTAATCGGCTCTCTAATCTTGGATTTGACACTAATGGTTACTTCCTTCTTCATTTTTAAGGTTCAGACCCCTTACCCCCATCCTTACGGATATGAAACTTCCACAGTATTTTTCCCTGGGTATCAGATAAAAATTGAGCCAAGTGTTGTTAATATGGATTCAGTAGTCTTAGAGGAAACTGACTGCTTCATTTTTAAGGTTTTGAACCCTTACCTCTTCCCCTAAGGAATGCGCTAGAAATGTGTAACCCCCAGCAGTATTTTTGTTGAAGTAGTAAGTAGTAAATATGAAAGTGTAGTTGAAATTGGTCCTATGGTTTGGAAGGAGATATGGAACACACGTACAATGACTTTTATGCATATGTGATCCTGTCGAGGAAACCACTGGTTAAGTCACAAATAATACTTTTACAGGAGAGCAAAAAGTACTGTTTCAAAATAAAAATATCAATTTTAAGATTTTAGCACCATATGTTGGATTATGGACTATTTCCTGTATCAAAAATATATTGGAAATGTGTGAAAAATGTAATTAGATATACCACTGTATATATCGGGTGGCTGGTTTTCAATATGCACAGTAACATTTTTGTTACCCCATTCAAACTGTGTTAGCATATGTTATCCCGGCTATGGCATTGAATTTTTCAGTCATCTGATTCTACCTTTCCAACCCTGTCCAACACACGGCTTGTGTGAAAGAACAATTAAATCCATATGTTATTTTAAGTTTTTAAGTTAGTAAATTGCATTCCTCACTTGCATTGATATTTTATATTTTGTACAAAGAACATGAGAGACCACTTAGGAAGGGTAATGACAGAAAGGACATTGGCCCACCTCCATCATGTGGGAGTAGCGTGTCTGCCTCACATTCAAGAGGTCCCTAGTTTGAATCTCAGAGTGAGTTACAGAGATAAGGTTTTTTTCTGGGGTTGTTTCCTTATTCTGAAAAGATAAATGCCAGGTAACTTTAAGCTCTATGGAACCTGGGCTCATTTGAGCATCATTTCACCCATTTCATTCATTTGTCTGTATGACCTACTGAGTTAAAGATGTTAAAACTGTATAAAAGATAGGGAGGGGGCGTCAGGTTATAAGGATACAGTAAAAGAAAATGGAGAAGCTGCGAAAAGAAGAGATAATATTCCTCCCCTGTTGACTTAATGCAATTGAGACCAGCAGTTGTTTGTGGTCCAAACCTCCTTTGCTGACTAACTTTAACACATTTATCAGGTTAGCAATTCTGCTTTCAAGCTAACATCTTCAAGGATATGAAGAGCCCTCTAAATTGAGATGCAAAGAAGTTGCTGTCCATGTTCTTTCAGCAATATGGAACTTGTTGCAACTATCATTACAGTTTCCTTATCCAGCTCCACCTTCATCCAAGGTATTGCTAAAATCAACCAAATCTTGGATATGTTTGCCAAGATAAAAGGCCGACTTAAATCAAAAGTTCCACTTGGTTAGAACTGGGGATGGAAAGGCAGTAGTTCTGGCCTCATCTGTGTTGATTAACATTTTGGTATTAGAAACTGCACTATTTAGGTGACTGAGCTCAGAGGACAACAAGCTAGCCACTAGGTTCAGCTTGTGTGGCCAGCATTGAATGTGAATCATAGCAGGGCACAGAACACCACACATTTGTGCACACAAAGTCATGTATCTCGCTGAGTCCTCATGAGGGCCCCAGTGTTGTCACACTGGAACTTCATATTCCTGATACACAGCAAATACTGCCCTGGAACACTCAGTGGCATTTGCTTGCTCCAGCACCCCTCCAATGAAAATGTTCCACTCTGTAGAACAGGAAAGCACCCTCAGCAGTATTACAAACACAGTGAACCTTCCTGTCGTCATCTCATCACAAAGAACAACATGCTGGTTTTTTGTGCATTCCGTGACTTCCTCTTTCCTCTTTTTTGTGCAACATGGAGTGCATACACAGTTCTGCAAGTATCTGCAGAGGGAATATCTTCAGTTCCTAAAACAATGAATTAAGTTTGCTTTTCTATGAGTATTAAAGAAACACCAGATTTACATCATGAAGTTTCTGCAGACTCCTCTCCCTATAAAAAAATGTACCCTACTTTACCGTTTTGAATATGATCCTGCTTTCATGCAAACTCCAATACGTTTTGCAAACAAATTTAATAAGGAAACAGTTTTCAAAGCGATTATGTTTGTTTACATGTCATTAACATATTAATTATAAAAGTATCTATTTATCAAAATATAATGCAAATACAATTGAAAAGTAGCTAACCACGTTATAACCTAGCTCATTTTAAACAAATTATGCACCCTTATCAGTTGATTAAACAGACGACTTGAAACTGCCACAAAGAAATAAATGCCAGTTCATGCGATTAGTGTACTGAAAAGTTTTGAATACTGGTAGCATTTTTATGCATCTCAAAATGAGCTGATCCCATTTTTCACGTGTATCGAAATTTGGACTGAAAACTTTTTGAAAACTTCATATCATATATGTATGCACACAGGCCTTCCTGTGCAGTATGCAGACCAGCTGTACATACCAAACCTACCAAAATCAAAACTTGTGTGAAAAGTTTATAAATACTGGTCATATTAATAGCTTTGCATTGCAGAGCAGCATTGGAAGAGGCACCCATACACAGGAAACAATACCCAAATACCAACATGAACTTAATATAATTAAAAGACATGTATGTATCGGAAATGTATTTGTCCATCCATGCTTTTAAGTTTGGATCGTCCAACTTTTCCAACAGTATATTTGTTTTTATGAGCATGCCTACTGTATCGCATATTAGTTCACCTTATTCTTTTTTCTTTTTTTTTTGGCATTGTTAATTGTTTCTGTTATAGTTAGCTGTCATTTATTGGCAAGCACAGCTTCCTTGGCTTTATCTTTGTTCTCATTGTGCTTAGAGCTGCACTGCACATGTTTCACACACATATCTCTTTGGTACCAGTCTCTAGTATATTACAAAATTTACACATTATTTTATTCCTCAAATCAAAGATATAAAAGTTTTCACTTTCAAACTCCTTAAAGCGTACAGAAATGCTAACAACTTTCGGCATCTTGTATCTTCACAGTTCATGGCAGCGTCAGTAGTTGTTTTCAAACACATACATCAAGGAACAATGAATCTAGGATGCGTGTTACCCTTATGGATCATACACAGCATATGACTAACACTTCCATATTCCGTAATCTGTATCCTGTAGTCACTGGATGATGCTCCATACAATACTTCTCAAATCATATTAAAATCTTTGACTTTGCAGTATTTTGTGACAAAAATTGCATAGTACTCTAAAAACTGGAATATTTTGCATAAAAAATTTATTTGCAAAATTTTGGTGCATTTCACGGATGAGAAAAGCATTTATTATATGTCAGAGAAGCTAGAAAAACAAAACAGCAACTTTACCACCAAAAATATAAAAATCGTGCAAAAACACATTTGCAAAATCCCAGGATCCATAATCATGTCCCATAACATGTACGTGTTCAAATGGACTAGAATAAATCAAAATCAAATCATAGCCTGGAGTAGTTGTGTGTCAGAGAGAGTTGAATTGCCAAGCCATCAGTATGAGAATTTGTAATGTTATCAATATACCACAAAGACCTCAAAACATTCCAGAGCAGATTTATTTGTATGAAAATATTTGACAGTATTGCACAGCTAAAATTGGAAAACTGTCTCAACCTCAGAATTACACAAGATGCAAATGAATCATGACCAGGCAATACGGACATTAAAGAAACCAAAATAAAAAGCAGCATGAAATGAAGAAATACTTAGAAAATCCAACCTCCATTGATTTAGTGAATCAGATGTTCTCAATGGATTTCATAGGTAAAAGATTATGGATAAACATATAATGCAAAGCAGTAACTTATACAAAAAATATTTATTTGATTAACAAGATCCTCCAAGAATCCTTCACTTGAAAATTTAATCTGAATTTAAGCACTGTTATATGAATATCCAATTTTTTCCAGTATGCAACCACAAATTCCTGCAACCAAAAATCAGTGTAATTTCAGTACAGCCAGTATGTAAAACAAAATTCAAATAGCTTTCCAGAATTCCAGTATCAGTAGACAGCCTCTAAGGTCATACTTATACTTCACTGTTTGTGCTTGTAGAATTATTTGATTATTTATTTTTATTCAGAGTGCCTTTATTTTCCTATTCATAAAATTAATGCATATAAACTTAGAATAATTTAGTTTAACACATCGTCTTTTCTCTGCTTGTTGGCCTTATTTACAGCATTTTGGAGTTCGTAGATCCCGTTATTGTATCTCCTACTACATTTAACCTGTATCATTGGCAAAAGTAACCATAGTTGTGTCATCATTTTGTGGGAATCCCTAGTGAATAAGGGGCACAAAATTGGAGCTAGTACACTCCTTTGAGGCACTCTAGCAGCTACATTCTTTAGACCAAAGTATTCGTTTTCATTTTAACTGTGAAGTATCATCCTGCTACAGTAGAGCCCCAATTAACTGTTATAATGGAGGGGGTGGGGTTAATGGTTAATAAAAAATAATGGATAATTTATATTTCTTAATCTAAACAGTAGGTTTAATAAGCAGTTATGCAAAAAACTCACTAAACATACAAGCGCTATGTTACGTTTCTTGTGTATTTAGAAAAATAATAAATATGATTTATGTTCTGTGGGGCAGGACTGCACAGTAAGCGGTAACAGATTTTTTTGTTGCATAAAGCCAATACAAGTGCATGCGCTTACTCACTCACATTGTTTTTTCGTCAGTTTTTTAGCAACATCGTTAGCCAATAACAGTACATTATGGTCACTACTATTGTTTGATTGCATGACCAATTTGTGATTTGAAACTAAAACTTAAGTACAGGACACCAGACAGTTTCATCTTTGCTATACTAGTATGTTTAACCTCCAATTACAACTTCAATTGAGGCACACAGGGCTAGATGATGGTAAGCCACCGACCTACCTACCGGCTGATTGAAGGCTTAAATCACTTTCACTCAGCGTAAATACCAGAAGCCCTATCGAGAGATAATGGGATTGTTCTAGAAGCTTCTTTCTCCCCACCTCCAGAACATTCTAGAACCCTCGAAAACTCCAGCGTCTATGTAAAAGTAAGCTTACTCACAAATGAGCCAGTGAATTGTTCTCGATTGACATAAAGTGGTGGTTATTCAGTGTGTTTTTTGAGTAGGTTGTGACGTACAGCTAGTACTGCTGCGAGATAGGTCTTGTGTTCAACTCCTGCAGTGAGTGAAGTGGATGGAAGAAGAGGATTGAGTATTTCGTTACACTGCTACGTCACGAGGAAAAGTGAAGTGATAGTGAAAATTGAACTATATCACACTATAGAGAGTTGAGGGTTGTTACACTACATCACTATGATATTCTTACTTGAACGCGTTTCTATGGGAAACCCCCTTTCACCATTTTTAGCAGAACTATATATGAGCCATTTTGAATCCCATATTACTAAATCTTTCCCACATCTATTCAAAACCTGGTATAGGTATGTAGATGATATTTTTGCTATTGTTCCAAAAAAACTTTCAGAAGATGCTTTGAAATTATTAAATTTACAAAAAAGATCTATAAAATTCACAATGGAAAAAGAAGAAAATGGCCAATTACCTTACCTAGACATCAGGATCATCAGAAATAATGCACACAACAAACTAATGTTTGGCATTTACAGAAAACCAACGCACACAGAAAACTATATTAAAAATAATAGCTACAATCCTACAAGCCACAAACATGCAATTTTAAATAGTATTACAAACAGGTTAGTACATATACCAATGGAGAAAGAGGAATACCAGAAAGAATACCAACACATTATCAACATAGCCACTATGAATGGATACCAGAAAAAAACAATAGATAAGAAGATAAAAAGGTTTGAAAGACAGAAATACATCCAACAAATGACTACGTTACTCAGACAACAAAAACCACAAGCATATAGAAAATTCACTTATCACTTGGACACATCATAAATTTCAAAGGATTTTCAAAAAATACAACATCACCCTGTCTCCACAGAATAACCACAACATACAGAAACTACTATGCAACAGAACAAAAGATCCTATCCCCAACGATAAATCAGCTGGTATATATCAAATTGATTGTAATGAATGTAACCTGGTATATATAGGAAGAACAAAAAGAAATCTTGAAATAAGACTTAAAGAGCATATGAGATGCATTTACCAAAAGCAACAAGATAAATCAGCAGTAGCACATCATTTCTGGTCTTCAAACCATATCACTCCAAACATAAAACTCTTAAAACCGATCAACAGCAGCAATGAATTGGACATCTGGGAAAAAATACATATTGTCAAACACAGGAATCACCTAATGAATTTTGAACTGCCGCCACCCAACAGCCTTTGGAGGTTCATCAGCCCAGCACCAGAGAACACCACAAACCACACACATCCCCCAGACGATGACCGGCAAAAATCAGTTGAGAGAAAATGCTGACGATGGGAACAAGCCGTCTCCCGAAACGCGTTCAAGTAAGAATATCATAGTGATGTAGTGTAACAACCCTCAACTCTCTATTTTAAATATGATACATCACTGTTACAAGCTTCTAAATCTTCAAAAATTGAGCTTATATCACACTAGTTAAGTGACAGTGAGAACACACTGAAAATTGAACTATATCACATTGGTGAAGTGACAGTGAAAGTTGAACTAGATCACATTAGTGAGGTGACAATGAAAATTGAACCAGATTACATTAGTGAACAGGAGAGACATGAAGGTTAAAAAAATTCCATAAATCAGATGACAGACACGAGGAGCATGTTTATTGTATTATAAGATACTACATACATTAAAGTATTCATGTCACATGAAATAGAACCTTTTTAACTACTGCGAATACTACAAAACAATATTAAGTACAAGGAATACATATAATTGCGTGGCTTGTCATTGTATATTACCAATGTTTCAGTGCCAACAATTTGACTACACTGATCACATTATTCTCAATGTCATCTAAGAAATAAATAATATCCATGATGCACCGCAGGTATATAGGGAAGAAGGTCCATGACATCAGACAGTTTCTTCTGCTATATAGGAATGGGCCTATGATACTTTGGTCTGATGATGATGTTCTGTGTGGGACAGCCACGCTTCTTGGCATTAATTTCGCGGAAATCTCCATGAACAGTATGCTTCAGGAAAATTGAATCAGGATTTGAGACAAAAAATTTGAACACTGTAGCTTCTGAAAAGTTAATAGGATGTAATTGTCAGGACAAATTTCTTTTCTATACTTCTTTTGTTGACAGTTTCAATCCAATCGTTGGCGAGAAAACTAGGCTTGCATGGCATCTGGTATTTTTCAGTGGCTGCAAAATCTCTATCTGACAGGAGTCATGTGTGACCAGTAATAAAAAATCTGTGTTCAATTTATTTGAATTTCTTCTCACACACTAGTGACAACCACATGCACATAACCATCCAATTCTTATTTTGTCGGTACATCCTAGTTTATGTTTACATTTAGCCCTTTTATTTGACTCGTGTCCACTGCCGCCATTCACACCATCCATTCTTAGCAGGAAAGATGGCTGCCTCTCTAACAACAGGAATTAAGTCTTTCTCCTTGAGAAAGTAAAAAGAATGCAAAAATTACTAATAGCATGAATCTACTAAACTACACTGAACAATTTAAGAACTGTATAATGGCAAACCATATTAACCCCTATAGCAGGCAACTAGTGATGCCCATCACGAGTATAACAATCACTCACAGTTAATGGTCTCCAGATAAATATCTTAGAAATTAATGCAAAGCTCATGGCTCCATTAAATATTAGTATTATTTAAGAATACTATGTGTACTGCACTGTCATATAAGCCACACAGTCACATGCTGTAATATGGCATGCAACATAACATTTTGTTGATGCTTACCTGTGATGAGGAGGAGGAGGAGAGATCACATGGATGTGGCTGATAGTCCATATCTGCAACACTATCGTATGAGGATTCACTCTCAAAACAATTGGCTTCTGTATTGGTCCATAATGTGGAATTTCATCTGAACAACTCAATACAGTTTCCTCTCAAAAATGTCATTTTGCCTGTGGCTTACCATATTAAAGCACAAAAATGGGGTTTGTGCCTTGTTGCAATACATAGCAACAGAATGTGTGCTGCCATCTCTTGGTTTCTTCAAGCCTACCCTATCTGGGCTTGCCATCCTCTAGCAGATGATGAAAAATGTACGAATCTCAATATTGCTCAGTGTGGCTTACCATTATCTAGCCCCAAGCGCCTCAATTGAGCCATGCTATGTGCATGTTGCTGCTGTATCTTAGGCGACATTAATTTTGAAAACAAAATAATTTTTGCTGCAAACAGGTAATATTCACTCCAGAACACTGAATAATAAAAAGAGATGATGATTGTTAATGAGTCAAATGGTTAACCGAATGATGGATAATCAAGGTTTTACTGTATGTAAGATTCTAATATTTGACAAAAGTGATTAGGTTGATCATGATGAAACTTGTATATTAATACTTTATACCAGACTTAGTCAAACACTTTGGCACATCTAAGAATAAATCAGAAAATATTTTCTCCTTGGATTTTCTCTCTGTGATGTCTACAATAAGATGTACTTAATTGATTGTTGAAAGCTTATTTTTGAAGCAATACTGATGCTCTGGTATTAGTTTACTTTCTTCTATTACAGGTTTTAACAATACTTTTTCGAATAGCTTATAGAGTTGTGGTAGAAGTGAAATTGGACTATGTGATTCCTCCAGATTAATAGTTTAGTTTCGTGAATAGTGCTGTCTTAATGACATTGATGTCCAAAATCTGCAGTGTGTCTGTGTATTATAGTTTTCTTCTGCTTCAAAAAGGTTATTCAATATGTTTTATTGGTATTTCAGTATCACAGCTTATATGTCATTTTTGTACATTTGCTGCATCAAACATTTCAGCCATTCTAAATTTCATGTCATTGCAAAATTTACGCTTTGCTGGATGAGGAAAGTTTTACTGGCTTCAATTTCAGGAAGTTGCTAGTATGAAGCAGTCTTATAAGCGCCAGAAATCAATTTATGGCTTTTTAACATCTTCTAGTTCAGGAAAGGGAGTGGCTACCTTTCTGATTTTTAATGTGAAGTTTATAGCATATCTTGTAAATTTGAAAGCTGTACAATATTATTTATGTGTTTATTAGAAACAATAGCCAAAATAATCTATGTATCCATATCATATTTTAAAAATTAGAGGCAATGCCTTAGTAACTCATATTTTAAAATAGTTCATGAAGTGAGAAAAGGCATGAGCAAACTACCAGATGGAAAAGTAGAATCACACTGAAAAGTTCAAATCCCAATTATGGCATTGAATTTTTCGATCTGATTCTACCTTTCCAACCTTGTCCTACACAGGGCTTGTATAAAAGAGCAATTAATTATACCGAGAAGTTTGTTGATAGAATTTTCCATTAAATCTGGAGGAGTGGAATCATTTAAACAGAAATTTGAGTTGAATGAAAATAAACTAATTTATCATTAGCTAAAAGCATTGTGTTGCTCATCTTTTCTATTCAAGCAACAGATCACCTAGAGATAATAGTCTTAATTTGATATCACATCAAATTGTAAACCATGTGGAGATGCAATGGGGTAATTATGTAACATGTCCTGCATGTGAATTTATTTAAAACAGTTAAATACAGAAATTTGTGTATTTTCTTTGCTGTCACTAACTTATTTGCTGTTTGTTATTAATGAACAAAGTTTAGATTTATAAGAGAGAATAATTCATCTATGCAGAAGGGAAGGTAAAGAATTGCAGTTCAGCTTTTTGAAGAATGAGTTGAAAATCCTGGTCCCCACTTTAGTTAAGAGAGGCTAAGTTCTCTAATGAAAGATACAGTTTATATGCTTTCTGTAAACGCCTAAGCAAAGCTGTTGCAAAATATCTGGGTGAAAGAAACAATTGCATTGGCCAGTTAACTAAAAGCATCTGACATTTGGTGAAGTTGAAAAAATTGCTGATGTTTTTAACCTAACCAAGCATTTTTAATTTTTTATTTTCAATAACATAAAAATTAATTCAGTGATTTTAAAATTTCTTTATATGACAAGTCGAAAATTTATTAAAATGGAATGTGGTGATTTGAGCTCTCCATCATTACTTACTGCCATAGGTGTTGCATTGATTTTTCCATTGACAGTGCAGCTGCAGTATTGGATATTTTGGAACAAAATAAATGCTTTGGAGACAAGTTTACATATTCCATCAGTGCCTATACTATTTTAATCAATTTCAGATTTAACTCCACATACACAAGCACTTGTGAAATTGGAATCCTAGCTTAGAAATTTTGGTTGAATAAAAATGAAGCAGTTTGTGCTGTCCATGAACACTGTCAAGAAACTATTACTTCCTCTAAAGCACACTTTGGGCACAATTGCAATGTCTTTTGGTGAATGCAAAAAGGGATTCTTTTAGATAAATCATATGGCATTCTTACACTATGTTGCCACTATTTGTACTCATGAGTCTGCACTGATGTTCTTTAGGAGAATGTGAATCTCAATCAAAAATGTTAGGAAAATAGGATTCATGATGGCACTAATGCTGTCATTCTGCATTTTATACTTATCACAAAAAGTGCTCTAGAAAAGACTGTGTAGGTGTAGGCTGTTGATAGTGTTGAACAAAAACCTTGTATGTCAAAAAAATATCAAAGTCAGATTTCATATGATTTTTATTGAAGAAATCTTCCAAAATCTTCTGCAAAAACAGTACAATTCTTAATCTGAGAAATGGATACATGCCTCTCAAAAAGAGATTTAAAACAACCTTGTATTTGCTGGTTATTACACAGCAGGATGTTCCTCAATTTCCTCTAGAGTTGAGTTTTTTTTTACATATAAGCTTTCTTTTCAACACCAAGAGTTATTTTAATTTTGCGCAAGTTGTTTAAAGTGTTCACATGCTCCTCAGAAAAAAAGACAAAAGAACAAGAAAAGAAATCCCTGATGATTATGATGATCATAATTTGAATGTATCTGTTGGAAAATGTTCATTATTGACTTTCAGAATGTAAAACTCTGTTTTGTTATAGGCTGTAATAGATGCTAACATATTCCCAGTCCTAATTGACATCTTGGGAAAAGCAGAATTTAAAACAAGAAAAGAAGCAGCTTGGGCAATCACAAATGCCACGTCAGGAGGAACTGCAGAGCAAATAAGATATCTTGTAGACCAGGGATGTATTCCTCCACTTTGTGACCTCCTTACAGTGATGGACATCAAGATAGTTCAGGTTTCATTAAATGGTCTTGAAAATATTTTAAGGCTAGGAGACCAAGATGCAAAGACACATGGAGGAATCAACCCCTATGCTGTTCTCATCGAAGAATGCTATGGTAAATATTTTGTCCTTTTACTTTTTTCAGCATGCACTTCAATAATGTGTACTTTAATCAGACATTTCCAGACCCATAGTAAATTTTTCATATTGCATTTATGCATATTGTAACATACCTCTCAAAAGGGAGTGTTAGGGAAAGGGAAATTGCTTTTCAACTTATTATGCCAAAAGTTATGTGAGCATTCTTGACGAGGGAAGAATATACAAAAACTGAAAGAAAAAGTGTTATTACTTTGTAACTGGTTCATTTATTTACTACATTCCACTGCTTAGTTATCTTTATATATATATGCATATGGTATTATTAAGCCTTGGATGTTCTTTTACATCACCCAAGTTTACACTAGCTATCACTCATCTTTCTTCTTGACTGAATCAAGCTTTGCTTTCTCTTTCTAACCTCCACCGAAGAGAGTGGTATGTGATGCTTTTCAGTGGGTAATCATGTCACAGCTCTAGAATATCCTATCTGTAATGAACAAGTTAACATTCTATCTTATTCTTCTCATAATGGATATGTTAAGGATACCTTGTTTTCCCAAATGATGGATTTGTGAAAATTTCTGAAACTGCCATGGAGCAATTTTTTTCTGTTTTTTTGCATGTATAGGTATAAAATTTTCTAAGTAAAATCTTACAAGAAATAATGTAAAACTTTATTTTTATACAAACTTTCCATTTTTAGAAGCACATTTTAAATTGTTGTGCAAAATTATTATATTTTCAAGCTTTTTTAATTAAGATATATTGTAATATAAATAATTATGAGTTATAATGTTGATGTAACTTATTTTTGGTGGTGCACTATGCTTAGCTCCTTACTCAGACGAGGTTAGATCTGTAATGTATTTTAATAGTTGAAAGTCCTAATAATTTTATAATTGCGTAAAACAAGTTAATTTGACATTTATGCTTATTTCCTTAATATGTATTATGTGCATTGTATTCGTGTATTTATAGTCTATTTTGTGTTTCATTTGTTAAATTTAAAGATAACTCAAAAATAGCCATTACGCATTAGTGTATATTTGCAACATAAGCATAACCTTAAAGCTATTACAGCAGCATAATTTAAAATGCATATTGTTTTTATGTAAATAAGTTCATCCATTTTCAGTAACTTTGAGAATAGCAGCCTTTTTCAATAGTATTAAATAACACTGAATAAACAAGTTATTTATTTTTGCTTTGCGACGTAAGGTCACTAAAGGAACACTTATAAAAGAGAAACGAAACTACTTTTTGACACTCACCTTCACTAATTAAAAGTTATATAAAACAAACACTTTTGAGGGCATTCGTCCTCATCGTTAGTGACTGGGTGACTAAAGGTCTCTTTCTCCCTTATCCTCTTCTTCCTCTTCCTGTAGATTCTGAACCTTTGCCATCTGGTGTTGGGGGCACAAAGTTTTAACACATTGTTCACAGGTGGGATTTCAAAATTAATGATGTTGCCGTTTTTGATGATGTGTGTTTTTTTCCAGATGTTCAATTCTATTGGTGTGGTGAGGTGTTTTAACAATTTTATACTTTGGTCAATGTTGTGGTTTTCTGTCCTTTTTTCCAGATGTTCAATTCTATTGGTGTGGTGAGGTGTTTTTAACAATTTTATACTTTGGTCAATGTTGTGGTTTTCTGTCCTTTTTTCCAGATGTTCAATTCTATTGGTGTGATGAGGTGTTTTAACAATTTTATACTTTGGTCAATGTTGTGGTTTTCTGTCCTTTTTTCCAGATGTTCAATTCTATTGGTGTGGTGAGGTGTTTTTAACAATTTTATACTTTGGTCAATGTTGTGGTTTTCTGTCCAAAAATGGTGTGATACAGCGGATTTCTCTATTTGTTTTAGTTTTATGTTCCTTTGGTGTTCCTTAAGTCTGGTTTCCAAGTTTCTTTTTGTTTTTCCTATGTAGTATTTCTCACATTCATCACAATTAATCTGGTAAATTCTGGACTTTAATGTGTTTGGGATGGTATTTTTGAGAGGTGTGTTTAACAAGTTCTTCAAGCTGAATTTGTTTTGTGGAGCTAGTTTTATGTTAAATTTGTTGAAGATTCATTCAAATTTTCTAAAGGCCCAAGGGTGGTATGTGAATTTCTTGTATTTCCAATTTGTGTTTGAGAGGTGAAAAGGTCTAGTCTCAGTGAAAAGGTTGGCTTGCTTGCATACTATTATGTTCCCTATTTTCATTTACTCTTATTAAAGTTATACATTTTTATAAGTTGTGTCTTGATTACATCAGTGCTCACCCGAACCTAAATTCAGTTACACTTTCAAAAGTCACGTCCTCAACCCCCTCCAAATTAAGAGTGCGACAGTATCACTGAACGTTGTTTGACTTTGGTGCAATTTTCAAGTTTTGCTGCCATGGTCACCCTTGTGTAGCAACCCTCAGACTGAACATAAAAGCAACAGACTTGCTATGATGACTTGTCACACCCTTCCACACTCGCAATCCCCACTCTTCTCCATGCTTCCATTCCACTGCAGAAATCACAGTGCGGAAACATTTTTAACATCCCTTGTAATTTGATGCATCACAACCTGATCTGTTACAGATGGTAGGAATGAAGCTGGTCCACAAGTATAGAAGTTTTGATTGCGAATCTTGTTATTAATTTTTCCTTTCCATAATCATGACGTTTTAACAATATGGAAGAATCTGGGGTGAAATCTGTACTCTACATCGAAGAGTACCTGCATGACTTAGTGGATTACTTCAAGTTGTAGATGCTAATGTTGAAGGAGTAAATTATTTTAGTAAACTTAGGACCAATGAAATTCAGGCAATACAATGTGAAGTCTTGTTTATGAAATATCATCTCTCAACAAAAACATTACTCATAGAATTCGAACGTAGCAAATATCCTCTTTGGGAAAGATATTGCCTAATTTGCTTGAATTAGAAAATGAGTTAAACATACCTGCCAACTTTTCTGGATTTTCCAAAAAATATATGAATTTGTTATGTGTTTTACGATGTTATTTTACAATTTTTCTCAATATTTGTACATAAAAATATCTTAACCTTCCTGCTCATAGATGGTGTTTGATTGAACAATCATTTGCAATAGCAGGGTTGCAAGGTGTTGCAATTTTTTGTATTGTTTGCCTCCCCTCCTGAAAATAGCCAATGAAATTAACTCAGCAACTAACTTTGGTAAGTATAAAGCATAAGTTGGCCACTCTTTGACTGCCTTTATTGCTTAGAAGATAAATAAATAGAATGTGACGTATAAACCAATAGAATGGCTGTGAGACTCAATTTTGGTCAACAATCAAACAATGTATTAATGTAATATAATAAGAATAATACATTGCTCTTATGTTGGTAGAATAAGGTTCAGATAAATTCTACCCAACAGTTGGATGACTGGTGGACTGGCCTCACAAATCTAAATGAGTGAAACGTATTTGGATGCAGTGGGGAAAATGTATGGTATTTTGTCCTGTAAGTTAAGGTATTTTGATTAGAATAATTCAATTCTGAGTGACAATGAACCATAGAAAATGTTGGCAAGATTGGGAAGCAGAGTAGTGGGCGAAAAGTGTATTTATGTATGTATATTTTATTATGTCTACAATTGTGGTGCAGTATATTTAAGCAGGATGACTTCTGATAGTGAAAATACTGTAAGTGCTGGAATTACAAATTTTTTAGTGGATTTAAATTTGGCAAAATTTTGGCTTCATCTTGTTCAGTATTTGGCTACAGTAGAACGAAGAAACCTGATAATGCTGCTTAATAGTAATTTCTTTACTTCAATTGCATCTGTTGGCGCATGCATGGAGAAAGCGTGTTTTTATGGTGAAGAAGAATAGAACTCAATTTAGAACTTCATTATCAAATGAGCTTCTGGAGTTTGTTTGTTTCAGTTTTGTACTCAAGTAGTTTTTCTCCAGAGTTGTTGAAGAAAGCTAAAAAAGCTACAGCTTCAACTTTAAGTTCAAATTGACTATGTATGTATGCAGTGTAGATATGTGTATTAATTGTACAGAAATTTTGTTAATGTTAAACGCTGAACTTCACATTATCACTGCAAACATCTTCCAGGAGCTGAAACAACATACTTTATTTTGTTTGGATGTTCACCTAATATGTATTTAGTTGTACACAACCCAGTTTGTCAATGTCACACAAAAGATAGATACTGTGACTGAGAACATTGTTGGAAAATGTGTGTAGTTTGTGTAAATAATTGTTGCCAATGCTGTATACCCAAAAACAGGTAACTGGATGGTGATGCTCATCTACAAAAAAAATTTATGCAAAGTATTCCTCATTTCAGAGAACTGCTGATTATAACCAATCATAATATTATAGACTGCATTCCTCTAGTTTAACTGGTCTTTGTGACATGTTTGTTTTGTATAGTAAGAAATATTTTTTATCAGGTTGCATTAATTTAGATTTATGTTCCATTATTTTATTGTGAGAGAACCCTCTGGATTTCTGTTTCTGGAAGTTGCCGGTATGGTTTAAGTTAATTGAAAAACTACTTCATCAAAAAATTTGGAAGTTATTGAAGAAATTACCAAAGGAATGGAACAAATGGAAGACAAAAAAAGAATCCAGACTGTAGGAAGAGATTACAAATCGATGTTAAACACAATGATGTCAACCTCTTGCAGGAAATCTTTTCAAGCATTTTCAAAGTTGTTTTACATGCCGATTGTGTTTGAAGCAGGAGTGAGTGAAGAGCACACTATACTTAAATACAGAATTCCATTATTAAAAGATATTTGAAGCAGTATTTTTTTGAAGTTCTATCAGAGTTTAATCAGATCCTATAAATCTAACAGTATAACCAGTGGAAAAAGTGCTAGGGTGTATGAAGTTCTTAAAGGATGCTTGAAGAACAATTCAAATTGTGTCTCAGTGTATAGTAGTACAATAGCTTAGCTCCATTTGATGTGAAGACTGCTTGCTATAGCACAGTGTATGTGGGCTCCAGCTTCAGCAATGTTTTGCAGCGCAGTATGTGTTTCTCATCACAGAGAAAATGTACAAATGCTGGAACACTTGTCACAAGCATTAACTTCTTACACAGACAGGGGTGCAGTACATTCACCACAAAAGCAGTAAAACCTAATTTCTAACTAAAAGAATTTACAAAACAACAAAGAAATAAGTTTTGATAACTTAAACTTGAAGCTAACAAATGTAGGACAAAAAAAAAAAAAATAAATAAAACCTGAATAGTAATCCCAAAAAATAATTACACAAATTAAATAAAATCATATCTTAAAATGACCATAAAAACTGAATGTCTTTAAAAAAACAAAAACACCCAGTTAATGCATAGCACAGAATCTTGTGTGCGCACACACAGACACACCAAAATAGCACTAGAGAGAGATGAACAGTTAGTTACCCGTTTAGCATTCCACTATATTGTTACTGTTACAAAAATGATGTAGCTATCCATACATCTCTATTTAATCCTTTAACTACAATAGAATAGTTGTACTCTACTACAGTAGAACCCCACAAATCCAAACCTTGCAAATCCAAAATTCTGGATAATCCAAACAAAAATCCGTGGTTTAAAAAATAATAAAAAGCTTATTTGTAGTGTAAAGAAAGGATTTTATTATAGAACTGACAAACTCATTATTAAAACTACTTACAATCGGAACGAAACATTTATTGCACAAAAATGTTTTGGTGAACTTTGCTTTAGGCAATGTGCCTGTACATATATTGTAATTAACTGCTAAACAACATTTTCACATTTACTTAGGTACCATACCGGTAACTATCACATGCCCATGAGACAGTAATTTTCATTTAACGTGCAAAATCGGTAATCTTCTGCTGTAAAAAACTAAACCTGCTTGATGATGTGATGTTGCATCAGCGTCGCATGAACATCACATCGTTTAGTGTGGCAGCAGCATGTGTTCTATGTAGTGCAATGCTAATTCCAGGGCATCTGCAGCACCAGAATGTGACACAATAACCTAGGGATGTCTTCTCCTTCTTTATCTCCATCTTCAGAGTTCTGATCAGGTTGATTCTGGACCATAGAGACAATGGCTTCATCACTTATCTTGATAACCATTATCGTCGACTGGTATCCATTCAAGAAGACAATTTTCTCCTGCATTTTTGCATCCTGGGATTTCTTGAATAAGTTGAACAATACCATTATTGTTTGATGCTGGAATGGATGTGGTCTCTTACACAAGAGTTGGCGCAGTTTCTTCTACGATTTTGTATTAACTGTTTATTCGAACTGTCCCAAGCCTCAGCTAGCCAGTAAATGACATCCTTTATGGTTATTGTTTTCATTTTTTTTAAAGATGGAGCAGTCCTCTCCTTCAATTAGAAATCGTAGAAGCATTTTTGTGTAATTTAACTTTGTTTTGTAACACACCTTGGTCCATTTGTTGCAAGGTAGAAGTTACATATGGTGGTGAAAAAATGCTTTAATGTCTCCATTGACTAGCTGCATTTCAGAGAGATGAGATGGAGCATTGTCAATCAAAAGTAAAGCTTGAGGTGGCAGTCCATTTTCTATATTGAATCTTTCAACAGAGGGAACGAATTGTTTCTCGAACCACTCTTTAAACAGACCACTGGTCATCCAAGCATTATTTTGATTTCTGTAATAAACAGGAAGATAGCTCATATTCGTGTCTTTTACCATGAGCAGTAATTTGTTTGTTGCTGCGGCATTGCTACAGGCTGAAACTGTAAGGTGTTTTATTAATTTTAAAACAACAACTCTTTCAAAGCAAGACTTAGTAGGGAGTGCTTGGAAATTCAGTTCAGTTTCGTCAGCATTATGAACTAGCTGTGGCAAGTAAATCCCAAACGAAATCAAGTTTGCAAACTCACTTAAGAATGCTTCTGCAATGGCAACATCAGTTAATAATTTTTCTCCACTTATCGTTAATTGCTGTATCCCGTGTCTATTTTTTCAATGGTCTAACCATCCATTGCTGGCAATAAATGTTGAATGGCCATTCAGAAGTTTGTTTAGTATACAATGCCTTTTCTTGAATCAATGTGCTGCTAATAGGAACGCCTTTTTGTCTTTCCTGAGTAAACCAATTGTCAATTTTATTATACAATGATGACAAGGTGGAGTTATGGCATTGTTCCCAATGTTTCTTCACTAGTTGTGCTGCAGAAGCTCTCAATTTTCCCCTGAATGTTTTTGCAGTCACTGATAGTGGTTTGCCCAGTACCAAATTCAATAGCCAATTTTGTAACACTTTCGCTTAAGCACTTCCAGTTTTTCTTTTAATGTACAGAAACTATGCTTTCGTTTGCTTGACATTGTACTGCATGGTATAACACAAGCACTTGTTCTGTATTAACTTAATTTATGAACGAAAAGTATAAATTAATTTCCATAGAATATCTGCTAACAATAGTGAAACAAATCAACTACGTACCTCATAGCTGTATTTTAACACTGTTTTTGTTTTTTGTTTTTGGATAATTTGAACATTTCTGTATCCAAACAGACTACACCTCCAATTAGTTTGGATCAACAGGGTTCTACAATATATTCAGTTCTTTTTTCATCTGATGATATCTGTTACTATCAGGAAAAAAAAATATCAAACACATGAAACAAATCCTAAAGAGGAATGACATGGCTATTATTGCAAAAAAAAAAAGAAGAAAAAAAAAAAAGAAGGTGAAACTTCCAATTTCTTACAACTCCACTCAAAAATTCACACACAAATAACATTTTTAAAAGTCTGGGAGGAAGTGATGTTTCCTAGTACCTCGTGCATCCTGCAACAATGAATACAGTACAGCAATTTCACTACATACTTGACTGAACACAATTTATCAAAATTGGTAATTATAACCACAGTATGGTTTGTGTGAAACATTGTGACAGTCCCCCACTCCTGAAGCATAGATATGCAATAGCACTGACTAGCCCACTCTGCATAATAAGAGAGGTAGGGGTTAGTGTGGAACCTGCTGTGGGTGTGATAATCACAATCACTTCTAGTCCCTTGCTCCCCCACCACTTTCACTTCTCCTCTCTTGTGTATATGGAGTGTCACGACATATTACACAAGCTGTAGAAGGCATGTTAGCTCACAGACCAATCACAGGTCATCCATCCTATCAAACCCATCATGATGGTATCTACATATACCAGAATAGGCACTGTATATTTCCATAAGCAACACACACAGTGTGGCAACCATAATAACTTTCTCTCTTGCACAAATACCAAAATGGATCTCAGCCACATACCAAGTATGCTTCATTCACTGTTTAACCTCATCTTATGTAGGACTTACAGCCCCCAGGACTTACAGGCAGGTCCTGGGGTCAGAGGCCCGTCGAGGAGCAGACACTCTCATGGAGCAGACAGAATGTCCAGGATGGGTGATCAGCCCGATGCCTGGTATGGGATGAAGGAAGTAGATGGCGAAATGGATGTAAGGAAAGGCGATGATGGAGCAGTTGGTGGAATGAATGGCGGGGGAAACCAGAGAACCCGGAGAAAATCCACCCAAACGCCGCTTTGTCCACCACAAATCCCACATGCGGGTCCCAGGGATTGAACCCGGGCCGCCTCGGTGAGAGGTGAGTGGTCTAACCACTCGGCCATGGCGCCGCCTTACCAAGTATGCATTGGAATAAATGAAAGCAAACCACAATTATCAAAATGAATTTAAAAAATGAGGTTTCACGACCATACAGCAAGCACACATTAAAATAAAGCACAGTTGCTTAAAAATGAACCAAAAAAATAAATAAGCGGTTTCCAAGATACATGAGCACAAATCCCTTAACCATATAAAAATAATTATATGTAATCTTCATGAAATATTACCAATTACCTAACCTACATATACTATGCGTTATGTTGGAAAGAAAGAGAAGGAAAGAATTACAGCATGTAGAGACCCATAGGATCAAAGTAAGGTAAAATGAGCAGTTTGTGGTTTAATTGTGGGAGCATTAGGTGAACAAATCAAATACGTTATAGGAATCACCTTCTTGACGATCTTTAATGTACCAGAAACTTGGTGTATTAGTCCTGTTTTCCAAGTAGGCATGAAGATTTTTTCTAGATGTCCTTTTGGAAGGTGACATCTCTATGCGCTCTACCTGGCCTTATGGATGGCTTGTTGCTGGGTGATGTTTTGACCACCTGTTCCCAATTCCTCTGAATGTCCTGTAAGGTTTTTTTAAAGGAACAGGTCATTGGAGGAGGCCTATAGCTAGTTAGGGAGGGTTGTCTCTCAACCATAATTTAGGAAGAAAGAATTTATTTCACTGTTTTCCGCAAGCTTGTGTTATAGGAGAACTTGATACAAAGTAAAACACAGTCCCAGTTTCTTTAATGATTACTAAAAAATGGCTCAGCATTTTTCCAATGTTTGAAAGAACCTTTTTATAGAGTTGTTGCAGCTGGATGGTAGGCACTCGTAAACTTCAGCAATATTCCTGAGCTTGTGAGTAGCTTCTGTGGGCCTGAATGAGAAAAATTGCTCCCTGATCTGAGAAAAGAGTTGTTGGTGCACCATGTCAACATAATAATACTCTGTAATATGAATTTTACAACTGGAGGTATTGTTCAGATAGCAGGAACACTCCACTCATCAAAATAAATACTCAGTTGCAGCAGTTACATATTTATTACCATTTGGTGATATTACTGGGTCCATTAGGTCAATGCCCTACCTCTCATCAGTGTTGCTCACTGAAATGGGCTGCAACTATCCTTGTATACCTCCAGTTCCTGCGTCCTTTTCTGGTCTAACAGCTGGGACATGTTTTCATGTAATGTTCAATTCTCTCTTCGTTGCTATTCGTATAAGGTGACCATATTTTTAAAGCAAGAAAAGGGACATTTTAGTATTTGTTCCAATGAAAGGAAGAGAGGGGGTAAAATAGGGTGCAAAAATGGTTTTGTCATACTTAGGTTTTGGAACTAATATTAAATAAACAATTGCTGTATTACTTGCATTACTTGTATTGAATTCACTCCAGCCAAGCAATTCTTGATAATTATTTAGTGCAGCATGCTTTAATATTTTCCTGATGAATGGATCTTCTTTAGTTGAGTCCTTCTGTCACATAGTATTTTGTTTGTATGATTAAAGTCATCTTATTAATCAGCATAGATTTCATTGTTTGTACTGAAAGAACATTCTTGTCACTTGGCCGCAAACCATTCATATAAGAAAACCAGGAAAAAATTATTTTTTTTTAAAATAAAGAGAGTTGAGGGTTGTTACACTACATTAAAATATTCTTACTTGAACGCGTTTCGGGAGACGGCTTGTTCTCATCATCAGCATTATGACACATCACTGTTACTAGCTTCTAAATCTTCAAAATTAGTCAAGAAAACACTTGTTCAGTGGGGGATTATTTCTTGGTAAAAAAGAAGAAATTCCAATATTTTAAGAAAATTGGAATAAGGCACATTGTTTACAAGAAGATATGAAATAATTTCTACCCAACAGCCACTAGGTGATGTTCTTTCCAGCTTCCATTTCTCCAATATTTTCAGTGTTATGTATTGCTTAATATGAGGGCGATACTGAAAATTTTTAGGATGCCATGTTTCTAAAAACAAATGAAATTTCTATATTTGACAGCTACTTTCTAATGTTTTGTGAGTTGATTAACATGTAGTAGGTTTGGTTTGCTCTAATAGTTTGTTAATTATCATCATTTAAAGATTCTGTGTTCACCCAAAAATGAATTTCACTAGAGAACATTTCCAGGCTATGATTTTTTGCGATTTTAAATCATCATTGATGCCTAAACAATGTGAAGATCAGCTTAGAAATGCATTTGCTGAAGAAGCCCCATCAAAGGCAACAGTTTATAATTGGTGCAGTGAATTCAAAAGAGATCAGTTTTTTCTTAGTGATGAATTTTGTAAAGGATGCCCAAGAACTGCTGTTACTGATAAAAATATTGCTGCTGCTCAAGCAATGCTTGAAGAAGATCATTGGACATTTTATGAATTTATTCAGATGATGTATATTTATTGGGCGTTGGTATGAGTGAAATCCAAAATATTTTACATAAACAGACGTGCGAAAAATTGTTGTCAATGGATTCCATAAGCTGACTGCTGATCAAAAACAATGCATTGACTGGTGCAGAAAAACTCTGAAAAAATTCCAAGGCAGCACTTGAAATTTGGTTTGAAGTATTGCTACTGGTGATGAATCTTGGATTTATTGTTATGATCCTGAAAAGATAATTCAGTCGGCTCAATGGGTCTTTCGAACAGAACTTAAGCCTGCAAATTCTTGATGAATTTGTAGTGTTGGTAAGAAAATGTTTTTTTTTTCTTTCTTTCTTTTTTCCCTTCCCCTCTAAAATGGACCATATTGCTACTATAGTATTAGAAGATAAATGTACCATTACTTCTGATTGGTACACAAAATTTCTGGTTACTGCAAATTTTTGAAAAAGTTCATTAAAAATACCCAAAAGGAAAAATAATGGTACATTATAACAATGCATTGTCGCATACAGCAAAACTAACAACTGAGTATCTGGATGGGTTAAAGGTCAGCACTATGGATCCTTCACTGTACAGCCCTGGCATAACACTCTGTGATTTCTCTTTGTTTCCAAAACTTAAAGATGAAAATGCATGGAATCACTTTTTCGTCATTATATAAAGTACTGGAACATTATAAAAGCCTGGTTTCGGAAGTGACATCATATACATAATCAAAAACATTTTCTGATGGAAGCTATACTCTTTGCTGAAGGCAGATTCCAAGGAGTTATCTTGATGACAGGGCTGGCAAGCTGTAAGAAAATGTTTATGCTCACTCAAGTCATGAACAGGAATGTGTGAAGAAGAATTTGAAACCAAAGAAAATGCTGTACCTCTCGGATAGCATAGAAAGAATTGTACCTTCTGCACATCCGTCCATAAGTTAGCCCTGGCTACCATGTTAAATCTCTTTTAAGAATCTCTTTTACCATCTGCACTGTCAAGCATTCCAGGATCCATCTGAAGTCTATGCATAGACATCTGCAATTTAGTAGCAGTACTAGGCACAATGGTTTGCACAGTGTTAAGAATATCTGAGTTATTCCACTAGCATATGAAAGAGATGAACTAGATACATCTTGCACTTCTTGAGTTAGACCTGAGGACTGCGTATTCCTGTTTCATCAGTTCATCTTGTAATGTAGAAATGTTATTATTGACACGAGAAAAATATTACCTGATTACCTGCTATTCCAACGAGGTTAATGATTGTATCTGTAAACTTGTGCTAAGCATCCAATAAAGAAGGAATGTCTGTAAAAGAAATATAACACAGCATTATAAACAAAGCAAAAATACAGGCATTTATCCATAGCAATTGTCACACTGATAAAACAGCAATCTTACACAAACAGCATACACTAACAGATTATAAATTCAGGTTGCATAACCCTTCTTATACGTAACACACAAGTGTTAGTTGCTTATTTGTTTACAGCCTTTTTGTTATTTTATACTTTCTGTACTACTTACTTACACTAGTTAGAAGAAGTATTGCATCCCTTGCAAAAATCTGTTACCAGAAATACCTGAATAGAAAGAAGAGAGAGAGAGAGAGAATATTTTTAGAACGCCTTACCGTGTGCATGCGTGCATATGTTTATGCATACCTCTTATGGTTTATAGATTATATAAAATTTTATATAGCCTGTAAACCATAAGATATAGAAAAAACTTACTATACAAAAAAATGTAGATCTTATTCAAACAAACAATTTATGTAGAATACATTTTTTATGGCCTTAACCATTTCCGGAGTATTCTTTGTAATTGTTTTGAAGTACTATATACTTTTTTCAAGTGTTAAATTACTGCATTTCTTTTTGTCCCTCCCTTGGCCATGAAATTTCAAAACCATCACATAGTGATCCACTTTTAAACATTTTACTATTGCTTCAGCCTTCTATATTCTTCTTGTATACCTACAACAAAGCATTTCTGCAAAAGTTTATCTTCATTAACAAAACTAGATAGAAGAATAAACTTTTGTAAGAATAGTTTGCAAATTAATTGCAGAGAAAGTTGTGTGAATATAACACATCATATTTTTTTCCCCTCCATCTTAAACAGAAAGGAAAAAATGAACATACTAAGCAAAATTAATACCTTTAATGATGGGTAGACACATCATGGCAAAACCCGTAACCATGCATACTGCAGTTAACAAAATAATAAATAATTTTATGAAGCAAATTACAGAACTTCTGAAAAACAAGCTGGTAATAAATCCTGTAAGGACGTTAATTAGCTCACAAATCACAAGCTTTTATACCATTAGATTCACAGAATGAACACCTTACAGTTTTATTGGCATTACAAACATTTAATGGTGCAAGTCATCTAGAGAAAAGACAAAGATTTATATTAAGATTTTCAAAAGCCAAGCCTAAAGATGCTCAATACTGCATCACAACTAACCATCTAATTTTGAATAGTTTCCATAAAATGTTAGTGTCCTTTTTACGATCACAGCACCTTCATCACATGTGACATACCAAAAGGAAAGTGTTAGGGTCAACATATTAAGCCAAAAGTTTTGAGAGCATACTTGGAAAGGTATATGGACAAAAGCTGAAAGAAAAAGCTGTCATTACTTATGTAACCAGGTCATCTATTTATTTCTTTTCCCCGATTACATGCGTTTTGCATATGCCTGTGTGTGTTATTAAAGCTTTTAGGTGCAAAGATGTAAATTACCTGTTCTTTTATGTTGCCCAAGTATTATACACTAGCTGGCACTCATTTTCCTTAAGTGATCTGTCAATGACTGACAAATGGCCGCAATCAAGCTTTGAATCCCCTCTCTAGTTCTCACCCAAGAGAGCATTTCATGATGCCTTTCTGTCCATTTGATTCATCCAACAGGCATCACGTCACAGCTCTTGAATATTTTATCTGTAATGAACAACAAGTTAAAATTCTCTATGAACAGATATTACCCATCTCCCAACAATGAATATTAGTAGGAAATAATATACTAACTCTTAAGGGGAAATGTGCGCAATTTGTGCAAAAAACAAAGCTGAATTTTTTTCTATCATTGATTTCATAAATTAGACTTTTGAGAATATGTTCACAGACTATTTTGTGTATATTCCACCTCTTAAGTTAATTTAGAAATTTAAATACCTTAGCAGTGCAACTGTGCCACATCCCTTTATCAGACACCATCTGTGTGTTTATTTTTGAGAGATTTCTTGGTGCAAATACTGAAGGCTAAGGCTAAAGGCAAAAATTTGTATTGCTCTGTTTGCTTTCTATTAGTGAATACCACATCACAAATGTAGTTTACATGGGGCTTATGTAAGTCAATATTATTTTCAATCTTTTCTGCAACTAACATTTTTTAACATATGTGTACCTTTTGCTCAAAAACTATTAAAGATAGTTTAATTAAATGTTCTGCGCTGTTTACTATAATGCAATAAAGATTTATGCTGTATGAACTTAAAATATAATGCATATTTTTAGTATTGCCTGATTATTTTGCAGTGAAAAAATATTACCTAATTAGTCAATGCTTCCAAAAAATTACAAAATCTGTAAAATGAAATGCATAAAAAATTCATACAGCTTAAATGTATATGCATCTATATAGAGCAAATATATACATTTACAGTTTAGTTGCATGATTGGTTTTCCAGGATAAGGCAGACTAATAAGTGAAAACATTTTCAAATTTCAAAATGCAGGGAGGGAACATTTTGATTTAGGATTTTAAAAAATTAACAATGTTTCTTATGGTCTCTCGAATGAAAATTTCATTTTTTACAATAAATAGTGTGGTAGATAAAAATTATTTTGTATGAGCGCTTATAATTAAGGATACACACATCTCCCTTAATAAGCTTTATAATTCCAATAATTATTATTGTTAATAATCAGTATTATTGCTATGCTTTTTCTTAGTGTAATACAGTGTTAGTAATAATGGGACCTATTAAGTATATTATTTAGATTACTTAGAGATGTTTTATTAAAAAGTGTCCACCTCGTCAGCATTCTCATTTATAATTGTTACAATCAGTTGGTGGCTGGAGCACTATTTAACCAGGCTTAGGTAAGAATAAAAAGTTTAAAAAATTATTTCATGTAATCTGAGTCCTTGGATTGGAAGGGAACTAACGAAATTAACAGTTCATTGTGAAATGTGTGGTGCACAATTTAAAAATGATGATGTTTTATTCTTTATTTTTGCTCCACTTTTAACCTATAATTCTTAACTTTCAGGTTTGGATAAAATTGAGTTTTTGCAGTCACATGAAAATATGGAGATATACCAAAAAGCATTTGATATTATAGAACACTATTTTGGTAGTGAAGAGGAGGATTCACGCGTAGCACCTTCTGTAGATCAAGATGCGCAACAGTACCAGTTCAATGCTGATCAAAGCGTACCTATGGGAGGCTTCCAGTTTTGAGTGGCTCATTATTTATTGCAGAAAAGACAAAAGGTGCCCTCAAGAGAGATCCGTTATGGTGAAACTTAAATATTATCACCACATAATAAGAGAAAACTAAAAAGACCCATAAAAACCTGTTAAAATTCTTAAATATTATTGAAGTCAGTATGCATAAAATTGTTAGATCAACAGAAAAGTTTATTTTGTTTTATGAAAGGTAATATTTAGTTTTCTCTTATTTCCAAAAGAGCTAAAAGAGTGGCATGTCCATTGTTTATCATGTCGGGCAGATTTGTTCAGTGCTGCATGTAGCGAGTTTAGCCTTAACTGATACATGTTCTGGTTTGTTGCTAAACTTCATCCATTTCTCCACCCATCCCCTTGATATTGAAGGCCGTATCTATTCCTGTTTCTGTGAAACATGCTCTATATTGGGCCAATTTAATTTCTTTTTTTAAGCATAATTATTTCATTCATTTAAAATATACTGAAACTTTCAGTTCGTATCTAAATAATTTTGGATTCATTTTTATCAATAAAAGATGTACAGGACCTTAAAGTGAACTTCAGTCATGTTCCTCAGTTTTGAACAATATAATGTGAAATTCTCTCACAATGAATTCTGCTATCTTTTGTTAAAACTTAATTGCAGTGTAAATTCTAATATGATTTTCAGAGTATTCCATGTTAAGTTCTTTATTTCACAAAATAAAAGTCCAGCTAGTCCAATTTGAACTTTTCATTTCCCCTTACAGCATTCCACTCTTACATTGGGAAGAGCTCTTGTAAATAGAACTTATATGGGATGGTAACAGTAATGTGCCAATAATACATGTTATTCTTTAAGACATAGCCCAAGGTCAGATTGTTGCGAGAATATAGCTGTTCGTGCAAGTACACTATCGACTTCATAAGACAAAGAAATGAAATTTAAGAACCAGGTATGTCTGGTTACTTTTCAAAAGCTTGAAATTTAATTAGAGTGAAGCATGTTTTTCAAAGTGTGCAGTTGAACTAAAACAATTATGCTTGAATAACTTTTGAATGTTATTACGAATGTTGTTACATCTATTCTCTGTTAATTTAAAGTTACGAAAGCATACGTAAAAATAAGTAAATCATTGGCAGTCTCATATATGTATATATTTTTATTCTTACTTCAAAATTAATTTTAAATGGTGGCATTTTTTTCTTTTCTTTCTTTTTTTTCAGTACAAAGAAAATATGTAGAGAAATATAATATATCAATTAAACATTTGTAAAGCTAGTAAGCTTGGCTATACAAATTATTCTGAGACAGCTTAAAAGAATAAAGAACGTAGTGTTCTCAACAGGTGTAGTCAGGTTGCACTCAAGGTAATTTATTTGTGTAAGCATTTAAGTACCTATTGACACACACACACACAGTTCACTGAAACTAATTTTATTTCTCATTCCTACAAACGTTGCCTTGCTCTCTTATATGTACCTAAACAGAAAGGGTCAAGAAAAATAAAATCTTATAATATTAAATATTTTGTGTTGCATTGTTCTGGCAGATCACTTTAATAACTAGTGAAATATAATTGCTGATATATACAATTCCAATATTTAGGTTATGTTTCATTGCTAGTGCTGTATTAGATTTGTGCTTCTTGTCATAGAACTTAATTATTCAGAGGAAAATAATTGAAACTTAGAAAATTGTTCTTAGTATTGGCTTAAGCAAAAATACTTTTGAAGAGGGATTTTAAAAGCTTCATGTTTTCAGATAGGTTTATTGTAGTGCAAGCTGCTGCCACTAGAAAATAGGTAGTGTAATTGAAATTTAGGACATTGTATGCTTTTTCTTTAAAAACAAAGAAAAATATCTATGGAAAAAATAAATATTGGCTTTTATGTCTTTGTTATTATAAATAATGTATTGTATTATATAAATTATGAAGGATTTCCAGAACAGGATTATTCTAATATATGGTTGTTAACTTAAAACCTTAATATGTGTGCATATAAACTATGAAGTATTAGTAGCATGTGTACTTTTATTAGAAATTCAGTATGCTTTAAGCATTATAGATGCTATAAAATATTCTTTTTTTAGGAAAATACAATGAGCCTTTCCACAGAGAATGCTGTTTGGGGTCATTTTATAAGCTTAAGAAAAAAGAAGTATATACATTATATGCACATAAAGCATTGTTAAGAAAAACATGCAAATCTTAAAAAGCTAAACTTGTGTCTGCTTTGGAAAAATAAATAAATAAACAAATCATATATTTATATAATTAGCATTTTTCAGGCTATGTTTTAGAGTTCATAATACATGGTCTTTGGTTATAAATGTTTTGTCCCCATTAGGATGATGTCATTATACATATCATATGAACAAATTGATTTAACATGGAATAACAATGCATCCTTTTTTCTTCTTTTTGTGAACTGAAATACTTGAAACTCATGAGATAGAATTATTGGTTTAAGGCCTTCTTTATTCTGTGTTATTGTGAACTTCCTGTATTTGGTTGACAGACTAAAGAACTTTTATTACTGAGCTTGACGAGGACGCAGACTACTCAGCACACACTAAACGAACTGCCAGTAGTACGATAATGGTATTCTTGAACAAACTCTTGTAGCTGACTTGTGAGGATTTCAACCAAACAGCAGTTCAGGAGGAAAACAACAGGTATACTATATACCGCTCCCTTTATGTTTTCTATTATTTTTCACATCATGGAGCTAGGTTATAACTTAAAGAAGGCTTGTCTGAAATGGAAACATTTCCTCTGCCCCTACTTTTAGGTATTTGATATGCAATGGTGCTCTGTAAATATGTAGTCTCCATTTTAATTTGTACAGAGAGAAAACATATTTTTCATAATGACTTAGCTTTAAAAATTGAATGCAAAGAGAGTTATCGAGTCTTAGTTACTGTGCAAGCTCATTTGTTTTGATTTGTAAACTTGTACTACATTTTGTAGACCTGTGGTTCTTACTTCTGAACTGTTGTGATGAAATTCTCCAGCCCTACAAATAACTGCTAAAGCAACACTGAGACTAAGATAAGACTGTTCCTAGCTTACTTTTCGACTGAAGACGAAAGTAAATGTAATATATTATACAATGTATACAGTACTTTAGATGACTGATACGCATTGGCTAATTAACGAGAAAATGTTTTTTGTAATTTTTAATAAATTCATCTGTGATATATCTTTTAACATTTTGAAAACTTCACCTTCACAAGAATGCAATATTCTTTGCAGTGTTGAGAAATATGCCGTTTACCAAGTGAAAAGAAACTACTTATGAAACAGATGTTAATATTTGGCATTATGAACATTAGTATTTTGAACTCAAAGAAGAAGAAGAAGCAGCAGAAGAGTAAGAGCAAAAGTGGAAATAGTGGGAGTGTAAATCACTAAGTTTCATAACTGCCTTTAAAACCAAAACTAGTCAAATAGCACCCTTATTCTTGTGAAAAAAAGATTTCTTGTGTTATTTCTTAAATCTCATGGTTTGTACTCCCACAAAATCTTTGAAAATTCAGATTATTGTAACAGATAAACAAGTATTCCTGAATCAGGAGAAAGAAGTGTATACAAAACTAAATATATTGCTTTAAATATCGTTGTTTACTTTTTTTAATAATTATTATTTAAGGACCATGGTTATTTTTTAAGGAGAATTGCAGAAAATAACTGAGATTTTGCGATGTGTACTCTCTCTGTCCTTTAGAATTGCTTAGTGCAAAAATACCATAGATTTAAGGTATTATAGAATTGCTTAGTGCAAAAATACCATAGATTTGAGGTATTATAGAATTGCTTAGTGCAAAAATACCATAGATTTGAGGTATTAAAGGCTGTTGCACAGTTCTCAATAAAATTTAACCATGGCAGTGTCTACATTTCACTTTTTCAACCCCATTCTCTGATATAAAACAAATTAAGGGGGGAAACGGGTGAAAATGTGACCAAAAATGACAAAATTTCATTTTTGTGTTTTTTGTACCAAAAAAATACTAGGTGATTTGAAGTGCATATATGCAAATTTTTAAGGCACTAAGTGCCTGGAATTTGCTCTAATTACATCATATTTAAAGGTATACGTTATTTAAATGTCCCTGAGAAGGCATGAAATTGCTGCATGAAGCAAACAATCTGGTTTTTTTTCCACCGATTTTTGTGGGATTCTTTCTGTGAAGGTTAATTTCTGATTTGTCACTGAGCCATGTGATCGTATAACATTGTAGCAGCAGCTCTGCCGGTAGATGCCATGTAACATCAAATTAAATGTTGTTTCATTTACATAAGCCAGAGACAAATGTAAATAATACTGTGATGAAAGGTTAGATGAGCAAGAATGTGGTGTACAAAAGAAAAATTTAAGGCGGAAACAGCTGGAGGATAATTGGGAACATATACCTACTGTAAATAATGAAGACTGTAAATATATATTGCTGGACACCAGTTATACTGTCATCATTGGTGAAGGACCTGAAGTGTAATGGCCACAATCAAAAGCTTTTGTACACAGGATTTGGCACTGAAAGTCTTGACTTATGCCATAAATTAGAGTTGTGCTTGTAATAGGGGGGGGGGGGAAAGAGTACAAATTACACATCTAAGCTGGACACTTCTACAAGTCATTATTTCTGGTTAACTGCATGCAAACTCTTGAAGTCATTTTTCCTTGCTTTAATTTTTGCTACACTTTTATTCATTTAAAACAAAATTACATACACAAATTAGGTGTTAGAGGGCTGAAAGTTTTACTGTACATTCTATAAAGCATAACAAAAAAACTGACACATGGAATTTAGGATTAACTTAGTACTTTTTGAGATAAATAAAATGTGTGTGTGATTACAATAGTATATTATGCAACGAGACTATAATGGTAGTAATTCAAATGCGAGTATTATTATTAACCGAGTGAGCGAAGCAGAGCGAGGTTAATAATTATCATACAAGTATTTTAATCACCATTATAATCAAGTTTCATACGACTGTTTATGCTCGACCATGTATCTAAATTAAAGATTTCATAAGTATTCCTTTCTGGTTTGAGTGATGTGTTACAATTGTTATTCCTTTATCTATGGTTACAGGTCGAATACCAATACTTTAATGAGGCCCATTAAAGTGCTGCTACCAGTCGTATAAATACTACATTTTGGCATCGTCGAGCATAAAAATGTTTAAACGTTTACTATGCAGGTCATATTTTTTTTTTTTTCTTTTCTTTCTTTCCTTACAGTTAAGATATTACAAAACCCATGTGCCAAGTTTTTCTAAATGAGTTTCTGGTTTTGTTTAAAAAAAAAAATTAAAAAAGTGGAGTGAATTTCATTTTGAAATTTGCAAATTTTTTGAAAGAAAATTTTCAATAATTCAAAAACTAATTGACACACAAAAAATGAAACTCTGCCAAACAGTTCCACATAACACCCCAAATATGTGTACAAAAAATTAAGTATGTAGCTTTAAAATTGTGCAAAATAGAAATTTCACCCATCACTCCCCGCTTAATGAGGTTTTAGCAAAGTGAAACATGATCATTTAGGGTTTAGTGGTGACCTAACCAAATAATAGTGCATTTGCTTAATGCTTTCTGCAGAATGAAATAGAAAGTTGTGTATTCTTATTATTTAAACCAATACTGTTGCTGTTGTGAAAAGATGTGCTTTAGGTGAGGAACTTAGGAATAGGAAATTTTAATTGGAAAATATCTGTCTAAACTGATAGTGTAGTAAACAGGGTACTAGGATTTCCTACAAACAAAAAATAAGTTTTTCTGCTGTGAAGAAGATTATATCAGTGCTAAGATTTTATTTTAGAGGAGCATTTAACATTGCAGTTTGCAATATTCTAATATTTATTTAAAGGTGAGTCGGAATTGTTACACTAACATCACTTAAGTTTACTCACTTAACATGTTTCGGGAAACCGTTGTTCCCATCCTCAGAAGGTTAATTCGACTGGCCCGTGTTGTTGGTGTTTCCGTTTTTTGGACTGGATCCTGTGGTGGCATCTTGTGGTGGAGAAATGTACTTCCAGAGAGGATTTGGTGGTGGCAAATCAAAATTCATTAGATGTGTGTTGTGTTTTAGAATGGTGATCTTCTCCCATGCATCTAATTCGGCTGCAAATTTGGCTGGTTTGACTAATGTAATATTGGGTTTGATGTTGTGATTAGTGATCCAAAAATGGTGTGAAACTGCAGATTTGTCCATTTGTTTGTATTTAATATATCTCATGTGCTCCTTTAGCCTAGTTTCTAGGTTTCTTTTTGTCTTACCTATGTATACTTTATTGCAATCTGAACAATTGATTTTATAGATTCCAGCTTTTTTGTCTTGTGGAATGGGGTCTTTTAACTTGTTACAAAGTAATTTCTCTATGTTAAATTTGTTCTGTGGAGCTAGGCTGATGTTATGTTTCATGAAAATCTTCTTAAATTTGTGAAAAGTTCCTGGGTGGTATGTGAATTTCTTGAACTTTAGCTCTTTATCTTGCTGGCTGAGATTTGTTGTGTTTCTGATGTGCATCTGTCGTTTGAATTTTGCAATTTTTTTGTCAATAGTTGTTTTGTTGTACCCATTATGTATTGCTGTGTCTACTATATGCTGGTATTCTAACTGGTATTCTTTTTTATTTAAGGGGGTATATACCAGTCTATGTGTTAGGCTGTTTAGTACTGCATGTTTGTGTGTGGTTGGATTGAAACTCTTATTTTTTATGTAATTAGTAGAGTGTGTTGGCTTCCTGTATATGCCAAAGGTTAGGTTCTTTTGTTCTCTGATGATTTTTAGGTCTAAAAATGGTAGCATGCCTTCTTTTTCTATTTCTATGGTGAATTTTATTGATTGGTTCTGTAGGTTTAGTAAGGCTAAGGAGTCTTGTATGAACCTGTTAGGGACAACAGCGAAGATGTCGTGAACATATCTGTGCCAAACTTAAACATGTATGGAAAGGAAGTTGTTGTGTGTTTCTAAGTAGCTCATAAATAAATCTGCCAAGAAGGGTGAAAGTGGGTTGCCCATGGTTAGACCAGTTGGTTGTTGATAGAGTAAAGTTGTTGTTAAGTTGTTGTTAAGTGAGTAAACTTAAGTGATGTTAATGTTACAATTCCGACTCACCTTTAAATAAATTCAATACACATCACTGTTTCTAGCTTCTTTTCATTACAATATCAACGTATTCTAATATTTGTTTAAGTAGCATATCTTCAATTTATTTTCACATATATAAACTCAGGAAACACTCTTACTTTTAGTGCTAAATATATGTTGTATTTTGATTAAAAAGTGTTATAGTAAACTATTTTAGACAGCAAGCCCTAAAAGTAGAACTTCTAACACAGTGCACATGAGCTAAAAGCTTTAGATTTTCACACTAATGTTATAATCTTTATTGTGACCAACTTTGGTTTTAAGTCAATCACATTGCAATTACTCTTTGTATTTGCACATGTTTAATAACTCAACTTGGATTAATTAGGTTTTACTTTACATTGTCTTTTTACATGATTAATTTCTTATGGCGTTCGCAATATCTGTTCACAATACAAATCGTCATACTTCAATTTATTGCAATTTGCTGTAGAGTTAACCTATATATGATATTGGCAGCCTTCTGCTTTCTTTGATATAAAATGCTATTCTTTTACATAAAGATTCAGTGGTGGAAATTATGAATTCAGAAGAAACCGAAATGCAAGAGCCAGGTGAAATTACAAAAGCAGCATAAAGAATAACTATGTACTTACCCAAAAAAATCCAGAAAGCAATATGACATAGCATTTAATTGTTTAATTGCCTGGTTTAAGGCAAAACATACTGAAAATAATTTAGCTGAAAATGACTAGCGAATCAACAAAACATCTGACATCTCCCTTTTTTTTTTAACATCATTTCTTTTGCTTCAAGAACTGCTTTGTGAATGTGATTTCTCTTGGTTTCAGTAATCAATATCATATTATTGATATTTTACAAATTCAAGCACTGTCTAAAAATTAGTATATGCCACATGTGTTAAAAGTGATTTTATTTTGCAAACATTCCTACTTGCAAAACATAACCCTACTTTTACCCTTGTATCATAATCTACTATTAAATGCTTTAGATTTAGTACACCAACATCATTAATAGTTTATTCAAACAATGACAAAGTCTAATAGAATACAATTATTTCCTGGCCTTATAAGCCATGGTCTAATGAGTTTTGAAGTTCCCGACGTTTCCCCAAGGACTGTGCTTGGCATATTCATGGTGACCGTTTACTGGCCAGCATTTACAAATGACAAAGTCATTTGTTCTTATTCTTCAGTGGTGTCTAACTGACTTGAGCTGCAGCTTGTTGCTGTTTAAGGTGGCAATATTTTATGATGGTGAAATGAACTTCCAGGGGCTATCTGGTAATAGTAAATCAAAATTCATGTGTTGTTTCTGTTTTATGATGAAAATTTTCTCCCTTGTTTCAAGCTTGGCTGTCTTTCTTGTATACATGCTCAAATGAAAATATACGGATGTTAGCATATTGAAGGCTAACTCTATTTGATTATAAAGACATCACTGGCTCTATTCTTTGGTTGTACAATAATGATTATTAAGCTTTTTTTATGTACACAATAAAAATGCTGTAATGCAAACCTCTGGCTACAAGATATGTATACTTGTAGGTGTGACATATTGTGTGACTAATTTCAGCTGCATAGCTTTCTGTGTCAATTTGAGTTTTTTTTAAAAAAATATACTTTGTTATTATTGAAGGAGAGGATAATAGTAACCAATTTCTTTATCTCTGAATTTTCTATTTTGAGAAAATAAGGCTTGTAACACTATTACAGGATTTAGGTTTTATGTACATCTTTATTGAAGAAAAACCCCAATTTTGCAATTTCTGTTCCCTTACATTTTTTTCTTTCACAGAATTAAAATATATGAAAACATTTTTGTTATAATCTGTATTATAAACAGAGAAAATTTTGTGTGTGTGTGGGGGGGGGAGGGTAATCTCAAAAACCACTCTACCACCGATTTTCATAATTCACCATTGAAAAGTCCAAGTCTCCAACAGACATACAGCTATAAAACATCTTCTAATTATATTGGGATGGGGTGATGCAGTGGAGCCCCAACGGATATCCTGAGATTTGCAGGGTGATCCTGACGGAGGAGGCGGTCGTGCCCGTAAGATGCAAGCGAGCTGTGAGGATGCGTTTGGGAGGCCAGTAGTCAAGGAACCTTGTGGGCATCTTCACATCCAGATGGCAAGCGACGAATGAAGACCTTTTAAAACTGAAAAGCCAACAGCTAAGGTTTCCAGCAGGGTGATCCGGTGTAGTTGTATTGCCCTACCCAGACAAAGGGGCCTTCCCCAAGCTTCAACAACTATGGCACCATACTGTGTGGTGAAGAGGATCAATGATGTAGTCTACAGCATCCAAAGGCTGCCCTGAGGGAAGATAGTGGTACACCTAGATCGTTTAGCCCACTATGACAGTGTTGTGTTGGTTGGGATGACCTGCCCTGAGGAGGGAGCAATGCAGCACTGTGCGCAAGTTACCTGTAGTGCAGTGCCTCCCAGTTCATCTACCTGGCCGTGGGTTAGGCTAAGGCTGGTCCCCCTCTAGAACAATGGGCACATGGAACAATAGCCATTATGTGCCCCTTCCCCGATTGAGAGGATTGCTTTTGGCCTTTCAAGTAGGTTCTTCTTGAAAGTTCCACTTTGTAGTGGGTCCCATATAAGGAGCTGCTCTTGCCAGGACAGTGGAGTTTAAGAAGTTATGAAGTGAAAAGTGAACAGCGAAAGTGGACAGTGCCAGTGTAGTTCAGTTGTGAGTTGTCATTCAACAGATCAGTTGTGTTGTGTTCCGAGTGTGTGCAAAAGTGTCTCAAGTGTAACAGTTGTGCTACACTGAGTGCCTAAGTAATAAAGTAACTGTTGTTCTTATTTGTTGCAATATTAAAAAGGATTTACAGAGGCCATTGTACTTGAATACAAAGACAAAGTTATAAAAGAACATGCTTGCAAAGTAGGCCTTGAGTTTTGTTGAGAATGCCATGGAGTAGAAAATAGGTGTTGTTACTCACAGAATATGTATGTAAAATAAGACAGTTCCATAGATTGCATTCCAAGCAATATATATGTAGACGGTCACGATTTAGCAATTAAGACAGAGCAGAACAAAACAGAATTGAATCTGCTTATAACTGTACATTTCGCAATACCAATGCCAACATATTTTGATAACCCTCATGTAAGAAAGTTTTGTTTTATTCCCTTTGTACAAGAAGGTATCGTAAAGTTCTAATTATCACTCAAAGTTGTTATGGTGTATCAATGAAATTTTGTCAGTGTCATTATTGGTCTCTAAGTGAGAAAATCAACATTTTGCGTCCTTTGTTTTCTTTTTTTTTATGGGTAGTGACTAAAGTGTAGGATGGAGAAGATTGGGGCTCCCAACATTATAAAGATTCTTGCATTTCAAGGGTAATAGTGCCTAGGAAATTCATGATGAGATGGTGGCACTTTATGGAAATGATTGTCCATCTTATGACACTACTGTGAGGTAGAAAGGTCCCTCAGAGATGAGCCAAGACCTGGAAGACCATCATTGATGGACGACGTGGCCCAGTGAACAAAGTGGAGTGTTTAATCTTGGAAGACAGATGAACAGCCATCCAAGTGATCATGAATGAAACTGGTCTCAGTTATGGTAGTGTGTGGAAAATAATTATTCATGATCAGCTGCACATGTCTAAGGTGTCTGCATGGTGGGTTCCAAGTTTGGTAATCCCTTTCCAGAAACAAACATGGCGTGACGTTTTACAACAGCTGTTGATGCTGTGGAAGCGGATGAAGAGGATTTTTTTGATCATCTGGTATAACCATGGATGAATGTTGGATCTATCAATATGATTCAGAGACCAAAACCATGAGCAAAGAGTGGAAGCATGCTGATTTCCTTCACCCCAAGAAGGCAAAGGTGCAAAACTCAGCAGGGAAGGTTATGCTCCCAGTTTTTGGGACTGTTATGGAGTCTTCCTTACAGACCTTGAAAAGTGCAAAACTATCACTGGTGCATACTACAGCTATCTTTGAACAAGTTGTTAAACGTCTGATTCAGAAATGCTGCAGTATGCTCTCCAGAGGCGTTGCTGTCCTAGCTGACAATGCATCAGTTCACTCGTCTCAAGTCAAGTTGACAAAACAAAGCCACCTGCTTTGAGGTCTTGCAGCATTTCGATTTTGCACCTAGTGACCTTTTCTTGTTCCCAGAAATGAAAAATCTGTTACAAGGTCACCAATTTGACAACACAGATGACATCATTCATGAAGTGGAGGAGTGGTTTAAGGTGCAATTTGCAGACTTTTACAATAACTGTATTCGGATGGTCAAACACTGGGAAAAATTTGTAAATCTGGATGGTGACTATATAGAGAAGAGTTCAGAACTACAAATCAAAACAAAATTTCTGTCAGTTTGTTTAAAGGTGATAATTAAAACTTTACGATACTACCTCGTATGTTATAAACAAGATCGTTAATAGGATATGTTAAATAATTGTACAAAGAGAGAAAATTTGTCCAGCTAACATTAGAAACCAGTCAGTCAATATATTATAATTAACAACTCTCAATATTATTTTTCTTCTTCTTTTTCAAAGAGAAGGTACAAAGGTTTAAAATTTCACCTACTGCGATTATTTAAAAACAATTACTTGACCATTCTGGCCTATGATTGTTTCATCGCCAAAGGGTACTTAGAGGCTATGCAGCATTTCAGAACTTGAAAGACTGCTGAGGGAGGTTAACCAAGTCAGAAGTGTTTCACGTGAATATCAGGAGTTTTCATTCATTTAGGAATAACCAGGGCTGTTCAAAATCACAATTGAAAAGGTTAAATGGGAATGTTCACCATAATCTTCTAGATTATTCTACACCAATTTCATAAGGAATGAGGGAGATACATGAAATTACTTAAATGATTCAAGTTTAAAAAGCTACCTATGCAACATTGGCAGCCAGCTAATAGTATATAAACATACAGGACCCCACCTAATAGCATATCAGCAATCTTCAAGTGCATAATTTTTAATAGAAAAATCATGTTAATTTGAATGTGAACCAAAAGGTTAAATATTTCATGCAAATAAGTTTACTTTCCATTTTATTTTATTAACCTTTTAAAAACAAATGATTAGTTTTTCCTGCTATTAGAGTTTAGTTTTATGATGTATTGGTATAGTTTACACATCAGTGACAGCAATAAACTTCAGAAGAAAAAGAAAAATGTAGTCGGTGACATCAGTGACATAAATACAACTCAGTGAGCAGCAATAAATTATTCACAAAGGTTAAGCTAATAATATATTTAATTACTGAGATCTAAAACAGCACACAGATGTCACTATAAAAATTAAGCTTGCACACAAGCAAGTATATGTTCATTTTCAGAATAATAAACTTCACCTTTCAGATAAAGTTTTCTCAATCTTCTCAAATTCTTTAATGGAAAAGTTGCATAAATATTTCCCTATTGATTGAGGAACTGAAATGCGACATGTTTTCATCTGAATAAATCTGCCCTCATAAAACAAAGGATCATAACTCCAATGTTATCTTATCTCTTTGCTATCTTCTTTTGTTTCATTACGTCATTAAGTTATATTTTTTTATTAAAAAGAAAGAGCAGAGAAATAAAGTGACCTAGTTAATTGACAGTTGTTGATTTCAATACCTACAATTGTTCTAAGATAAAAACTAGAGTATTTAACACTGGCACAGTCGGTAATATATGTAAGTGCAGCTATGCAGTTTTTTTGTGAAAGATAATGATTAAAACCTTGAAATAAAAGTCAGCTTTGCAGCAAATAGTGAATGATCTGATCTTCTTGAACCATTAAGATGCAACATCAGGTATGAGTACAGCAAAATCCTGAAGTACTGGAGGAATTACAGTTATTCAACTTGATAAATATGATGAAACAGTTGCAGATTTTGATATGTACATTGAAAGGCTAACAGCATTTTTCGAAGCCCAGAGGGTTCCTGATATGAAAATAGTCCAGTGCTGCATGTTGCTTATTGGACCAAAGCTGTTCATCTTACTAAAAATCTTTATGCAGAAGAATATAGATATAAAACATTGGGTGAATTAAAAAGGTTCTGAAAGAACATGTTAAACAGAAGGCAGCACAAAGGTTAAACTATATTGTAGTATATGTCAAAATTACAAGAACTGGCCACTCCATGTGAGTATCCCGAAGCTATCCTAAACACAATATTATGGGATGTTTTCGTAAGTGGTCTTAGATAAGAAAATGTTCTTGATTGTGTGTGTTTTTATTTTTAGGACAACATAAGTGTGGATAAAACTTTGCAAATAGCTTTGGCTATTGAAAAAGCCATGTTGCAAGCAAATAAAACATTGCATACCCCACAGGCAAGCATTACTATCAATATGCTAAACAAGAACAACAAAAAATTATCAGGAGCTAGCATAAAAACAAAAATTTGCCTTCCAAAACATTGCAGTGTTTAAAATGTGCTAAATATAACCATGCAGCAAAAATGTGCAGGGCTAAACATTTGTTCTGTTCTTACTGCAAAAAGCAGAACGACAATGGGCAAATCTGTTTTAAAAGGGGCTTAAGGATATAAAAGAGGTAGTTGTTAATTCTGATGAAGCCTCGCTACCCATCTTCTCTGTTAAGGCTTCATCCATGGATGTTCCCCATATGGTTAATAATGTTTTTATAAATGGAATTACAAATGTCGGTATGCAGAGATTGATACTGCCTCTCCAGCTACAATTGTTAGCAAAAAAGTCTTCAAAAGAATACCAAGGCTAGGTACCTTCGTCCTTCATCCACAACATTTAGGAGCTACAACAAAAATTTTATAAAGCTTGTGGAGTAGTTAATATAAAAGTTGCATACAGAGGCGCCACCTGTATGCTACCACTGTACATAGTTGAGCAAGATTATTCATCTATAATGGGTAGAGACTGGATCAATACATTAAATATCCTTAATACTCAGTGTAAATAATGTATTTTCCAGTAATTCGGAAATAAATGACTGGCTACATAAAGCTTGTTTTGCAAAAGTGTTCGACCTGTCAAGGATTTATTGTGTAATCTTGAAAGAAAGCACCCAACCAGTATTTAAGCGAGCTAGGCCCTTACCTTTTATGCTACTCTCAGGAGTGGAAAATAAGTTAGAAAAATTGGAGAGGGAAGGAATAATCAGCAGAGCACTATATTCACAGTGGACAACACCCATAGTACCTGTCCGGAAACTTAATGGCGATATTTGCACATGTGGAGACTACAGTCAGATGATCAATCCTTAACTAAATATCCCTCCAGGCAGGACAGGAGCCTTGGCTATCAATACTGCATTTTTGCATATTGTCACTGAAGAGTTAAAAAAAATACTAGCCATAAATACACAAAGGATTATTCCATGTTTATTGCCTTATATTTGGCATTGTATCTACCCCTGCCATATGGCAAATTTATGTAGAATCATAAATCTGAGACATTACTGGTGTGACTGTTGTCCATGATATAGAATAAAGCCAGGCACTTAAAAACCTTAGAAAGTTTGTTTAAAAGGCTCACAGAAAATGATATACAATTAAATCCTGACACATGCAAGTTTTTACAGAAAGAAGTAACATTCTTAGGCCAATTAGCGAGTAAAGATAGTTTTAAGAATAAAGATAAAAATTAAATTTTGGTTTATTTATGAACACTCTTTAACTGCTGTGATCCTTAGTGTCCCATTTTATATTTGGCATGAAAGACTGGAAATTTTGCTTAGAAGCATCTTTATTGGGCTTGAGGCTCCTTTACATGCCGTAAATCTACAACATGGACCATCTGCCTATTTCCCTTCTGAAGGAAGCCATGCCAAGGTATTTTATGCCCGAAAAAACCCATCACCCTCCACTGGGTTTGAACCTGCGACCTTGGGATAGAGTTGGCAGATACTCTCTTGAAGTGTGAAACTTCAGATGCGTTAGATGTTATATCTTTAATGGGAATGGGCAAGTTTTATGTTAGGTTCTGCAATAACCTGTCATCCTTGGCTGAACCGCTTTGACCTGACACGGTCTCATCCAACCTTCATATGGACAAAGTTGCAGCAAGAAAGTTTTTAAAAAATAAAAAATGAAATTTCATCTGAAAGAGTTCTCATCTGCTATGATCCATCATTGCCATTGCTATTCTGTGTGGATGCATTTCCTTTTGGGCTAGGAGCAATTTTAGCTCATAGGGTAGGGAACAAGGAACTACCTTTAGCTTTTGCTTCCAGAACACCTGTACTATCTGAGAAAAACTTAAATAGACAAAGAACTTCTTGCCATCACATATATGGAAGAAGAATTGCATTAATCATAGACAACAGAACTCTCACCCATTTGTTTGGAAAAAAACAAAAACTGCTTGTACACAGTGCAACTCATCTGCTACATTATGCTATATTCTTACAGATGTTGAACTTTGAATTTAAATATAGGAAATCTGATCAACATGGTAATGCTGGTTGCATCTCAAGGCTTCCACTTTCTTCAAAACAGCTTGAAAATGAAACAGTTCAAGAAGACTTAACAACAGTTCTCCACTTTGAGCAACTTAATCAACTGCCCATTCTACCACAGGTTATTAGAAAAGCAACTGTGGAAGACCATCAAACTAGGGAAATTTATGAAAAACTTAAGAGATGAGTTCCTATTGGTGCTAAGAGTGGATGCATATTATTGGGATCAGAGTATCCATAGCAAGGAGGTTCCAAAAACCGGTTTTAGATGAACTACATGATGCACATCTGGGAATGGTTGAGAGCTTTGACATGTTCTGTTGTGTACTGGCCACATATTGATAAGGGCATAAAAAAGTTATGTTGCAATTGCACAGGGAGTGCTTTGTTTCAGAGACAACCGCCAAAAACCTCAAAAGCATTACTAGGAATATCCCTTCAGTGCATGGAATACATTCATATCGACATTGCAGGGCCATTTTTTTCTTTTCTTTCTTGTATTGGATGCATATTCCAAATGACTAGAAGCATTTATAGTACCCTCAACCTCTACTAGAGCAGCTATAAATGTTTTGGAATCTTGTTTGCATGATATGGACCACCAAGAACCCTTGTTTCTGACAGTGGATCTGCTTTCACAAGCCATGAATTCCAATCATTCTGCTACTTTCACAAGCCATGGATTCCAATCATTCTGCTACTTTCACAAGCCATGAATTCCAATCATTCTGCTACTTTCACAAGCCATGGATTCCAATCATTCTTCAAATTGTATGCAGTCAAACACATTACATGTGCTCCTTTTGATCCTGCATTAAATGGACAAGCTGAACAGTATGCGTACACTTTGAAGAATTACAGAGAGATAGATTGCAAAACAGACTGAACTCATTTCTGTTTGCTTATCAGTGATCCCCCATGAGAAACTGAAACCAGACCCAATCAAATATGTTTTCGAAAGATTGTGGAATACTACTAGCTTCCATGATAGAAGCTTTTAAAGGAGGAAAGGTTGTCATCCAAGACTACAGATCACCTGACAAGAAATGGCTTTTGGTACTGTCATAAATGATGGACATTTTTATCACTATGAATGAATGTACTGCTGCTATGGGGTTCTACAGGATATGAGGCCAATACTTGTGCATTGGATGGCTGGTTTTGCCTTGATGACTGCTGTTTTCTCAGTAGTTACTCTCCAACTTCCCTTGATATTTGGATTTGTTAAGATCACATTACTTGCAGGGTGAATGGATATCACTAACATGAAGACAGCTAAGTTTCTTTAAAATATTTCATTTTTCTTTGTGATTGCCAAATAATTTGGTGTGGTTCTCTGGTTCCTTGAGCAGGTATTAGTTCAGGTAGAATTACTTTTTCAATACAGTTTACTTCTGCTGACTTTATAAGAAATAATTAAACATCAATGGCTTCAAAAGCATGAATGAATGTTTCTGCACTTGCAATGTCCAGCCAACCCAGCTTTGGGTTTACATGTTGTATCCACTCCATCTGATGGCCCTTTCCCATTACCAGTCTCTTAAAAGTTCCATTAAATAGATTTAAGTCCATGGATTTCAGCAAAGTAACTGAAGGGAAGAAAAAAAGTTGACTTTGTTTTTATACTGACCAGTTGGCCCATCAGTAAATACACATGTTTTAATCCCACTTTCTTGAAGAGACTTGGATTGGTAGTAAATGGGTCCACATGGCAGGAGCTTAAGAAATGGAACAGTTAGGATAGCATCTTGGTTTATAGTTTTCTGCTCCTGCATTGCAATCCTCCACAACACAATAAACACCAGTGTGCAAAGTGAGCTGTTTTCTTTCTGTATGACACTTAAGTATGTAGTTTTCCGAGAAATCTATATTCGCAACAGCTTTTGTTTCATGCATGGCTTCCTTTAGATTTCTTGTATAACTGATTGTGGATGATTTGAAGGTGTACCAGAAAATGAGGGTTCTGTTTTACTGTTACTGCAAGAAGTTCCACTTGTGTTGCTACAATTTTGTCTTTGCATTGTACTTTAAAGTGAACAATCTCTCTCCCTTCTTGTTAATCTGCTTATCTTGTTTCTTTAGCCACTCATAATAGAAGATAAAATAGTTATTTTCAATCTTGAATCAGAAAGACCTTTTCCTTGCAGATTGTGCACTTTCCAAACATACAGTCTTCTAGTTCTTTCCCCACCCAACACAGGACAGAGATTTTACAATTTCACTGACATCAATTTTATAATTTGCAGCTATTTCATCTTTGGTAATTCAAACTGAATATTGAGTGCTTAACACATTATCAAAATCAGCTGTTGCTTCCTGAGAATTGAAATGTTGGGAACAAATTTTCACATAGAAAAATAAGAACTCTTCAATTTTGATATTCCACAGAGTGACTACTTGTACTACTTCCTAGAACCGCCGCCAGAGCAGACTATGGATGGAACATTGTCACCTTCACCACTTCTGGTTGACAATAAAGGAAATTAGCCTCCAAAACATGTTCCAGGAAATTTAAAAGTGAGTTTTGTTTTGTATTATTAATGGACTCAGTTTTAACTTTTAAATGATTTTAACAACATTGTCAGCAACTTCTAATATATGAAGATGCTACATAGTTATGGTTTATTTGCCTTGAGTGGCAGAAACTAAATTTTAATTGATGCATTATTTTCTCTTTCCCATTACTTGTTATATGATGCAGTCATTTTATGGTGAGGCCACACATTGCGCATATGCATGCTCCACACACTATCTGTTACACTGGGGGATTTTTTCATTCCATAACTCCCACGTTACTTACAAGTGATAGTAACATGTAGTGTACTAACCTGTTGGAAGTGGTGTCCATCTGCATGAAGACATTCCTGGCATCTGCAGATGAAATTTCTGTTAACATGCATAAGTTCTTCTTGTGTAATGTTCATAATTTCTGTTTTTATATTGTTAAGTTTGCCTACAGTGTAGGGATTGTTCCTATAAACTTTACTTTTTAGGGTTCCAGGGAATGGGTGGCCACAATCCTTTAGAAATTACCCTGTCATCAAAAACCATCTGTATGTCTTCCAAGGAGTTTAGATCAGTATGGGCTGTGGCAGAATCGTGTTGGAAATATTCATATTCTCTCTCATTATCTGACAACATTTGAAAAAATGGTACAAGAATATTTCTGCGGTAGCCATCAGAATTTATATTGCTAAAAAATAGGGACCCTATTTTGCTGTTACAGAATACCATACACTGATTTTGACATCATGCAATAGAACTTCATGAGTTAAATGAGGATTCTGTGTGCTCCAATACCTATTATTCTGTTAGGCAACATGACCATTTAATGAAACCATGCCTCACCTGAAAAAGTTATTAAATGTGGGTCAACAATACTGTCAAAGATATTTTGTAAAATTCAGTTACAGAAATTGACTCATGTATATTCATGAATTATATACACACTGTAGTGTTTCAATTTTGAAAGTTTAGTAGCTGTAAGAACAAGGTTTTTGAAACATCCACTTGCTGTGCAACATGGCTTAGAGACTTCTAGGAGAGCGTTCAAATGATGACCCAGCCTAATCAGTTTTTTCCTCCATTAGAACATGTTTTCACTTCTTAGGTTTAGCATTTAGTGATTCTATTGCCTTATATTTATTAACCAGATGTCTCACAGTGTGTCTACCTGGAACTGGATAACCAGGAAATTTCTCTCTAAATTGTCTACATGATTCGGTTTTTACGTATGTATCGTACATAAAAATTTGTTCAACCTTGAATTTGTCAGTAGGCACTGCAGTGCACTAATAGCAAGACATTAACACTCTTAAGCAAATTGCACACAACACAGATGTTTTGAATAAACTTCACCTTTAAGATCCACAATGCACAAATCCCTTTATAGTACGAACACAAAGCAGCGACTGAAGCACAATTGATAAAGATAACCTTGAACACCATATGCCCCAATTGCACATCAGAAAAATACTGAGGCCACTACAGGACAGCCTGCTATGCATATAGCCGGTCTGTGGTCTTACTTTAAAGTGACTGCATTGTACTAGTAAGTTGTTGTTAGGTGAAGTTCACCCAATTTTGTTATCTTTTGTGGGCATTTGAGCCCTTTTGTGGTAAATTTCGGCTTGGTGCTTGTATCTTGCAATATCTTTAAGTTTCTTGTTTTCCTTCTGAAGCTGTTCTTTGTATTTCCTTGCACTTTTCTTCCAGGGGTTCTCTGAACATTTCTAGGACTTATACCTGAATCTGAAGGTAAAAGGGTGAAGCAGGTGGTGGTTGCTAGGAACAGTTCTTCTGACTGCTTTTTTTCTCTGTGTTTATGCTGTCACTGATTCCACTGTCTTCTTTGTAATACCTGAAACCCCCCTGCTTTTTTGTTATATAGAAAGTACTGAACCTTTTTTCTTTTTTAAAATAGTTTGATTTAAGGAATTTTTTGTGCAGTTCATTAACATAGATTTCCTTCCATTGTCTTATAAGCTTTCTTTTCGCCACCTATTGATTTCCTCTTTTGTTTTGTAGGCTTATTCTGAAATGTTACATGTGGTGTTTCCTTGTCCATTGGTGATGTAGGTACAGTATCTTCTGGAACAAGTTGAGCTTTTGCAGTATCCCTTAGAAAACTTCACTTTGCTTGTTGAAGGCCCGATGTGGAATGGCACGTACAATTTGTAGACTGTAGGATTTGCTATTTTTCTTTCTTTTTATTGTATCTCTCAGTGTTTTTGTTATTAGTACTTGTTTATCTTCTTTCTTAAAATGCTTTTTGTATGTTTCCTCAGATTTCTTTTTGCTTTCTCTACTATATATAGTAAGTAGGGGAAGTATTGCATTCCACCCAAAAATTCGATATCGAGATTTCACCGTAAATATATGTTTGAGGGGCCCTGAATCCAAATGGAGATTTTTGAAAACATGTCCATGTTGTCTATCTGTGAACAGCATAATTCAAAAACGAAAAGTCGGACTAAACTTTGTATTTGAGTTAAGTATCTTCCAAGGATGTGACACAAAGATTTTCAAGAAAATCCCTCCCCCCACCCACCGCAGACTACCTTTGACATGGAACATTTTTAAAAAATTTTGATTTTCTCAAAAATGGCTCTTAACAATTTTGATTAAAATAGCATATGTTTAAGATATTTTTATGGCAAATGAAATGTATATATTGAATTTTCTGGGAAGGACCCCAAAAGTCCTCTTCATTGTGAATGACTTTCGCATAACTGATAAACCGTAAAAGATAGACAAAATTTTACTACACAAAAAATGTAGATCTTGTTAAAATACAGAATTTATGTCATATACATTTTTTTTTTGTCGAGTGAACCATTTCTGAGATATTCCTTATTTGTTTGAATTTTTCCAATACTTACACTTTTTCTCAATGGGAATTCATTCGTTTTTTATGTCCTGGACATGCAAAGAGAATGGAATGCTCCACATAGCAACCAGCTCTTAAAAGATTTGACTATTGTTTAAAGCTTACCTTATTCCCCTTGCATCTGCAAGAAAATTAGCAATAAGATAGTTTTTTTAAAATGTTTATCTATAACATGAAGTAGATGGAGAATAAGCATTTGTAAAAATAGTTTGCACAAGAGTAGAGAAAGTCATGTGAGTGCAACACATCAGATTTTTGAACCTCCAAATATCTATTAATACAAATCATACTGCCACTTGGTTTCTTCCGAAATTAACCAGAATCACATGTTCATTTTGGTAAAGCAGCATTCTATTCAATACATGCCTATATTGTTGCTTTTTCAAGCTTTTTCCATTTAAATTAGTGTCGCCGGTATGCCAGAATTTCATCCCACAGTTCTTTTATATCCTAGTAAATCTACTGATATAGGGCTGTCGCTTTTAAGCACACTTATGAACCAACACTGTGGGCCCATGACCTTGACAGTTGTCTCATTTTCATAAGTTAATAGGAGGGATAGCAGTGATAAACTGACTATTTTTTGCTACCAAGAAAGGTTATCTTGGAGGTTAGCTGAGAACAGCATTTTAAAGTATGCAATATGATATACTGCATATGCTTTATGCATAGCATTATGCTTTAAGCTTCAACTTCCGTTAAGAGAAGCTGGACAGCTAAGATGCTCAATGAATTACAAACAAAAGATAAATTAAAAAAATGTAATAATACTAAGAGACTGCATACAGTTTCACAGCTCCACTCACATTTTCAGCTCATGGTTGAGTCATTGTTTACTTGCACATGATATTGAATAGTAGCGTTCATTGTGGATTTTTTTAAAATCAGAAGACCAAGGTACAGTAATGTATTCTATCTGATGTGTACAGAAAAAGAAAATTCCCAACTTTAAATTTGTTTCCCTCAAAAACCAGTCAATGAATATTTAAAGTTATAACAAATATAATTAGAAAAATAAAATTCAATATTGAAAGCAAATGATATAAAAATTATGTATCAGTCGGCCACAATATGTGTGCACTTGGAGGATGCCACTGTTTTGTTGACAATGTGTAACATCATCAATGTGCTAGTGATCTGAGGGGAGCACAGTGGCAAGGTGATATTGGGAATGTACATTTGCACAATGAAAATTACTACATTTGCAGGCCTCAGCCTCACTAGTAAATGCAACTCAGAACTGTGAATATTTTCTCCTGACTGCACTTCTGATGTCCCACCCCTTGTTCCGTAACTGTTTAATCCTCTTCCCTTCCTAATGCACTCATATCATGGTTGACTAGTAATAAAGTTATGAACTTATGGCCTAGACAAGGAAGAGTAGTGTCCTTTCTCGCCTTTTGAGGGTACCTATTCTTTACTTGATTTAAATTTGGACTGAAGGAAGAAATGCATGTCTTCTGTGAAAGCAGCATAAAAATATAGAGAATATTTTTAAAAAATGCAGTACATGACTCAAAAACTCAAGTTGACAGAGAATCACTTGTAGGCATATATTATGTCAACCTTTCTTTAAAAAGCTCTGATGGTAGCAATCAAATCGCATCCTAGCTGTCTTACTAATTGTTCATACAAATATGTATTTTTCTATGTACTTCATGATAATCATAATAAGTATTTCCCAGAAAAGGGTTCATTATGTTGTTACAGGTACGTGGGACATAGAAGAGACTCATCCAATTGCTGTTTAAAGGCCTCTCAGGCATTCAAGTGTTGATATTGCATACCAGGGACCTGCACAGTATTGGTAAAGCTAGTGTCTTGCAAGAGAAGTTGTAGTGATGACTGGTTGATACTAGTATTGGCACTCAATCATTTGTTGTCCTCCGTGGTGTAGTGGTTACCATGTGAGGTCGGGGGTTCAAAACCGGCGGAGGGCGATGGATTTTTTCGGGCGTAAAAATCCTTAGCATTGCTTCCTTCGGAAGGGAAGTAAAGCCAGTGATCCTGTGTCGTAGATTTATGGCACGTAAAAATCCCTCAAGCTTGATAAAGAGGCCTCTGAGCAAAATTTCCGGTCTTTCACGCCCAATATAGGATGGGACGCTAAGGACCACAGCAGTTAAAGAGTGTCCATAAATAAAACTCAATCATTTCCATACTTCCCAGCTGCAGTTCATTTGATCAGATATCTTGGTGTCCATTATGGCAAAATTTATATTGGAAATCTTAACGTAATTTGTAATTCAGAGTTAAATGGCATTTTAAAACACATTAAATACAAGAAAATAATTTTTGGTCACCTAATCTGAAAATAACCCTGAGATAATCTTATTAAATGGTTTTATGGAATTGTTTTGGGAAATGATATTTATTAATAAAGAACAGAGATCAAGCAAATACCTTACAGTACCAATACAGGAAACTCAGATGGTTTAACATTGGATTGGTCACTGATATTGCAATGATGCCGCCATCTGATGCATCAGGCTGGAAAACACGTATCAGCTGATTAACTTAAAAGAAATGTCGTTATAACACATGATTTTTTTTATTAAAATGGGAGTAAATATGGGTCAATCAATGCAAATAAGAATGACTTTAAACTGCCACATCCTGGAATGTGAAAATATTTTGGAATATTATGTTCCACATTGCCTACATATACCAGATAGAGTATGAAAATATTATTGATGATAATATGGCAATTATGGGCATGTGAAATTTGTGATTGTCTGAAAACAAGCATCTGTGTGCAAGTTTCTCAAGAGCTTCAACATAAATGAGTCTTAAGTTTATAAAAAGGGTGGAAGTTTATATGATTTATTTTCTGTTGTTAAGAATACACATGCATAATTTAAAATGTTATAACTCCAAAGACAACCGTTTAATTTGGATGAAGATTTAAAACATATTATTTAAGCTGTAGAAATTTCAACACGGAATCACAAAAGGAACTTGAGTTATAAAATATAAAATAATTGAGACCATGGTGCATAGTCCACAACCTGACAGTCTCACTGCTGTTGAACTCATTTGGCTGTCTGGCACGTATTATTCTGTCTCTCCGTGATGAGATCTCGGAGAACAGAAAATGTTTTTATGGCAATTCTTTTTTTGTTTTTAACTGGAATCCCACTGTAGATACTGCGTGTTCCTGACAACTCTTAGTCCCACAAATCTTTTATATTTAAAACTGGGCTGCACCTTTTTGGTTGTGAATGAAATGCCATTCTGCTGACACTAGGAAATTTGTCCAATGACAGCAGATTGTATTGAGCTGCTGCTTCATCGCTGAAATAGTAAATCTTATTTAGATGTGAAAAATTGCTGTTGTAAATAGGTTATCAATTGTTTTTGAAGAAGATGAACTCCAGGACTGTCATGAACAAACTAATCTGATAGTCGAAAAAATGTATACATTTTAGACCATGAAATTTCTTGTTTCTTGTAGTAAATAACAAATGACTGGATAGTTGTTTGAGCCCTGTTCCTCATATTTGCATCCTATAAAACACTAATTTCCAGAATAAAGACCAATTGCAGTAAATTCCTTATGCTGGATTGCTGTTTTCAGATGTTTTAGGTACGGTGATTGAGCTATTGCTATGAAATTGTGTGCTTTAAATTTTTTCAGGCAAATAAGGAAATTGTTGATAAAATTTTAAGTATTAACTCTTACCAGGATCATGTCTGCTCTGTCTGCTGTTTTCCACTTTTTAGATACCTATGGCTTCTTCCATTAGGTTTTTCTCTAATCATGAATTTACAAATTCTGAAATACTTACATTCCTTGAGCATTTTCGTACCTGTCTAGATAACAATTTGGAGAGGGACTCCAAAAAATAAGTTTTTACATATTAAACTTCAACCTGTTCATTTCATTTTCATCACCATGGCTTAATTTATTTTGCAAACTCATTAAAATCCTTGATTTCTTTTCTTTTTCTTTCTTTTTGTTCACTTAATTTTTTTCCCCTCATAATCTCTCTTGGTTTCTTCCACAGTAGTTATTTTATACACCTCATATGACAGCAATCACATGTCATATCACCTACAACCAAATTTAGTAATTTAATTCAGATTTGCAAAGGAACATGATAATTAATAGATTTCCAATTACGAGAAAAGCCATAAGAGGAATTCCCACTTTTACTGTAGGCATCAAGTGACAAGCATGTGTATAGATGCTATCCATGTTGTCTACCATAATGTCATTTTAAATCTTGAGCGCAAATCATCCATATTTTTATAATTTAATAATTACAGTGCTAACCTCTAGTTCCCAAGGTCACAGGCTCAAATCCGGTGGAGAGCAAAGGATTCTTTCGGTGTAAATATTCTTAGTATGGCTTCCTTTGGAAGGGAAATAAAGCTGATAGTCCTGTGCTGTAGATTCCCCGCACGTAAAAGAACCACAAGCCCGATAAAGAAGCCTCTGAGCAAACTTTCTGGTATTGACACACCCAGTACATATAGAATGGGACGCCAAGAACCATAACATTACAGAGCATCCATAAATAAAACACAATTGAATTTTACCAGAGTTCGGTTGATTCCATCATGAATAAATGGTAGCATTGTCATGTGTTTTTGGAAAATAAAATATCAAATGGTAAGAAAGGTTGGATTTGAAAATATAACTAAATACTTAAACCTCACTTTTCACCCTTATCCTATATTATTATTTATAATAATCCATCATAGGTTTTAATAATGTGTTTTCCTCTTTAGAAGCGTATAATTTTTTTTTCTTTTCACATCTATAGGATCATTATAAATGTTCATTTTGGGATATGCATGACAACTCCCCTGACTTGCTTGCCTTCACTACAACTAAACCACTGGTGTTACAATTTTTATATTATGTATTTTAACTTTTCTGTGTGAACATACTAAAGTTCAAAAGTTATCAGATAATGTGCTCACAAAATTATAAAATACTGTATGAAATGAATCCCTATTCCAATTTACGTGTTTTCTTTGTAAGTCTTAATATTTCAAGTGTAGATTGAGTAAATCTTTACGCCTCACAATTTAATATTTATATTATTTTTCATTTAGGCTTACATGAGTGCAATAATTGCAAGACAATTTTGAAACTCAAAATATGATCATTCATATGCTTTGCAGTGCTGCCGAGTAAAATATGATTTTAACATAATTGATACGCACAGAACCTATATCAAGAGTTGTCAAGGCCCATTTTGTAGAAATACCGATTATGATCCATAGAATCTGTTAAAGCTTAGGCCGGCCTTACAAGGGCAGTAATACTGAGTCCATAATATGGACAATAAGCATCAGTATTATAGTGAATTACATGATCAATATTACTGTCAGTAGTTCTGATTAATATTTCTTGTTCATTGTGATATTTAAATACAGTAGATTGTAACAACGGCATAGCATAGTTTTCAGGTGAGGCCTCTGGTTTACCATGGCTAGGTTTAGACAGGAGAGATAATGCCTGAATGATAGTACAGTACATGCTACGCACCAGGAATGTTGATGTAATACGACCTGTCTGTTGTGTTTCTGCACGAGCTTCCACTGCCTTCTGCCTGCATTTATTCCTCAGACAGGTAGTAACTGTAATATAAGCACTGTTCACAAAACATAGTGTGGGTTTAAAATTGGCTTAAGAAATTGGCTGTTATGAATTTGTTGAGGAAATATAGTTTATTGATGTAGAAGGTTATAAAAGTTATTTTCAAATGAGTAACACTACGTTTGATAAATTACCCTGAATTGTGTAACTCTTTTTAGAAATGCAGAATACAAGCATGCAAACCTGTTTAACTGTTGAAAAGACAATTAGTGTTATATTGCACCTGGCAGGGATTTTCGGTAAAACCCATCTCGGTCCCATTTTGTACTTTTCAATCCTAAATAGGTCCCGTCTTCCAAAATGTAAACAACCTAACTTGGTCCTGTAGGAAATTAAATTTAATTAGTTTAAAATGCATAATTTTGCTTCCCATTTTAAAAGACTTAGGATTTTCAGCAGACCTATAATGACTGCATAACAAAAACTTAAATTGAGTTTTATTTATGGATGTTCTTTAACTATTGTGATCCTTAGCATCCATTTTATCCTATTGGGTGTGAAAGACCAGAAATTTTGCTCAGAGGCCTCTTTATCAGGCTTGAGGTTCTTTTATGTGCCGTAAATCTACAACATGGGGCCACCAGCTTTACTTCCCTTCTGAAGGAAGATATGGTAAGGATTTTTACACCCAAAAAACTGCATTGCCCTCTGCCAAATTTGAACATGTGACCTGACTGAATAACAGTATTGCAGTTTCATGTTTCACCAAAACCGATTTTAGCCGCAAAATCAGATGTTATATAAAGCAATTTGCTCTACTAAGTGCATGTAACAATTTTGTAAACTCCACACACAAAATAATTGAAAAAAATTGATGTATTATCAAAAAAAATTATAATTATAATTAAAGGAAAGAGGTTAAAAAAACCAAAATACATAATGTGGAATAATTTGTGAACAGCTACCATACCCATAATGTCACGATCACAGATTAATACCAGATTCTCAACTTAATGGTGGGGGTAAGGTGTTGGATAGGGCGCGTTTTCTTGATCTTTCAGGTGGTTGTTAGCAGAACTAGCGCTGCGGTCAGCAATGCACCTTAATGCATTATCAACCGATCATGCTTGCTGCTAGCCCCGCCCACCACTTTTGAAACACACGGAAGCCAACTGAAAGGAGTTCAGGTTTAAAATAAACTTGCCAGCATTTTTAATGGTTTTCTCAATCTAGAGAGGTCACACATGTGACTTTATTTAAAACCTGCACTCCTTTCAGTTTGTCTTACTCATCTGCTAGAATATGTTTTCATATTCATTTTCAATAAAGTGGGAAAAATACGAAAAGCTGTGGTGTAGTATTATGTAATATTATTCTTTGAATACAGCAGTTTACCATTCATTAATTTAAAAGCTGTTAACCCACACGACAGAAACGTTATTGATTTGCATTCTACAATAATACATAAATGATATCCTACCATTTACAAAGAAACCTAGCATTTAGTTATACGTAGAAGACCATATAATACATTAACACATGTATTGAAAAATAAATGAAATACATGATCAAAAACAAAAAGCAATTCTTCAGATACAAAAAAAGCCAGCATCTTATGCAACACAAACTTGAGTAAAATTTCTTACACCAATGTCCCTTGATGTAGATTTAACAAGCTACGAGTGTGGTCTGAAAAGTTTCCGATCTCAACATGAAGATGGCAGCACTCGTAAATAAAAGCTAGTGAATTTCATTATTCATCTGTTGACAGTTGCTCACCAAACTTTCAGCCATTTTGGACGCTCAGTTGTTATGTAACAGTCGTTTGAGTGAGGTGATGTGAGTGTTTTTATGAAAATCGACAAAATCGAGTATCGAGCTGTCATTAAATATTTGTTTTTGAAAGGCAATACGCATACGCAAATCAAAGATGAGTTGGATTCTGTGTATGGGGACTCTGCACCATCATTTACCACAGTGAAATTTTGGGCAGCTGAATTTAAATGTGGCCTTAAGAGCTTGGGAGACAAACTTTCGGGACGTCCAAAAATTGCAACTACCGACGAAAACATCGCCAAAGTTCACCAAATGGTGCTAGACGACCGCCAAATTAAAGTGAGAGAGATAGCAGAGGCTATGAACATGTCAAAAGAATGTGTCTGTCACATATTAAATCAACATTTACACATGAGAAAGCTGTCTGCTCATTAGGTGCCGCGTTTGCTCACATTTGACCAAAAACGTGTTCGAACGAACATTTCCAACGCTCTGTTGGCGCAGTTTAGGCGCAATAAATCCGAGTTTTGTCACCGATTAATTACTGTCGATGAAACTTGGATACACCGTTATACACCAGAAACAAAAATACAGTCCAAACAGTGGACTGCAAAGGGGGAACTGGCTCCAAAAAAAGTAAAAACTGTTTTTTTCAGCTGGGAAAATGATGGCAACTTTTTTTTGGGATAGTCATGGAGTTTTATAATAAACCAGAAGTATTTCCTATTGTGATGTTATATGATACTTAAAATTTGAGTTGGTATATGTTAATTCACACTGTGATGTGAATTAACATATACCAACTCAAATTTTAAGTCATGGAGTTATTTTAATCGATTATCTTCAAAAAGGAAAAACCATTACAGGAGCATACTACACATCATTACTTGACAAGCTGAAGGCAGAACTTGCGGAAAAACGGCCACATTTGAAGAAAAAGAAAATCCTGTTTCACTAAGACAACGCACCATCTCACACCTCAGCGATTGCAATGGCAAAAATCCTCGAATTACGGTTTGAACTGCTTGACCATCCACCTTACTCACCAGATCTAGCCCCAAGCGAGTTCTTTTTGTTTCCTCATATGAAAATTGCGCTCGGAGGACAGAGATTTTCATCAAATGAAGAGGCAATCACCTTCGTGAACAATTATTTTGCAGAGAAAAATGCTGAGTACTATTTGGATGGGTTATAGAGATGGGAGCATCACTGGGAGAAGTGTGTAGAGTTACAAGGAGACTATATTGAAAAATAAAAAAAAAAAAAAAAAAAAAAAAATTCTGAAAAAATGTCTTGTATCTTTATTAGGTCGGAAACTTTTCAGACCACCCTCGTATGATACATTTTTAATAGCTGCTTGTACATTATCCAAATCATAAATTTCTTAGCAATGATTTTGCTCTTTGTTGGGTTTTTATTTGGAATATCTATTGTAGTCTAATTTAGTATCTATTGCCAAGGCACTTAAAATAACCACTAACACCATGAATTCTATCTCCTTTTTTTAAATGAAAGAAGGTTAAAAATGTTTTACAGCTATTTTCTATTAGTCCAGTTTAAATATATATGCAGGCCATTAACTCGCTGTTCCGTGGTACAGTGAGAAGTGCTCATTTACTCAAACCTGTGCCCGAGATAGCACATAGGTAGAAGTGAAGTTGGAAAAACAGAGGTAAAGGAAGCAAACATTATTTTTCAGTTTGGCAATGGAATCATAATACACAACAACTTTGTGCTTAAAATGGATTGAACCAAATAGCTGTTTTTAATATTTGTGAACATAAAGACAATCTTATGAACACTATTAGACACAATTTCTCCTTGTTTTCTTTGTCTGTTAAACTCTTAATACTTAAAACATGCAATTATTCTTTCTTTCAATAGCAGCAGATTAAAATATTTTGTTAATGTGAAGCTAATGGATTACTAAACCATGAAAAAACAATTAAACTATAATACAACATGATTTTTATTTCCTCAGTAAACTCATATGTTTCATTATTATTTTGCTCCTCCCATGAGTTTGCACTAACTATGCTTTAATCATATTGACAAATTATGAATTTTGAATAAATATAAACAATAATAATGACTAAATAAATAATGCTGATTTTCCCTAACATTATTCATACTCACAATTTTTAAATGAAAGGAGTTTTTTCACAACCATTTGAAGTGTGCCATCATCCATCACACTTGCCATACCAACATTGCTTTGTGTGGCAGTTAGAACTGTTTGTATGACTTCATAGCCAAGAAAATTGTACATCCCAAACTATTATACAGTTTATAATGGCTGTTGTTTTATCATTATTAACAACAGATTCTAAATCCTACGACATATGAAATTAAGTTAAATATTTCAAACACAAAATTCAGATAAATCCACAAATTCTAATCAGGTTGCATACTTGGAATTTGCCAGTAATGTTATATTAGGAAAACCTGACAAACAATATATACATTTTTGTTTTATTTTGCTTTAATGTTCATTGTATACGAAGAAAGTGAAAGCAAATCTAGGTTGCAAATGACAATTACGGAGTAGCTGTAATTTAGGAAAGTTTTTGTCTTTAAGCTAGGGACTACTTTCATTAAATGGATTGTTAATGGTGACACTTTACAGTTATGTGCTACAGTTAGTGTTAAAAGAGTCATAGAGTTAACTGAAATCCTTGCTACTATTTTGTTTATTTAGTGGATTACAAACAATTACAGAAAAAGCATGTTTGTAGTTAGATTCAGCTATTAACAATATTACTCGAAAAATTGTAATTTTAAAGCTATTAACACAGAATCACTAAAACCAACTAATACACTGAAATAACTGCTAACACCAACTTCACTTTTTCTGAAGATTCAAAACATGTTTCCAGCAATAGTCCTCACTGTTTTAGTTAATTTTTCAACTGACGTTGAAATGAAACTCCAAATTGTAAGGAATGTTTGATGAAATACGACAATAAATCACTATATAGCTGAGAGAGAAAGCTTCATACAATATTAATAATGCTCCTGGAGATGATCACTGCGCCTCAACATACCCAAATTCCCTTGACTATGTTTTGGATATCTCCATCGTACCTCTGGTAGCTTGAGATGGTGACTGTGCTAAACAAAAGAAAGGAGAGTAAAACCTCATTAATGCTTCAATAATTAAGTAATAAGGTTAATGAAAGTATTTGGAATGTAATGCTCTTTAAATCTACAACATCCATGACTGACATTTCATCACTAATTGCTGCTTTAATCAAAAGAGTTTAAACCATAAATTATCCTGTTATTTTTAATATGCCCTCCGTTCATTCGCAGCAAATATTTTGTTCATTATTCAGCAATATGGAGCAAGAACTTCTTGAATTTTATAAATATGGCACTGTATTTTTACTTATTTACTATAAAAACTTGCTTTTTTATTTAAACATTTTTACTTAATCTGAAAACTCAATGGTTTTACAAAGAAACATTTTCCGTGTGAAGATACCACAAACTGCTATAAGTTAAACTAAATATCAAGTAAACCAATGGTAAGATTGAGCAGATTGAAACTTATAACAGCTTATGAAGTATCTAATACCAGATGTTTTACATCTTCCTTTACTAGTTTGGAAATTTAAATCATTTCCTTGATTAAACAGCACTATATTTTGTGCAGTTTGCAGAAGTGTTTAATCTTAGCATACAGTTTTAATGCATGGCATAATGCTGTTCCAGAAATGTGCATGGTTGTGTGCAATGTAATCCCACAGTGAAAAAATAAAGGCAAAAAGATAATTTAGAAAGATGTGGCACTAACTTTGCCATTAGCTTTTGAGAACAAAACGGAAATTCTATTAAATATAACTCACTTCAAATGATCAATGAAGGAAATGCCATAACACCGAGGATACTATTTCTGGAGGTGTTGAGCAGGAGAATGAACTGCAGTAGTCCATATATAAAAGATACACAGTTCTGAAATTGAAATCATGCGAAAGTGAATCTAATATTTAAATGGGAAGGGAAAGCTTTACAATTCTAGCTTCTAGGTGTTTTAGCTTTATAGGCAATTCGCGTTATGAACACAACAAACGTAACCATTTTTTTCCCTAAATCACATGCAAAGTGGGAACTGCCAACCTGAATGAAAAGGTGAAATCTGCTAAATATGCAATGTGTTGTTACTAGAATTTCTTCTTCTTCGTTTAGTGTTGCTGCTGACAAAAACGCAATGCATTCATAGTAAGAAAGACTACGCACCAAAATTTTAATTTTTGTATTTTTTTGGTGTATATAAATATAAATAAAATATATAAAAAATATATATAAATGAAACCTAACCTCCCTAAGCTTAGGAATGCATGAAAGTGAATACATAAAGCCTGCGTTTCAAAGCAGGAATTTGTACATACATAGTACAAATCAGTGCTTATAAAGTACTCAACTATAACATGAATAATAGCATGTATTGAAAAAGCCATTTGCCGTGAAAATTCATGGGTTATCTTAAACTTTTATGCTGATGCAAGCAGCTTAGCTGTCACAACTATTATTTGGGTACTGCTAAGATAAACTGAAATATCCTGTTTTGTAACATAAATTTGATTTATATTTAGAAGTGATTATTCATGCTGTTTTAGAAGAGTTGGATGTTACCTACTGGCGATTTTTCCTGGAACTTTGTTCCTCAATAGGAGCAATTTTCACTTTTTCTACCACTTATATATTAGGTAGAGAAAATATTGCTTCCACCTAAAAATTCAATACCGTGATTTCACTGGAAATACATGTTTTGAGAATCCCTGAATCCCAAAAAGGTATTTTTAGAAAAATGTCCGTGTGTTTAAGGTCTGTGAACAACATAATTCAAAAACGAAAAGTTGGATAAATACCAAACTCTCGTCATTCATGTAGGCCATTATTCAAAATCCAAAAACTTCTTACTTTCACTGGTGAATACATATATTCTCTCTTGAGCTACCTTACAGATAAATATGGTAGCTTCCCAACAAACCTTGCTGTGCATGACCATAATATGTGGCATGCAGACCATTTGCATAGACCAGCAAATAGCTTAAAACTCTTCCAAAAAGTATGTAACTATTCTGCAATAACAATTTATAACCTTCCATGTTACCTAAAACTATCAGGCAATCCTAATTAACATAAAATCTTCAAGAAGAGTTAAACATTTTTCTTATATACTCACGCCCCATATACTATGGAGGAACTTTTTAATATGTCATGCAACATGTAAATATTCAACACACAGTGCTGATTGCATGTGATGGTAATTTACTCTTATTTGTTATTGTTGTCCTACTGTAATGCGTGTCGAGTAGTTTACTGTTGAAATGGTGATGGTTTACAAATTTTTCTCTCTTAGATAATGCATGATGGGGAGGGGATCATCCCCCCCCCCCCAAAGGCTGTTCTTGGCATTGGGTATATTATTACTTATTCTGCATACTTCATAATTGTATGATGTATTCAATTTCCCTGAGCATTGCTCACAGTGGAGCCAAATGAACAAACACAAACAAACATCACTGTATGGGCTCAATTTGTTTTTTTCTCATATGGCCTGTCAATAAATTTAAGGTTCCCATGTGCTGTAGGACCTCCACTTTGTTACATCAAATGTTATATATAGAAGCTTTCCCAGGAAAAGGAATCAAAGTGTATTTTCTATTCAATAACTGCAAGTTTTATTAACTAGAACTGGCTTTGTGCAGGCATAAGTGACTAAGTGCAATTACAATTACCTATAAGATCATTCCAATAGATTGTAATAACAGACCTTCAAGAGGTTAGAATTTAATGGACATTTTAATTGGGTAGGCCATTCAAATGTATATTAATGTAGGCACACATTCCTTAAAATACCATACAAATGTATTATACAGTATTATTAAATATGAATGTGAATGTAATGTCTCTAAATAATAACAATGTCTCTTTGTGTTTAACCATATCACACTCACCCTTCATAATTGTCAATCGCTTTAACATGTAGTTTAGTGTGCCAGTATTAATTGTTTTTTCATATGTTGACTGCAGAAAGAATGTTTCAGCATTTTGTATAACTTTCTACTATTGTTTTTTATGCAATTACAGAATTTAAATTTGCTTAAAATGCAATATTTCATTATTACCTACTTACTTCCTTACCCAATTTTATTATCACTTAAGTATTGTTATTTCTGCAGGTTAATGGTCCACATGCTGGTTTATAAATTTGAGTGGCTGGATGAGACACTCATTCACTAGTATTGCTCTCTGTCCTCCATAGTATTTTTAATTTTAATGTTCCTTTTAACTTCACAGGTTTACAGAGATTGGAGACTGGTGGGAGGGGGGATGACAATGATGAAGATGGTGCAATTGATGGAATTATGGTGGGGAAAACCAGAGAACACTCATTCTAAGTGCCATTTTATCTACCACAAAATCCCACCTCTGAACCCTAAGATTGAATCCAGGCTTTTATTGTGAGAGACCATAGTGCTGCCCAATTAGAAGTGAATATGAGAAAACATTTAAAACAGAGATAGTATTACTCAATACTATCAAGTACTGAAACCAAGAAGTTGTTTCACTAAGCAGCTTCCACTATGACTTAACAAATGAGATGTATGTAAATAAAGTAGATACTTAAAAAAGAATAACTATTTCAGCAGATATTTTGCCATGCAATACATATTATACATTTATATAATTTAAGTTGGGTGTTTTGTCATAAATATGGTAGCTGACTTTCTGATATGTAGAAATCATTCAGCAATAATGTGGTAATACACAAGTTTTATGTAACTATTTGTGCTTCCAAGGCCAGCGCCTTAACCGAGTTACCCAGATTGACAAAAAAATTCCCAAAGATACACAGTACATATGGAGAATTTTCTGTTTATGAAATGCTTGAAGTTATTTTGCAATGAAAAGAGCATTATGTCCTAATTTATTTATTTGGTATAACAGCAGGAAATAGTGTTTGAGCACAACACTAATACACATCCAAAATCAAACTATTATCATTACATCACATTCAAAATTGAAATAGGTATCCGACATAACCTTTGAGCATGTATACAGATAGAGAGCACATGACATCACACTAACCAACATCTCCATTAGCTGATGGAGGTATAAGCAATGAATGCAGGCTGAGCTTAGCACAGGATTTTTTCCTGTAGTTCAATTAAATTCAAAATTTATACTACCCAACAAGACTATGGTACATTATTCTGCAGCTGACAACAGAGGATGCATTATAAAAGATCTGGCGTACTTTTTTTTCACAGATACATACACATTTTTGAAGAGCACAGTAGAAAAGAAATAGTGCTGCTTTTTTTTTGGGGGGGGCAAAGTTAAAGTGTCAAATTTGTTCAGTCTATTACTTTATTAAAGAAGATGGGGGTACAATTTTACATTAATATTTAATACAACAGTACACAAGAAGAAGGCAACAGAGTTAAGAGTCTAAAAAAATGTGCTTTGTTACATTCCTTTTTGTTATTGACATTCAGGTTCTTAACATCTTATGACAGCCTTGTACATATATCTCACCCTAAATACCATGATATGTAAAACCTAGAGAGAAAAAGAAACACTTAATCTAGAAGCTACCGATCCCCCACCACCCTTTCTTATTTAGGAAATTAATGATGTAAACATAAAAGTGTAGGACTCGAGAGAAAAAAATTCAACAAGCTCTTAATTAGGCCAGTTTTACAGAATGTGAGGTACGTAGTATTTGAGTTAACAAAAATTGTTTACAAGATGCAGATAGATACCTCTGAATCTGTATTACACACATACACGCACGCACGCACTCACTCTCTTCTCTATATGGAATTAATGGGGATGTCAGATGAAACAACATGAGACTCAGAACTTCATTATATGTTCTTCTTAAATGTCAGATGTATTGTTTTGGGTGTTAAATTTCATTTCTAACTTTAGTTGCTTTATATGAAGTTTCCAAATTCTTCTATAATTAAAAATGTCACAAATACAAATGAAATTAGGACAGCTTTTCTGGATACAAGTAAAAGCGATATATAATAAACACACAAACACAAAAAATGTTACATGGTATAGCATTTGAAGAGCGCTGGAGGTTAATTCTTATGTGGCCCTTTGTCTGTTACATATAACAGGGGCAATCCCGCTTTAAGGGATGAACTCTTATCTTTAATAACGTTTCATAACGACTTCTCATGTTTGTTTTACGATATTACTGTGCAATCCACAAAAACAAACTTTTCGAAATACAGTCCTTAATTTGAACACATTTCAACACTATATAGCACACACACACATTTTAACACCTTAACATACTAAGTGTAGTTTATTTTTATGGTTAGCTTGTTTTCGCTGTATATATTTCAATTCATCATTAAAACTTTCAATACATAACTTGTCTTCTACCTTACTAGGTTTTCAGGTCATGTTCCAGTTTTAAACATCGAAGGCAATTATGCTACTCTTGTATCCCCGTCGAAATAGCTTAAAGTAGCCAAAGAAAAGGGAATAAGTTACCTTGTGAGTGAGTTTAGAAGTAGATGTGATCTGTTCAGAGTGAATTTGCTGCTGTGTGCCCACCTTCAATAGGGTTTTACCACAGGAAGACTATTTTAAGGAAGGATGTTTTTATGATGGCGGTTTTGTTTTAGATTGAGTAGAAAGAAGGGAGGTAGCATATAACTCCTTGACAGCTGCCTTTTAGGGTGCGGCAACCCTCATGCACCCTGGTGTATGTGTGTGAATTTTGTCAATTTTCTTTAGTTGGTTGGGGTTAATTTTGAGACCAATCATCTCTTGAATTGGATTACAATGGAGGTCAGCTTTTGCTGCTGTTGGTGTTTCACCTCGGTTATCCGATATGCCCGCAAGCCATGCGGGGAATCCGATGATGGCGCCGAAGACGGCGAGTTCTAGCGTCGTAATCCCCAAGAGATCTGGCCAGGATGCTCTGATGATTTGACAAACTTGCATAGAATTTTGTAGCCCGGCGCCTAATTTCATCTTCCACATAGGGAAGGGATGAGGCTTCATGCAGTAGTCGCACGGGGAAGGAGCGGCCGACAGAGTAGATGGACCGGAGTCCCCTATTCTGCGCCCGTTGTAGACATAGCAGCCAGCTGTCTGCGGCCATACCCCAGACTTCGCAGGCATACAGCATAAGTGGGATTATCAGCGCACGAAAAAGGTGTAGCTTTAAGCAAACAGGCATCCCAAATCTCAGCATCGGGTACAAGGAGGCAATTGCCCCCTGCGCCCGGGCCGAGACATCATGGATGTGCTCGCGAAAAGTTAGACCCTTGTCCAATTTTACCACCAGGTAGGTAACAGAATTTCTCCATTCAATTCTTCGATCTCGGAATTGAAATGTGGGGCAGTCTGCGGGGATGTGGCGCTTGTCCGCGTTTATGGACATGCGCCAACGCCGGCACCACTGTTGGATGAGGTGGAGGTGTGTCTGTATGGGGTTGAAGGCTCTGAGGTGGTGTTTGTTTGAGCAGTACATCAGCACGTCGTCAGCATACTGGGCCATTTCGACTTGCTGCTGTGTTGGAATATCTGCCATAAAGACGCTGAAAAGCGTGAGGGATAATACAGAGCCTTCGGGGACTCCGCCTCTAACTGGCCTAACTGTAGATGTTTTCCCCGCGACTGTAGCTTTAAACGTGCGATGTCGGAGGAAGCTGTGTATAATGTTGATCATCTGTGTTGGTAATCCCAGTTGGATGAGTTTGTATAGGAGACCCGCATGCCACGTCGTTGAGAAGGCCTTTTCGACATCCAGCGATACCGCGGCCGTGAAGCAACCCTCCTGGAAACCAAGGGAGGCCGTCTCCACCACTCGCAGCAGCTGCTGAGATGTTGAATGCCCAGGACGAAATCCAAACTGGTGGTTCGGGATGACTTGAATGTCTCCCAAAAGTGGGGACAAACGGTTGAGAATCATCCTCTCGAGAACTTTCTAGAGGGTCGAAAGGAGGCTAATGGATCGGTAGTTGGAAGGATGTACCGGGTCTTTCCCCGGTTTCAAGATGCATATCACCGGGCCTCTCGCCGCTCTCGTGGAAAGTGTCCCAGAGTGAGACACATGTTGAACACGAGGGTAAGAAAGAGCACGACGTTGAAGGGAAGGTGCCGGAGCATGAGAGGGGTTAGCCCGTCAGGTTTGAGACGCAGGAGTGCGCCATGGAGCTAACTCGGGCGGATGATGGGTAGCCGATCCACGTCGTCGGGGGGGGGGGGACGCCGACAATGTCGGCGTACCTCCCGACGGACGTGCTCGGAAAAGATGTCCTGGGGGTCATCTCTCGGACGTAAGGTACGTTCAAGGTAGTCGGCGAACACATTTGCTTTGGCTTGGGGTTCGTAGGCGAGACCTTCGGTGCCTTGGAGAGGGGAGGTGTGTTGGCCAGACGGTTACGGAGGCTTTTTGCTATCCTCCACACGTCGCCCTCATCGATGCGCAATCTGGTCATCGTGTCCTCCCACGCTTGTACGTGGTGCTTGCGTAGTCGGAGACGGACCTGTCGGCGAAGGCGCCTTAAGAGCGCCCGATTGTGCGGCGTACCTACCCGCCCCTCGACGGTGTTTTACTTATATAGGCGAATCGCGTACGAAACAAAACAAACGTAGCCATTTTTTCGTTGAAGATGTATAGTGGGAACTGCCAACCTAAATGAAAATCTACCAGAAATGCGATGCACTGTTGTTAGTAGTGTTTGTTCTTGCTTTTCTTCGTGGGTTGTTCCCGCTGAAAAAACGCAACGCATTCAAAGACTGGCTGCACCATGCACTAATTGAAAGCAGCAAAAGAATATGCATCAAAGTTTTAAGTTTGTAATAGTTTTTGTCAAAGTATATTTTATTAAGAGGTTATTTCCATTGTAATAACAGTGTAATAAAGAAGTAGCTTTACCGTAACAGTGGTAGATAGTTAACGCAAGCTTACATAAAAAAAAACCTAACCTAACGTCCCGTGAACCAGAAAGTAAGCTTAGGAACGCACGCGAGCGAAGCGAGCGTGCTTTGATGTAACCACTGGTAACAAATTTAAACAAGGTTATATATATATATATATATATATATATATATATATATATATATATATATATATATATATATATAAGTAAATCAGAAGCCTAAGCTTATATTAAAACAAAAGTAACCTAACCTTCCGTGAATTCAGAAACGTAAGGTTATATAAATAAAAAAAAACCTAACCTAAACCTAATCTTCCGTGAATTCATAAACCTAAGGTTATATAAGATCCCTCGGCTACGCCCTGTGGACGCAGTTGCGGCGCTTTGTTGGCAAATTATCATGTTGCCAGTATTGCGTTAGTCAAGCGTATGACATAGAGTGACATCTGTTGAGCTAGTGCTAGAAATATACATCATTGTCATCGCTGTGGGGATACAACTAGAGCATAATGTCGCCTACATTTACACAATTGCTCGTTGAAAATTCAGCTTTATTTTTATATTTTCGGCATTGTTATTTTATCAGCTAACTTCCATCTTAGTTGTTTCTAGAGGGTCCTGTTCAAGCACAGATAGTTTCAAGCCTCAGCAATCAGCATGGCAGAGGTCGCGCTAATCGCTCTGGAAGCTCGGCACTCGTTTACCTTCGGGTCTTCCGTCTCCAAGCGCTTGTCATCTGTAGGACATAATACATCCGTTTCCTCACTCAGGAAGAGAACTAAGAGCAGATTCTCGCAAATATCTAGGAGTTACTTTGATATTGGGGTATGGTGAAAATAGAAGCTTTTAACTTACGAAATCAGTAATTCTTGGTTAATGAGAAGTGTTTTGGTGTAGTAGATGTTGCTCCGGGGGTTACCTCGGTACCCGCAACTGGTACACTCCTCTCCTAAAAAACATCCGTCAGCTACGCTTTGAGACTGAGAACCCTAAATCGTGTTTTCAGCTATGTTGGGTTTCAAATGTTGGCAGCGGAAACAGTTCCAATGCCTGGCTATTAAGTGGCACATCTCGACGCAAAGGATTTTCTCTTCGTGAATCAATACTCGGTGTTCGGCGTCATTTTTGAGACATCGTCACACTTCAGGTAATGTTACTCCAGAGGTCGACGTGTCATGGCGGACGATGTAAATGCGCAATGTCAAGTACCAACTGCTAAACGGAAAAACTGCTGCCGGGTTAGTAAAATCGGAAACAGTTTGGTATTGTGCGAACTGTTATACGCTGTCATAATAGAAAAGCGCGAAACAGTAAATAAATGCAATAAAGCTGAATAATAACCGCGAAACAGTAAATAAATGCAATAAAACTGAATATTAGCCGCGAAACAGTAAATAATGCAATAAAACTGAATAATAACCGCGAAGCAGTAAATAATGCAATAAAACTGAATAATATCCGCGAAGCAGTAAAAAATATTGTTATTGTCTAATGCTTGGCATTTAGTGATCACGCCATTAGCGCTCATGCACTGAAATTGAAATTGAATTTTATTTATGGACGCTCTTTAACTACTATGGTTCTTAGCGTCCCATTCTATATTGGGCGTGAAAGACCGGTAATTTTGCTCAGAGGTCTCTTTATCAGGCTTGAGGTTCTTTTACGTGCCGTAAATCTACGACACGGGACCACCGGCTTTACTTCCCTTCCGAAGGAAGCCATGCTAAGGATTTTTACACCCGAAAAAATCCATCGCCCTCCGGCTCATGCACTGGTAAACAAATGTAATACAACTGAATAATTACCGTGCAACAGCAACAACACGTTCTGGGTGCTTGCCCATACGGAGAAGTGCTGCGAAACAGCAGACATCACAAAATAATAAGTGTGATTGCAGCAGGTATGAAGCAAAAAGGTTTTCGGGTCCAAGAGGAGGTATATGGATTATCCAACAGTGGTAGCAGCAGGCGCATCGACATCGCCTATTAGACATCATCTGACAGATGCGGGTTAATCATTGATCCTACTGTGCGCTTTGAATCCCACTGTCAACAGCCCGAAGAAGTAGACGCAGAAAAAAAGGCCATTTATGAACCCACTATCTCCGATTACAAGGATAAATATAATATAAATAAAATCTCAGTCACAGGATTGATGATAGGAGCTAGAGGGACAATACCCAAAAATCTACACAAGTTTTGGTTAGATTATGGCCTAGATAAATGCCTACTTTATCAAATAGCAATCATGCCTATTAGAGGATCAATTCTCATCATCAGAAATCATTTGCATTCAATATAATTTACAAATCATTGAAATTATTTATGTATTTATTTTAACTGCATAATAGGGATATTTTATACTACTTTTCTGTCCCGATTTAAATTCATTTGTATTTATATTTTAAGTTGATTTTCATTATTTTGACATGTTAACTATAAACGTCATTATTATTAATTTAAATTTGTTAATTGTATAGGCATACTTTGTCTATATGGCAGCTCTTAATTGAGGGAAGTGTTATAATAAAATGTAATAGAACTAAATAATTGCCGCAGAGCAGTAAACAAATGTAGTAGAACTGAATAATTACCGCGATGCAATAAGCAAATATAAAACAATTAAGTAATTACCGCGTAGCAGTAATTAAGCAAGTAAGCACAACGATGCGCCAACCACTGCATTGCGCTCTCGAGTTGCTAGCTCTTCTGCAAGTTGTTCTATGCCTCAATTTTGCATTAGGACGGCGTCATTATTTAAGATCTCATTCTCCGCTACGATGCGTAAGTTGTCCATGTTGACTGCTGACAAAATCACGCCAGAATACATGACCAATTCAATAAATCGCGCGCCAGAATACATGATCTGAAGTGCTTTAAAAAACTTTGCGGCATTTAAAAGGCCAAATGCCACACATTCGCGGAATTTTAGCGATTTTTTTTCTACAGGGTAGCCTGCCTGACGTTGCGCATCACCCGCCATGACACGTCAACCTCTGGAGCAACATTACCAACTCGACGCACGTGCTAAAGATTCTCAAACTGAAGCACGTGGTTGGAAATAGCTACATTCGGCAACAGATCCGCTTCCGCTTCGTCATAGACCACCAGAAATGCTGCCTTGTGATTGGTGTAGGAAGTGTAACGGTTAAAGCCACAGATTGTTAAAGCTTTTCCTCTGTTTTTGGTGAGTGTCCCAACTTAGTCATTAGCTGTCAACTGCAACGTTTCAACGGCGTGGGTATAATTAACATACCCAGCACCAAGAAATTTTTTTTAACTAATAACATACCCAACACTAAGAACATTTCTCCATCTCCTCTCTCTCTCTCTCTCTCTCTCTCTCTCTCTCTCTCTCTCTCCACCATACATTATCTAAGAAATGAAAGTTTGTAAATAATCGCCATTCCAAGAGTAAACATCTAAACATGTATTACAGCAGTACAATGACAAATAAGTGTGTCATCATATGCCATCTGCCCTGTATACAGAAAATCATTATATGCCATGTGCCCTATGTACAGAATATTTGTATGTTGCACGACATATTAAACTAATTCCTCCATAGTACGAGGGCGGATTGATAAATCAGTGACTTTTTAAACAATTGTTTTTTCCAAAAAATTAATTTTATCTTTCAACGTAGTCTCCTTTCATTCAATACACGTTGTCTAACGTTTCTTCAATTTTTTTAGCTGTTCCAAAAATAGGATTTTTTGAAGTCTGCAAAATATCAGATTGTTTCTGCCATGTATTCACTGGACGATATTTTCTTCCCAGCGAGCCAATTTTTCAGTTTTGCGAAGAGGAAGAAGTCGCTCGGAGACAAATCTGGAGAATAAGGTGGGTGAAGTAGCAGTTCGTAGCTCAATTCCACAAATTTTGCGATGGCATTGGCTGACGTGTGCGGATGCATTATCCCCTTTTCTTCACAAATTGGTGTCGTTCCTTTAACAATTCGTTGTGAAACTGATCGAGCATTGCGGTATAATATGAACCTGTGATCGTTCTATCCTTTTCTAGGTAGTGGATGTCTATCATCCCTTGTGAATCCCAAAAGACAGCTGGAATGATTTTTCCTGCCGATGGAATGGTTTTCACTATCTTTGGAGCAGGTTCGCTCAAGGAAACCCACTGTTTTGATTGTTGTTTGGTTTCAGGTTGATAGCAATGGATCCAAAATTCATCAACCGTGATATTACGCCGCAAAAATTCATTTGGAATGCGCTGGAACATGTTCAAACATCCCTGTGAAATGGCCACATGATTCGCTTGTTCTCAATTGTGAGCAGTCGCGGCACCCATCTTGCTGACCGCTTTCTCATACCCTAAAATTCGTGCAGAATGTTATACACTCAAGATGTTTACGGTCTTGGCTATCTCACGGATTTTCACTCGGCGGTCTTCCAACACAATATCGTGAACTTTGTTTACCATTTCTTCTGTTGTAACCTAAACGGACGTCCTGTGCGCACGGCATCTCTTGTGTTCGAACGGTCACATCGAAATTCTGTGAACCACTTGTGAACCATACCATGTGATGGAAATGCGTCCCTATAATACTTGTTCAGCTTTTCTTCCGTTTCCTTCACCATATTACCACGCAAAAAGTAGTGCTTTATTAAAACACGAAATTCACTTTTCTCCATTTTCTACACATCTGCTTATTTTAGACACACTCAAAAATGTTCAAAGAAACAAATGACGAATTTCTGCGATTATATCCAGAATAGATGTAAGACTTGGGTGCAAACAAGAAACCTGTGATTGAAACGCTATCTCTCGTCAAAGTCATGTACTTATCAATCCGCCCTCCTTTATGGGGAGTGAGTACATAAGAAGGACTAACTCTTGCTTAAAGATTTTATGGATTAGGCTTGCTTAATAGTTTTAAGTAGCATGGAAGGTTATTATAAATTGTTATTGCAGAATAGTAACATCCTTTTTGAAACAGTTTTAAGCTATTTGTTGGTCTATGCAAATTGCCTGCATGTCTTGTATTGTGCTCAAGCGCTTAATTATCTGTAAGGTAGCTCAAGACGTATTCTTCAGTAAGAGAAAGAACTTTTTGGGGTTTAGAACAAGGGTCTACAGGAATGACGGGACCCAATACCACAAATAATAGGCATGTTTTTTTTTTTGTTCAATATAAATACTTGCTTGCTATGTGCCGAATATAATGCATGTTCTCTGTAAGGGTAAATACAAACTGAAACATGCACAAACATGGGTGTAACGCACACAAATATGCGCGAATTGGGTGTGAAAACACAAACATGAAAGCGCAATAACGCGTAAAACAAAACACGTAGATAATGCCAAACATAAATAATGTTTAAAGCAAAACATATGTAACCTCTGGAAAGAAAAATAGAAAAATTTCGATCTTTTTCCCCTTAATTTTTACCTATTCCACCACTTACGTCTTACATAGAAGTATTGCATTTCATACACAGATTTCACCGTAAATACATGTTTTGCGGTCTCTAAATAAAATAGTAAATAAGTGAAAATACAGTGCCATATTTATAAAATTAAAGAAGTTTTTGCTCTCTATTGCTGAATAATGAACAATATATTTGCTGCGAATGAACGGAGGGCATATTAAAAATAATAGGATATTTTATGGTTTAAACTCTTTTGATTAAAGCAGCAATCAGTGATGAAATGTCAGTCATGGATGCTGTAGATTTAAAGAGCATTCATTACCTTCCAAATACTTTCATTAACCTTATTACTTAATTATTGAAGCATTAATGAGGTTTTCTCTCCTTTCATTTGTTTAGCACAGTCACCATCTCAAGCTACCACAGGTACGATGGAGATATCCAAAACATAGTCAAGGGAATTTGGGTATGTTGAGGCGCAGTGATCACCTCCAGGAGCATTATTAATATTTAAGAAGCTTTCTCTCTCAGCTATATAGCAAATTATCAAACATGCATCATCATCATCATCATCATCATCATCAAACATTCCTTACAATTTGGAGTTTCATTTCAACATGAGTTGAAAAATTAACTAAAACAGTGAGGACTATTGCTGGAAACATGTTTTGAATCTTCAGAAAATTGAAGTTGGTGTTAGCAGTTATTTCAGTGTATTAGTTGGTTTTAGTGATTCTGTGTGAGGCAGTATTTTTAACTAAAAATCTGTGTAAGCCTGCATTCCTGTCGCACCACGCCCTGCCTGATAGAAACGTGTTCTAACAATAATACTGACGCAGCCGAGGCAAACAAATATTTATTATTTAAAGAAACAGTAAAATAATAAAGTTAATATTTTTTTTAAACTTGGGGCAAAGGCCGCCTGAAAATAGATTTACGGCGAAGGCTACCGGAAACTGTTTAACATACATGACATTGCAACAACTTCAAGTGTTCGGTTCCCCAATAGTTGAAATACGATACAACTCCTTCAATACAAACCATCTTCTTCAAATTGACGTCTTTACTGGAGCTACAATGTAATACTTCTTCAAATTGGCACCTAACGTGGGGCTGATAATAAATACAACTACTTTCTCAAATTGACGTTCATACGTGGTGCAAATAAACAATACAACAAAACTACTTTCTCAAATTGGCGCCCAGCTGCGTGGAGCTCGAAGAGACAAGAATTTGCGACATCTGAAAAGAAGAGATCAACGAACAACATAGAACTACCAGAATCGACGAAACTACAAGACTTCATCTCAGAACTTCAAAATCAACAACAGCATCCAAGGACAGCAACAATTCTTTCTGAAGTACGGGGCACACAGTCAACAATTCAACAACAACCTACGTGGGAACACTGAGTATAAAGGTTTACTAACAGTCAGAACAAAAGGCCAGAAAATTCCATTATACATTTATAATAATTGTCAAGTTAATTAAGAAAATATATTGTTATTAAGATAATTTCATGCTGTTAAGAAGTGGTAAATTAAAATTGAGCAATTGATGCAGTAATTTGTATCACAAATTACTTAAATGTAAATAATGATTGTAATATGAATATGCATTTTTATGTGACATTGATGTCAGATGTTTATTAATTGTAAATATTGTTGGGAAGTAAGTTTATACGGCCTTACTGAAACTGTCAATAATAGCGCAATAATGCAATGAGAGGGGGTGAGCTGTTTATCATTATTGGAAACGAGGAAGTTACGTAATGTTGGCGCGTTTTTCCGTTGAGAACCTTCTGGAATGTTTCCCTAGAGCATATGTATTCATAATTTTCATTGGATATTAAAATAGACGCTAATGTTGGCGCGTTTTATTAGCCAATAGTAACTCAGTTATAATCTTTAGGCATATCGGGGAGGGGGTGTATAAAAAGCCAAGTCAGAGGTAGATCGCGGGCAGTTCATCGAAAATCTCAATACCTTACACGTCGCCTTCAGTCGTTCAGTTCATCAAAAATCTGTGTACACTACACGTCGTCTTCAGTCAGTCAATTCGTCGAAAGTATTTGTACGGCAAACGTCGGGTATCGATTCACAAGTTACGCGCAGCAGAATTATGAATAATCTAAAGTGTTGTAAGGTTAATTATACAAAAGGTTGAAGTACGTGGATTAAAAGTGATCAGTAAGAAGTTATTATAACAGTTTCAGTTTGGCGAGTGTTAAGATCAATGAATAAATGTGATAGTTAACGTGTTTGACAATAAATGTGTAAAACAAATTTCTTCATCAGTGTAATTTTTGGATAAAACATTCCTTTCCGTTTACACACTCTGATCAAGAGACATGTTCGACCGAGAGATAATAGCTAGCCGGAGGACAGTAAACAAAACTTAAAATTCTTTCAAACAAAACTAATACTGCCGCAAATTGCCAACACCAGATGGAGCTACGAACCTAACAAAGAATGACGTCACAAGATGGCTTCACGTGAAGTAAACACACATACACAAACATCACAAGTAATAACATTATAAGAAAACCGTTACAAATTGGCTCCCAAACGAGGGGCTAACAAATACAAACATATACAATAATGTTACTTCACAATTCAAAAACAAATATACAAAATAAAAAACAATGAAAATATGGAAGTAGGAGAGGATAGGTCAGCCATTACAGATTGCAATGTAAATTTACAATCAGAGTTAAAGGAAACAAATAGGTTAGATGTAGAAGAACAGTTATCTGTAAATTCACAGGTAGGCATAGAAAGGGATAGCAGTAGTATGCAAGGTCAATCACCTTTACAGGGAACAACAAAAGAAAGAAACCCTCACACATCTAGCCAACAAGTGCAAGAAAATTTATCACAACAAAACTTTATGTGGCTTCTAAGAGCAATAAATAAATGTTATACAGAAGTTAGTAATAAGTTAACCGAAATGAGAGGAGAGTTAAAAGAAATGAGAGTAGGGTTAAGTCATAAGATAACTGAAACTAGTACAGACATATGTGATAAATTAACTGAAACTAATACAGAGCTGAGAAAAGAAACTAATAATAAACTAACTGAAACTAATACAAGGGCTAAGTAAACAGTCAAACAATAAGCTGAATGAAACTAGCACAGAGTTAAATAAACTACAAGAAACTAGTCAGGAAACTGAAGAAATAGAAAACATAAATGCAAAAATTGTTACAAATAGATGTAACAGTACCAAGGGTAAATGCAAATGTAACTAGTTCTGTTAATGCTAATCAAATGCATGACAATAATACAAGTGCAGAAAGAAGCATATCACCTTTGTTAACTAACAATACAAGAGACGCTACTACTTTTTCCATAGCATCAGCCTCTCAAACACAAAACAATAATGATGACACACATGTGCATGAACCAAATCAGATGTCAAACTATTATTTTGTGTTAAATGAATTACCGTTACCTTATTTTAATGCTTCCTCAAGTCCAGTACAATTTATACATGATCTAGTAGAATATTTTAAATTGCAAAATGTGCCTGAAGCATTAAAAATGATCCTTGTTAGAAAATGCTTGGATAACAAAACCTTAGAATGGTTACATATGCTAGCAGATAGTGAAATGAATTTTGAGACATTTAGAATTTTATTCGTGAATAAGTTTTGGAGTACAACTGTGCAACATAAGATTAGGGCAAGGCTAAAAAGTCTGTGGCACAAGAATAAAAAGAAAAAGAAAATAAAGTATGCAGTATGTATGGCACAAAAACAAAAAGAAAATAAAGTATGTAGGTTATGTGCGGCACAAAAAGAAAATAAATGTAAACAGTCTGAGGCACAAAAAGAAAAAGAAAATAAAGTATCTGGAACATAAAAGAGGAAAGCAATGTAATATAAAAATGTATAATAATATGTAACAAATTGTCAATATAACAAAAGACAGTTTAGGTAAAAAATGTAATAGAAGAAAATCCATTGTTAGTAAGAAAAACATAAGAAATTTAAATAGCAACTGCATTTATACTGTATAAGGTATAAATTTTTAGAAATTGTAAGAAATATAAAAATGTTTAAGAAATAAGTTGTAAAGAAAGGGTAACAAGTGTTAATATCACTAATTAAATGTTAAATGTATAGCAAATAAAATGCTTAATAGTGGCTATGTTAGTGAATGAACAAACTTCACTCAGGTCATTGAACACCAGATCATTAACCTCAAAGTATTGAACCAGTGAAAGAGCAAAATGAAGTATTCTGCTATACACGAGTGTAGTGAAACACCAGTGAGTGTTAAATAATAAAAACGTGACAGTGAAAAATAGGAAGTACAATAATAGTAATAATAATAATAATAGTAATAATAAAGTAACAGTGAAAAATAGGAAGTGCAATAATAAAAAAAAAAGTTATGTTTCTTTCTTTCAGGAGACTTTCAGAAAATATTTAAAAATTTAAAAAAAACAAAACAAAAAGAACAATTTTAAATAATTTCTAAAAGGGGGCAATTTGAGGTTGTATTTTTAACACTTAAATATTTTTCAGTCAAATTATATAATATGTAAATTCAATAACAGACCACCTTGAAGCAATATGTATGTAATAATTTTTAAAATGTATGTAACAGTCATTGCATATGCTTATATTATTGTAAACATGTTCAATAATGTTATGTAAATGCATTACGTAATTTAATAATGTAGGGGCTGCGAGAATAATAAGTTAAACGTTGCTAACAATGAGGTAACCTTGAGGCAATAATGAGTTTGAGAGTTTAAATGCTACTAGTCATTATTGGAGCAGCAATAATGTAAACTTTGAGACAGCTTAAAAATAGCCAATCAACAGCCAGAAAAAGCTTTAGTTAAATGCAGGTATTCTATTGGAGTAGGATTAGCCAATCAGAGACTTGAATTACAGAGATTTTAAGTTTAGACGGTTGAAATCTGCTCAGTTGCCTGCGGATCGTGATAGTAACCGGGTGCAAGATGCGTCCTCTAGAGAAATATAATACGTATTCGTGTGAGACGAAAAATAAGTATACGCGTTAAAAAAGGTGCAAGTATTAAATAAAAGAATCTCACAGCTCTCTGTATCAGTGAAGTGCTATTTAATTTGTGTCAAGGATTAATAAAAAGGAGTGAATTAAAACTAAAAATCTGTGTAAACCTGCATTCTTGTCGCACCACGCCCTACCTGAGAGAAACGTGTCTCTAACAATAATACTGACGAGGCCGAGGCAAACATAAATATTTAATATTTAAAGAAACAGTCAAATAACAAAGCTAATGTTTTTTTTTAAAACTTGGGGCAAAGACCGCCTGAAAATACATTTGGGGCGAAGGCTACCGGAAACTGTCTAACATACGTGATTGCAACTACTTCAAGTTTTTGGCTCCCCAACAGTTGAAATAAGATACAACTCCTTCAAATTGATGTCTCTACGTGGAGCTACAATATAATACTTCTTCATGCGTTAATAGCTTTAAAGTTACAATTTTTCGAGTTAATGTTGTTAAGAGCTGAATCTAACTACAGACATGTTTTTTTCTGAAATTATTTGTAATCCACTAAATAAACAAAATAGTCGTAAGGATTTCAGTTAACTCGATGACTATTTTAACACTAAGAAATAGCACTAAATGTAAACTGTCACCATTAACAATCCATTTATGAAAGTAGTCTCTAGCTTAAAGACAATAACTTTCCTAAATTACAACTACTCCGTAATTGCCATTTGCAACCTAGATTTGCTTTCACTTTCTTCATATACAATGAACATTAAAGCAAAATAAAACATAAAAATGTATATATTGTTTGTCAGGTTTTCCTAATGTAACATTACTGGCAAATTCCAAGTATGCAACCTGATTAGAATTTGTGGATTTATCTGAATTTTGTGTTTGAAATATTTAACTTAATTTCATATGTCGTAGGATTTAGAATCTGTTGTTAATAATTATAAAACAACAGCCATTATAAACTGTATAATAGTTTGGGGTGTACAATTTTCTTGGATATGAAGTCATACAAACAGTTCTAACTGCCACACAAAGCAATGTTGTTATGGCAAGTGTGATGGATGATGGCGCAGGGATAAGAGATTATTGAACAAGCCCAACGAAAAGCAAGATGAAGTTTATTTATTCGAGGAATCTTGCGCCGAACTCAACACTTGTTTGTAAACATATGGATGATCGTCCCTCCGACAAGGATGGAGGTTGCACTCAGGTAACAAGTGACCGCTCGCTTGAAGAAAAGGTTGTAGAGGGAGACTTACCCCCTTTTCAGCAGCACTTGCTTTATGAAATCTTAAAGAAGAATCAGAACGTGTTTTCTGAAAACCCAGTCTATTTAATGTCTATACTCACACATTCACTTTTCAGAATATACACCCTTTTACCCAAAAATCTCGGAGCCTACCCCTCTCATTGCAAGCCGAAGCAGAGAGAGAATTGATAAATTGCTGGAACAGAAAATAATTGAAGATTCATCGGCTGTATAGTGTAACTCTCCGTGTTGGGTTGTTAAACCTAACGGATCTTTGAGATTAACTGTGGATATCCGACGACTGAATAAACACACTTTACCCGATTACTTCCGACCGCAACCCATAGATGACCTGCTTTCTCGAGTTGATAAAGGGAAGATATTTTCAATTATTGATCTCGTTTCATACTACTGGCAGAGGATGTGAGAGACTACTCTACTTTTATTTTTCGGGGGAAATTTTTCCTCTTTACCAGAACCCCTTTTGGTTTCAAAAACTCTGAAGCAGCATTATTACTGCTACAGACGCCATTTTTGGTAACTGTGTGAAAGAATACGCCTGCCAATACGTAGACGACTTTCTGACCTTCAGTGCAACTTTTGAGGAACATCTAAGTCACTTGGGCACTATTTTGTCAAAATTTGCTGAGTGCGGAATGACCGTTCATCTAAAGAAATCTAAATTTGTTCTCCGTGAAGTCAATTTCCTTGGATACATCATATCAGAGCAAGGAATTAACCCAGATTCCAGGAAGATAGAAAGTATTCTAAAAATACCCAGCCCCAAGAATGTGAAACAACTAAGAAGAATATTCGGCATCATACAGTACCAATCAAAATTTGTGATAAACTACGCCCAGGAAGCCGCTCCATTACGAAAACTTCTACACAAGGGGACAAGATGGCGGTGGACAGACCGCGAGAAAGGTACGTGGCAGAGGATCAAAGCGCTTTTCGCCAACGCCGTGTTACTAGAAAGACCGAGAGATGAGCACGACTTTCACCTGTACGCTGACAGCAGTACTCGGGGCATAGGATGTGTATTACTTCAGAAATATGACGAACATTCCCATGTTCTTGTCACCGCCAGCCATTCATTGTTACCAACTGAACAGAACCAATGCGTTACACTTCTTGAAATATCGGCACTATTCTTCGAGGTAAGAAAATTCAGGCATTATATTCTAAATGGAAAGGTCATCGTGTATACGGATCACTTGATCCTGTCTTTCATTCAGCAGTGCAAACTCACGAGTAGTAAAATATCCCGCTACATTCCGGAGATCACAGCGCATGACATCGAAATTAGGCACATCCCCGGCCATTTAAACATCTTTAGTGACGTTCTGTCTAGACTCCCAGGTTCTCTCCCCGACAACAACGCAAAGGATTTTCATGTAGTTTCCCTTATGCAACTTGAACTGACTATCAACCTGACCTTGGTGAAACAATTGCGACAATTGGGAAAACTATAGGAACAGGATGACGACCTTCGGACGGCGATAATGACCGCTGCTGAAATCTCGGAAAATACCCCAGGAAAATTTGGTCAGAGGGATGGAAATTTATATAAATTGACTGGCCGTGAATACAAAGTATGGAAACCCATTGTTCCGAAATCGTTGGAAAATAATAATATCGAGGCTTACCATCTCTCTCTGAATCATGCAGGCACGGACAGAACAGCACTGAACATTTCACGAGGTTTCTACAAATACATACCGGAAAGTGCGTATACTTGTCTCTAGTATCTCTTAATACTAGATTCGACGTCGAGCCTCAGGCCATCGAACGTGAAGCACCTAACGGACTTGTATGCCTCGATGTTCACGGGGAATTACCAAGAGGAAAACTTGGATACAGATACTTTTTGGTATTAGTAGACGTATTCAGCCGTTTTTGCAAGCTTTATCCAGTAAAAAGTATCACATCGAGAGCATGCCTGAAGAAAGTTATGCAGGACTACATCCCACAATACGGGCATATCAGAGCTCTCTTATCAGATAATCCTAGTGTTAACCGAAGCAAAATTTTTAATTCGACTTTGAAAGAAAGCAGTATCAGAATATACCACAGTACCTCCTACAATGCAGCCGTAAATAGGACAGAGAGAACTCTCCGCGACATCTCGACTTATCTTCCCCTGATTTGTCACGAATGCCATACCACGTGGGTAGATTATTGTCCGATGATTGAATCGATAATTAACCACTCAGTGCACCTGTCACCAAGTTTACCCCTTTCTTCCTCATGACCGGCAAAGACCCGCCAGCCATTATTCCAGGACTTCCACGGACAATAGCGGAAGGCCTAGATGCTACGTTGAAGGAAAAATGCAAAATAAAAACAAATCACCCGGACGGCGGAGATTTGAACTCCGGAAAGCAAGGACAAGGCGCCATAGGAAAAAAATGGAAACCGGGGATAGGGATCTCCTACTAATGCGAAGTCACAAGCTTTCTAGCCAGATCAACCATCGATACTTCAGGATGGAATTGTTGTATATTGGACCATACGAAATCACAGGGAAGTTCGGCCAGCACTCATTCGAGTTGAAACATGTAAAAACGAGCAAGGCTTTTGGACGTCATCATATAAACTTCCTCCGAACTTATAAAGTACCACCTCCTAAAAATCCTGAAATAGAACCACATCCTCCAAATATTAATTGTCCACCAGAGATAGAATAAAATGTAGTACCAAGGTACCATGATTATTTTATGTGTACATACCCGCTGATTCAGACTGACAAAGTGCTCCTTGTTATGAAAACAAAGGGTCAATAACCATACCACTGGATTTTGTCAGGAAATACTATGTGAAAAGGAATTGTAACCCACTTAACGCAGGTAGCAGAAAAAGAAAATATAGGTCACCGAACGAGAGGAACTAGTGTAGTCGACACTCAGTAGTGAGCATAATCAGCGCATGAAGGTGCAACAGGGGTAGCCAAACTTAAATATATATAAATAAATATATATATATATATATATAATGAAAAATGTTTTGTAAATACCTATGTAACTGATTGTATATTATCCTGAGTTAGGGGTGCCGTTATTGTTTTGAAAAACTCATGTAACATTGTTGTATCCACAATACTTTAGTGCATTTTACAACTTTTATGTGTGGCATATCGCTAACACTTATGTAATCTTTATGTTAGTGTGTATCCACCATATTGCGGTATCAGTTATATGTATACGTGTGTTTAAACTGTATCTTTGTGTAAATAGTCGATGTATCCTAGGGCAGTATTTTGTAAAACCAAAACCATATTAGGTGAATCTGATTTTCTTTTACACACAAGAAGAGTGAGTAGAGATAGCCATGTAAATGTGAACAGTATATCACAAGCTTCGTTAAGCAAATTTAAAAGAATGCATTGTGTAAACTGTGTGAATGTAAAAAAAGAGTGTGCAGGGTTGTGTGAATGTATACAACAAGAAGAGTGAGTAGAGCAGGACATGTAATTATGAACACCATAACACAAGTCTCGTTAACAAGTCTAGGAACAATGGCTTGTGTAAACCGTGAGAATGCGAGGGAAATATTTCTACTTTTCATAGTAATATTACCGATACATATATTATCACATTTCCTCAAGTACATGCTTGAATTTTAATGTTTAACACAAATATGAACAAAAAATAAAACAGTGAATGCTGATGCCCTGGGTTTCTATAGTCAATTCTAATTAACAATTTTGAATTTATTTCACAATAAGGAATATGGTCCATATATCACGTAAAGTATTTTTTCAATTAACGTAGCGCTTTTTCAGAAGAAATAAAATATCCAAACTGGTTAGAATCATAGTAAAAATAGCTTACCTTCCATTGTTCTTAGATTGCATATGTCTTGTAGAAATCGGTGACGCTGATATATTTTTCAATTGATCCACTTAAGTACATCACCCCGAAATCACTTAAGTAACTCGTATCGCTATGATACGAGGTTAGGTGCTTATACACAAGCTTTTACAGTCTAAGAAGTTCAATTAGCGCATGCGGAGATCTTTGCAAGCTTTTGATTGTGATTGGCTGATAATTTTAGCCAGTGAGAGAGACATATCAAGCCACTCCATCGTCCTTGACGCATACGTAGCTACGACGAAAAAGTAACTACCAAAGCACGATAGTCCTAATTTATCGAGATAACAATGTACGACAGTACTGCATACATAATTACTTACATTAATGATTTCCAAGGTTACTTATACATTGATACCAATGCACGGTCGTATTGCATATGCAATTAGTTGCGGATGAGTCAGCCAATGAAAGGCAGAGCAGAAAAAGGGGTGAGGACGCAGGTGCGACTGATTGCACATGCTCGGGTAATGACAAATGGTGGGAGGCAAGTAGGTCTGTGCATGGAAAGGGCGGGTCCCATGTGCGAAGCAAAAGACGTAGGTGTGGAGTCGCCCGGTACAAAGCAGAGAATTGAATACTGTTGGGGAAGCGGAACATAGGTGTCTTGGGTAATGACAACAGATATAGGTGTGAATAGAATCGCATCTCTCTTTGTCCGACATGCTTGGGTAATGACAATGGATACAGATGTGAATAGAATCGCATCTCCGGTTGTCAGAGAGATTAACAAAGAAGGGAATTCGGAGGAAGGAAACCAATGTTCGCCAAAACATTATACAGGTATCGCAGTGAATAGAATCCGGCCTCCCTTTTGTCGGAGCGGATAACAAAGAAGACAATGTCAATTGCCATCCTTTTGTTCGACAAACAATACAAAATGTATGACACACAGATGTTCTCTGGAATTCAGGTTTGCGAGATTGCACAATTGGGCCCACGTCTTTGGGTAAAAGGCTAGCGAAATTGGAATGAGTTATTCATTAGCATCCATAAGTGTGCTAGAACCCTCATGATGGTATTTGAAATGGGATACAAACCCTCACATGAATCCTAGGAACGTAAACATACCCCACCTCCAATACAAATAAAATACCACACAAAATTGAATAGACCATTCAGGGGACGACAAAACAAGATTAATTACACTCATATCTTTACAATAGCAAGCAGGGGATGGGGTATTAATTAACATATTAATTACAAATTCCTGCATATATATAAGTGCGCCCTAACCGCCATTTATCACTACTGAACGTTAATACTGAAAAATATCAATGTGCTTAAGAAGTAACACGTTTAATAACAATTCGCAGATTTCAGTGAGTAGGAGTGTATGACAAAGGACAATGAATCACATACTTAAGTTAGTGTGAGCATTGGCAGGCAGAATGCTGAATATCCATATTCCATTATAGTTCATCAAACTGGATGTGCTTACTAACAATCCCTGATTTTTGTGCATTTGTATGTTGTCACCACATAATCACATTCATATAGCATTTTTCAGGTTAAATAAAACTACTGCTTCAGTAACTTAGAATATATTTGTTTTACATACTATAAATTATAGCAACCAAATTTGCGCTTTGTCAGCTATAAATTACACTTTTGAATTGTTTAAAGTATATGTTTTTATATTTTACATGTTCAATTTTAAAGCGAGCACTGGTTTGGTAATCTTCTACTTAAAACTCTCTTAAGATATCCAAAAGGGTTTCTCTTTCAATAGTGCCGAAATGTTCTACTCGTTTAGACATTTTGCTTTCCGCGCAGCTGGTAAAAAAATGCTGTCGAAATTTCCCAAACCTTTCTTTCGAAAACATATACACCGCGTGGTGTCCAAAATCGAAAGCTTTAAAATGCGGTGTTGCCGCGTTCACTTTTGGGGCAGATAGTGCTTTAAACGCTGCTTAGGTAAACACCGTCTACACATGGATTTAGCAATTCAAAGTTAAATGTATAGACGATGTTTAACTGAACAATGTTTTAGCTTTAAACAGCGCATCGTTTTTGAAAGCGGGCCTAAATAAAAACATTACCCCAGACAACTTTAGATCTGAACAAATAAATAACATTATTGCCAGCATTGACCATAATAAGTGGTTTATTAGTCTAGACTTGAATAATTCGTACTTACAAGTGGAATTGGCGTAAGGCTGTTAAGAAAGTAAATGGCGTTTCTCCACAGAGGATGAATTTTTTGTTATAGGAGGTGCCGTTTTGGTGTTAGAGCAAGCAATAATGCCTTCTTAAGGTCAATGAACGAAATTTTTGGGAATAAACATAAAAACTGCATGGCTCAATATATTGACGATTGCCTCATATATGATAATGACATATCAGATCACCTCCAACACATTATTCTTATGTAGTACTTATCAGATTAAAGGAATGTGGCATGACGATAAACCTAAACAAAAAAACCTTGTTTGCCACCGAAGTGAAATTTCTTGGATTTCTGATAAGGGAGTAGCCCCAGACCCCGCTAGGATTGAGGCTGTTCAGAACGTACCAGCACCCCGAAATACGAAACAGCTAAGCAGAATACTAGGTATGCTGCATCAAGCACGCTTCACATGTAATTAGGCGAAGGAAGTTGCGCCACTAAGGGCATTAATAAAACAAGAGGACATTCGATGGAAATGGACCGAATGTGAACAAAAAGAATTGAAAAATGTAAAGAAGCTGTTTGCTAAATCCATACTACTGGAGCGATCAGATATGAATGTAGCTTTGAAACATATACTGTGATGCATCTAATACAGCTTTCGCTGGTATACTAACGCAAAAAGATAAGAACGTAGAAATACACGTGATGTATACCTGCTCACGAACACTGTCAGAAGCGGAAGTCATAAATGGTATCACGGAGAAAAAAATATCCGCAATATTCTGGAAAAATTCAGGCATTATATTTACAATAAATATATCACAATTTATTCAGACCACGTGGATATATCATTCATCCAAAACTGTAAACGCAAGTACCAAAATATCAAGATACATACACGAAATCACATCTTACAATGTCGAAATAAAGCATATGCCTGAAAAATAAAAATGTCTTCAGTGACATTCTTTCGAGAACCCCGCAGGTAGAAACGTCCCCGAACGTTAAACAAACACACAGAGAGAGGTAACCGTAACGAGAATGGACTTGTCTGAAACAAAGAACTCGCGGCTGAGTTGAAAAAAGTCACTGATCTGCAGATAAACAAAATTCGTGATAAATTGCCGGAAAAAGGCGAAAACACATCGGAACACTAGGGGTAAACGATGGCGTGATACATAAACTCCAAGAGAGAAATGTTGTGAAATGGACGACATACATTCCATCGGATCTAGAGAATCTGGTAATGAAATCATTTCACACGGTAATGATACATGCCGGAAGTGAAAGGACGAGTCTTACGATTCAGGACAATTATTGCATTCCAATGCTACAGCACAAAGCTACTGTCCATTCCAAACCAGAGTTCCCTCTGATGTAAACAAAAGGACGTGCTTCTGATTGTCACGAACCCAAGAACACACTCTTACGCCAAAGTAAATAGTTTCTTAATACCTATATGTATTTATCATGAAATATTAGGGCAGGAAAAGTATAGAACTGCACATTTTATTGTGGTTATCATAAGAACTCTTTGCTAAAGGTAATGGATATATACCAACTGTTAAGAGACTACAAAATATGATTTTCGTCTGCTATTGCGCTAACGTCGAGAGTATCTTGCTTGTTAATACAATAATAAAATCTGCTGATAGCAATTTGCGGTAGTATTAGTGTTTGAAAGAATGCGACTGTTATTTGATTTAATTTTTTGTTTACTGTCCTCCGGCTAGCTATTATTTCTCGGTCGAACATATCTCTTGATCAGGGTTGTGTAAACGGAAAGGAATCTTTTATCCAAAAAGAACACTGATGAAGAAATTTGTTTTATAATTTTTATTGTCGAACACGTTCACTATCACTTTTACACATTGATCTAGATACTCGCCAAACTGAAACTGTTATAATAACTTCTTACTGATAATTCTTTTAATCCACGTACTTCAATCTTTTGTATAATTAACTTTACCATACTTTAGATCTTTCATAATTCTGCTGCGCGTAACTTGTGAATCTATATCCGATGTATGCCGTACTAATACTTTCGACGAACTGACTGACTGAAGACGACGTGTAGTGTACACAGATTTTTGATGAACTGGACTGACTTTACCTCCAACCTACTGCTTTTATACCCATACACTCCGATATGCCTAAAGATTATAACTGAGTTACTATTGGCTAATAAAACGCGCCAACATTAGCGTCTATTTTTATATCCAATGAAAATTATGAATACATATGCTCTAGGGAAATATTCCAGAAGATTCTCAACGGAAAAAACGCGCCAACATTACGTAACTTCCTCGTTCCAAATAATGATAAACAGCTCACCCCCTCGCTGCATTATTGCACGCTATTATTGTCAGTTTCAGTAAGGCATTAAAAACTTACTTCTCAACAATAATTACAATAAACAAATATCTCAAATCAATGTCACATATAAATGCATATTCATATTACAATCATTATTTACATTTAAGTAATTTGTGATACAAATTACTGCATCATATGCCCCACTAGAAACATAATTATAAATATTTACAACTTGTTTGGAAGTTTTATAATTGGGTTTTTAGTCTCCTAAATCTTGGAACACACGCTATCACTTTCACTTAACACTTCACACGTATTTAACACACGACATGTTTTTCCTCTATCTTGCCACTACTTACTGGCTCTGGTTTAATGTGTTTTGACATTAATCTGACATTACAAATTTTTTTAGAGCAAATACTGTACCCTGAATTATTTAATTACTGTTTCAAAATGGTTTACACTCTTATATTGTTGACAAAAATTTATACATTTAAGAATTTTTGTAATTATTAAACATATTTACCAAAAATATTCACCCTCTACACAAATATATTTACATCTCTTAAATCTAGACACTGTTTCACATTTTTTTCTGTTTGTTACATAAATATTTGTTTTAATGACTTTTACCCCATTTTTGTTATTTTGTACTTTATTTTAACAATACTCTTGGAATTGTATTTACGTACTTTTACTTTAATATCATATTAAGTTTCAATCTTTGCATTCTTAATTTTCAAATACTGTTATAGTTAAAAAAAATGTTATTTTCCTTTTTAAAAAAAAATTTAATTATATCCAAAATTTTATTTCTCCTTTCACATGACGTACATATTTATTTAACCCTCTTACGTTCCAATACATTTCTCTGCAAGACATCTTTAACTATCCAGCATTTACTTTACATCCCATTGCTATTTACCCTCCTGAATCAAATTGTGTGTGGCTAAACATTACTCGTAGCCGTATCCTAACCTTCAAAAATTTGTTCATGAATAACATCTTGTATCCATATGAAATTTCATCCCATGATAACATTTGAAAACAATCTACAGTTTCTTGAACAACACATCTTTTAACAATTATCATTTTCAATGCTCCTACTATCCCTTTAATTTGAGAATACTCTGACAAGTCTGTAATAATCTGTACTGGATTGGAGTTTTCATTTTGAATAGCTTGGTACTTGTTAATTTCAGAAGTTAGCTTTTGATTATTTACAGGCAAAACTTTAACTTCTTCGTACAATTTATTTCTTTGCATTTCTGATTCTTTCTGAATTTCTGATATCTCCCCTCTGAAATTATCTTGCGCCTGATTCACATCTACATTCATAACCTCTTTTATCTCTCTTAGCTCACTTGAAATGATACTCATTCTACTACCTGACTCTGTAAATTCTACATCAACATGTTCAATTTTAGTATTAACCTCACTTTCTTTGTTACCTATTTCCCTGCTCATGTCTAACATTTTCTTTGAAATTTCTCCTATCTCACTTACTATTACTTCCTGATTTTCATCTCTCATTTTTGGCATACTCCTATCTAGCTTCGTAACTTTCTTTTCAATTTCTTCCTTGCTTTGATCTACTTTTTGCTCTAATATCTCATTACTCCTACCAATATCTTCCCTCAATTCCCTATGATCTTTTTTTATAGCTTCACTCAATTCCCTGTTCCATTTTTTTATATATTCACTGTCTTGATCTAATTTCTTTTCTATATTTCTCAGCATTTCCATAATTTCCATCATCATACCAGCATCAATATTAATATTTCCTGCTGTTCTATTCTCACTTTCTTTACTAGTATTTCCTCCCTCAAATCCTACATTGTTTGAGCTTACATTATCTCCCTCCATAATTATTTTTTCTGTATTATTAGTAGCCATTGTTTTCTTTATCCTACCGCTCCTAAGGTACTTTTAAAATTTTACACCTTTTTTTTAGAATAAAAATCACACGTTTCTAACCTTTCTGATGCTATCTGCTGATGTAGCTTTGATGTCCAGCTTTCTGCCCCTCTCTCCTAGGTTTGTATGTCGCTTCTGCGTTGTATTATGATGAATCTGCGTTGTCTCGATGTTTTTGTGTCCACTCATCCGCGTAGTCTGTCGTTCCTATAGTTGTTTCTGGAATCTGCGTCTTCTCGATGTTTTTGTAGTTGAATTCCCCTGTTGCCTTGTAATCTCGGAATTACGATGTCCAATCATCCGCGTAGTCTGTCGTCCCTTTTGTTGTTTCTGAAATCTGCGTCTTGTAGATCAGTTCACTGCTCCATTCCTTCCACATCCTGGTTAATTCTGCTACTTTCCTGGTTAATTCTGCTACTTTCCTGGTTACTTTGCCCCTTTCCTGGTCACTTTGCCCCACGTTGGGCGCCAATTTGTAACAGTTAAATGTTATTTGTGTAACATTATTGTAGCCCCACGTTGTGGTAGCCAATTTGTAGCGGTATTCTTTATAATGTTATTACTTGTGATGTTTGTGTATGTGTGTTTACTTCCTGTGAAGCCATCTTGTGACGTCATTCATTTGTTCGGTTTGTAGCTCCATCTGCTGATAGCAATTTGCGGTAGTATTAGTGTTTGAAAGAATGCGACTGTTATTTGATTTAATTTTTTGTTTACTGTCCTCCGGCTAGCTATTATTTCTCGGTCGAACATATCTCTTGATCAGGGTTGTGTAAACGGAAAGGAATCTTTTATCCAAAAAGAACACTGATGAAGAAATTTGTTTTATAATTTTTATTGTCGAACACGTTCACTATCACTTTTACACATTGATCTAGATACTCGCCAAACTGAAACTGTTATAATAAATTCTTACTGATAATTCTTGTAATCCACGTACTTCAATCTTTTATATAATTAACTTTACCATACTTTAGATCTTTCATAATTCTGCTGCGCGTAACTTGTGAATCTATATCCGATGTATGCCGTACTAATACTTTCGACGAACTGACTGACTGAAGACGACGTGTAGTGTACACAGATTTTTGATGAACTGGACTGACTTTACCTCCAACCTACTGCTTTTATACCCATACACTCCGATATGCCTAAAGATTATAACTGAGTTACTATTGGCTAATAAAACGCGCCAACATTAGCGTCTATTTTTATATCCAATGAAAATTATGAATACATATGCTCTAGGGAAATATTCCAGAAGATTCTCAACGGAAAAAACGCGCCAACATTACATAACTTCCTCGTTCCAAATAATGATAAACAGCTCACCCCCTCGCTGCATTATTGCACGCTATTATTGTCAGTTTCAGTAAGGCATTAAAAACTTACTTCTCAACAATAATTACAATAAACAAATATCTCAAATCAATGTCACATATAAATGCATATTCATATTACAATCATTATTTACATTTAAGTAATTTGTGATACAAATTACTGCACCAGTTCACGAAGGTGCGTGTGGTGCGAATAAACACTGTTCAAACACAAAAGCGGCAAACAGTTAAAATGTGGCGAAAAACAAACCATGCTTAATATATTCAACTCACTATTAGAAAAATACCCGACACTTGCATTAGTGCATATTCCGAAACTAATATTCGATTTTACAGACGTTTCACTGAGAAGTATAACCAAAGCGCGCAGGGAATATAAACAGACATAGGTAATAGAACTTAGAAGAGGAGAATCAAATGTGGGAACTTGTTTCGTGTGCGACAGTGCTGTGGAATTATGGATAAGCTTGTCATTATTTTGGAGAGTAGTTCTGATTTCGATATGGCAGCTGAGTCATCTTCGGATTTCGGTGTTGTACTTTTGCCCGAGGATTGTGATTAACGTAAGTAAAATGTCCATTTGCGCATATTTATAAAATCGATTGTTACCTCAGGTTGCATTTTGAACTATGATTCTCACGCAGGGCGCCTTTTTATAGCTTGAAATAATGTTCAACAAGCACGTGAGAGGGGAACAAACAGCTATTAGGGCGGGGATTGCGAACTACTTTCGCGCGGATAATACAAAGAGTTTGTTTACTGTGAGAGGCATTCTGGTTTGGAATGGACAGTAGGCAAATTATAGCCACGTGCGAGACGTGTCAGAAAAACAAACCGATGAACGTCAAATTTGATGTACCAATGCAACCAATCATTCGAGACAAGCCTTAGTCGCGGTAGACAGCCACGGCCCATTACCACAAGGTAGAGGACTTAAACATGTATTTGTCATGGTACACATAGTTACGAAGTTCGTGAAGATAAACCCAATAAGAAATTATCGAGCGCCTAATGCGCAGACAAAATTGTAAAAGTTTACGTACCAAATTATGGGAAAAGGGAAGCTATTTTGGCGGATAACTTCTCATTTCACAAAAGAAAAGTATTCTTAAATAAGTTAAGCGAAGCACGGATCAAAATCTACAACTCAACACTCTGCCACCCAGAGAGTAACTACTGCGAGCGGATCATGTTTGAACTATCGATTATCTTCGGATTTTGTGTAGTCATCATACCTCCTGGCCCATTTACCATAGGTACATATACGAGCATAGAACACACATGAATAATTGCACTTAACGCAGTAACAGTATATTCAGCCACAACTCTCTAGTTGGGTAAAGAACCAGAACCAGAATATTCCTGGAGCAATAAGTGCTAGCGACGCAGAAGGGGAACATGTTAGAATAGTTAAGACTTATCAGAAAATTAAGAATCGCGCAGAAGAGCGTAAAAGAAAGGCAAATGGACGCCAAAAATAGGAGGAAAAATATTAGTGAGAAAACATCCATTTCGTCGGCAATAAATAAAAAGAATGCCAAAATATCCGTGTGAGATCGTTAATCAATTTGGGGAGGTTGCATACGAGCTCAGGAGCTCAAAAACGGGAAAACCGCGCCATAAAGCATAATGGCCACGTAGCCGTAAAAATACGCAACACTATATACTGCTATAATAATAATAATAATAATAATAATAATAATAATAATAATAATAATAATAATAATAATAATAATAATATTGGCTAAATTGCCTTTTTTGGGCCCACCTAGAAAATGTTGAAGTAAGAAATAATGTAATGAATTACCTTGTAGAAGTAGATGTGATCTCGCCCAACACCTGTTAGCCACCTACCCTCCCGTTTTAGGTGTTTTACTTTTATAGGAAAATTGCGATATGAACACAACAAACGTAGGCATCTTCCCGCTAAAACAGACGCTGAATGGGAAGTGCCAACCTAAATAAGTGAAATCCGCTAAGTAAGGAATTTCAAAACGTGAATCATTCGAGTTTTAGACGCGCAGATCCCTCGGCTACGCCCTGTCGTCGCTTCGCAGTCCTTTGAGGCTGAAGGCCCTCAATCCCTCGGCTACGCCTTGAAGCTGAATATATTACCGGCTTTGGCCGCATTAGTTATTCATATGTTGTCAGCATTACGTTAGAGCTAGAGATTGACGTACAGTGACATCTGTTGGACATATAAGAAATCACTTGCTGTGCTAATGCGGGCCCAAGAAAGGCAATTTACCATTATTATAATTATTATTTTTATTATTTTTATTATAATTATTATTTTTATTATTTGTATTATTTTTATTATTTTTAGTATTATTTGTATTATTATTAGTATTATTTGTATTATTATTAGTATTATTTGTATTATTATTTGTATTATTATTAGTATTATTATTATTTGTATTATTATTAGTATTATTATTATTTGTATTATTATTAGTATTATTATTATTTGTATTATTATTAGTATTATTATTATTTGTATTATTATTAGTATTATTATTATTATTTGTATTATTTGTATTATTTGTATTATTTGTATTATTATTATTTGTATTATTAGTATGTATTATTTGTATTATTAGTATGTATTATTTGTATTATCATTATTTGTATTATCATTATTTGTATTATTTGTATTATCATTATTTGTATTATTATCATTATCATTATCATTATCATTACTATTATTATTACTATTATTATTACTATTATTATTATTATTATTATTATTATTATTATTATTATTATTATTATTATTATTTGTGTAAATAGTTAACAAACATGAACACCCAAAGTTGAAACCTACTCATTTAGACTATAATCATAAGAACATGTCATTAGGCTAAGTAGGTAATAAGAAGTAAGGAAAAGATGACAATTTAGCCCAACTATTGAACCGGTAGTTACCCAGCGTAAACAACATAGTCGCCAATGCCCATCAGGTATACTAATTATCATAAAACTGTATTACTACAATTGCACGAAATACAATACAGAAGAAATACAACCAGAAGAAACCCTTGTATTAAGCGTAAATTCTATGTCTGTAAATAGTAACATATGTAGAACAATCATTTCAAGGGTATACTTATATATGTGCGTACAAAATTGTCCTGTAACCAAGGACACAACACCGCGTCATTCAAAACCTATTGCCGGCGTAACCATTGCAAAAGAAAAAGTGCCGAACTGAGAACTAAAATTAGGACAAATTAGTAGATAATATCTAAGTGTAAATAACTTGCTAAATGAATATTAGCCTTATTGGTGGCTCATGACCATGAACTCGACGGATAAGCTCATTGCACTGTCGACTTCATGGTAGCGGGCATGCCCGTACCCAGAAAAAAATTTTGGGAAGGGTTTTCCATAACTAGATCTAAACTTAACAGTACCCACACAGTTACCATGTACCTACTCCATAGTATATAGACGTTACGTAGATAAGAAAATTCCTTGGAGACGTTATAGAGACAGGAAAATCTCACCAGAATGAAGATATTCTACCTTATAGCACAAAACATGGAGACTGCTTTGAAAACCGGAATGTATGGTCACCTTACCTATGTAAGGTGAGAATATTAAGTTTCCCTTTTTCTTGTAAATGTGCTACTAGCAGTAGACCTACTGTTATCTAACGACATTTTCCCATATTGGTTTGATATGAATTTAAATAAATAAAGCTGTCAGAAGTTTTGGGGGTGGGGTTTGAACCCTAACCCCCCCCCCCCCCTTTCTAAATACGGCCCTGGTAGCGGGGCATCTAAAACAGAATATTTGGCCCTTACCCATATCAAATTAATTAGAATGTGACAGGTAATAAACTTGGAATTAATGAGAATAATATAAATCATAAATAAGCAACGACATAATGTAATTTTCAAAGATAGTATAGCAATGCATAGGGAACAAGCGATACATGTAAGAAAAGTAGCCTTAGGCTGTGGAAGTGACACAAAAGCCCGACAATAGCTACCAAAGCTCTAGAAATCTTTGTTTAACTAATAGGGATGCCAAACTCGCTCATGCATGCCTTAACATTACCCACGCTATAGAAGGTTCTGCAACATTGTTATATTGCGAAAATGTTGTAGGTCACTACAGTTTGAGCAAGCTAATGAGAGTAATATTTTAATATTTTAGGTGGTGGAAATGAGTGCGTGGGGATAAAATAATTTATATAGTCGCAGAAAGCCACGTGATACGAACTTACTTCCATCAGAGTGCTCAGACAAACAAGTTGAGTAAGTGCATGCAGACAACATTTAGCATACATGTAAAGTGAGTGATTTAATATACACATCTAGAGGAACAACACACACTAATATGGTTATTAAATAGATAGGTACATAATACACACAGCGGAAAATTCACAGTAAATAAAATGGACTAAGGAAATGCCTTAAATACTAGAATCCTTCTGAATGGGAATTAAACATTCAAAGGGTAGTCAGAGTTGTGGAAAACTATAATAATTACACAATGGGTTTAAATTGCTTGCGAAGGCACAAATGACATTGCTTTACAGATATACAACTGTTAAGTAGCGAATGAATGAATTAATATTAATAGTAAGAAATCTAGGTACTTATTTAAATATTCACACCAAAACCCATGCTGAGATAGAGTCGAAGCTGCAGCAAAAGTAACCCATTAACACTATCTCAATATTCACGGCGCCCAAACCCATGAACAAACAACAATACAATCACCAATTAAACATTGTCAAAACATTTACCGCCACAAATGGCACAATCAATGAGATACTATTTGGTTCTCACTGCAAGGTAGTATTCGTACTGTATGGTATAATAATGTGGCATATCAAATCATAATTTTTGGAAATGTATAAAAGAATATATAACATTATAGGTATGTAGCTATTCAGAATGTATGGCATTATTACACTTACTATATAGGTCTACTTAGATAGATACAATAGATATGTTGAAATACCAAGTAATAAAATACATCACCTGCCAAATATTTTTATTTGTAATTTTTGGTGTAAATATTACAATTTTTTGTATTAATTTTAACTTTCCATTATTTGCTTAAATGTTTACTGTGTACTGGTATCGCAATAGCTACTATAGTACCTATAAGACAGCCTCTTTGTGAAGCTTTCCAGCAATATAGAAAAGAACTAAAAAGTTTAAATTGACCTCTCAGAAAAATTGGGGGAGGATGATTGTTTTGTGAGGATGAGCACTCCTGAACTTAACTCCACATAAGTGCATTAAGATATGCTTCACTTTGTATGATTCCTCATAATTAAAAATAAAAGTTTTGTTTAAAGTCTTCGAACTAATGTAAAATTAGGTCCGTGTAATGAAATAATTTTGTATTTATAAAAGAAGCAGTGTTTTGGCACACTTGTCCCTCATTCTTCATCTGTTGAGGTGCTCACCCTAAATGAGGAAGATGGTATATATAAAAAGAAAAGAAGGATAAAACTAGATATGATACATTTATCTACCACTGACAAATTCACATATATCTTATTAACTTTAAAGAAAAGTCAGCATTGGAAGCATAAACATACTAACTTTATATGTTTCAAGAGCCACCTGCTCCCATCATCAGAAGTTGCCCAACTGGTTCATGGTGATGTTGTCTGGCTTCTTCTTGTTGGTAGTGGCAGCATTTTGTGGTGTGAAATGCATTTCCCAAATGAGCTTGGCAGTGGTAGATCAAAATTCATTAGTTGAGACTGGTGTTTGATGTTTCTGTTTAATTATTATAACATTCATATAACTGTGATTCCCCTATCCACATTATGTTACAATATCTGCCTAGGAATGCTTTTATTTTGAGCTTAGTGACACAAAACAGGTGGAAACAGCATTCAAAAACTTATTCTTGGTAACAAGCTCATGTGATGGAAAGAAATAAGAAGAAAGAATTGCAAACATTTAGCTGTGTCTGTTATCTGATTCACTTACACTTTGGAAGACTGTAAAATTACAACATGGAATATTTGAATTTAATTAAACCAAGTTATGTACAATTTCAATTATCTTTACACTTCCTGTTATAAGTTTTGGCTATTTCCTCTGGTTTCTTAACTACAGAATTATAAATAATTCCACCAAATAAAAGTGACTCGAATGGCTATACACAGAAAATTCAAAATAGGCATTTTATTTCTCTTATCGGTAATATGATATTTATGATATGATGATAATATATGATATTTTAATCAAAATCATTACAGCGAGTTTTGAGAAAATAAAACACAGCAAAAATGTTTCGTTAAAGGGTAGCATGTGCACACACGTGCATGCATACATACATGCGCAAACACACATGCACAAACACACAACTTTTTTTTTTTCTAAAAATTCCTTTTTGGAGTGGGGAACTTCTAAACATGTATTTCTAGTGAAATCCTGATATTGAATTTTTGTGTGGAATATACTACTTCCCCTAGCTACGTACTATATAGGTAGGTGATTGGGAAAGTAAATGTAATTGCAACAACATATTGCTATATTGGAGCACCCTAACTTTTATTTCATTTCACAATAGAAATCAAATTAGTACACAAATTGCTATTTACATGTTTAATATAATAAATGTTTTAAATCTAGAATACTGCATAAATAGAGGACATGGGATTCATTACTAAACATTAATGTCTATCAAAATAATGAATTCTAGCACATAAAAATATTACTAAACAATTAATGGTTCAAAATAATATAACACAAGGTTATGGTGTTTAAAAATAAAACCTAACAAACAAAACAAAACAAAAAATTGTTAAAGGGGAAATTAATCACTAGAGCTCGGATTTTTGCATATTCACATGTTTTATTCCTTGATAGGTAAACATATGCATGTAAAGAATTAATTTATTCCATGTTGTAAGGAGTTTATTAAAGAAGTTTTATAGTGCATATAAATGCATATATAAGGGATTGGTGCATATTTATGCATATATTTTGCTTTTACAGCAATGATTCTTGAAATACAAATATTTCACCATGATGCTTTAAGAAGAAGAGAATGACTTGAGCAAATTTCTCTTTTATTGCTCTGTTTGTGTAGGACTGTTAGTTATCATGTTTCCAAATCCATAACAGGGTGCCGAAAAATGAGAACGTAGCTATCAACAATGAGCGGTTTCTGATATTATATAAAAAATATGCCGCTCAACAGCTTAACATAAACTAAATAGTGTTCAAAATCACGCGGCATATCTTTAAAGTTCGGTGCAGCTGTTGCAATACTCGATACAGTTTGTATTAATGTTACAAACGAAGCCATCTGATGCAACAATAACATTTCTAAGAATTAAAAAGTGCCATTTTCAGTTAAATTTTAAATTTGTAACTAGTATGCTGTTACTCCTAATCTAAGTGTGAGCAGGAGGAGACAGAATATTACAATGCCGAAGGAGAAGAACAGTAAAGCTTATTTGCTTCCACAGTGGATTGAGGGAAATTCTACTCTAACAACAATGGAAGTATATGTAGTACTGTGCCAAGTGTATGAAAAACACTTAAGTTTTATTTTTGTATTTCCAGAATATTTTAAAAATCAATGCAATTTTCGAGTTAGGGATTGTTTTTATTTAACTAAACTCACATTATTTTTATACCATTGTTATAGCTGCCCTGCAACAAAAAATTTCAGATTATGCAACATGCACAAACAGCTGCTCATAGAAATACTGTTAATAAATATGTCTCCAAGATCCAAACAACCTTACCAGAAGCATTTTCTGCAACAGAAGTGGAAATGGTGGCTATGATAATTTTTCAAAATATATCTGCAAGTATTAGTTTCAGCCAACATCTCTTTGAATAAGTTAAATAAAGTAGAATTTCAAAGTTTTCTGGAAAAATATTCCCAACAAAAAGTTCCCGATGAATCAACAACGAGGAAAAACTACCTTGGCAAAGTTTATGAAGAGGTATGCATTAAAAATTTATTTAATGAAATTAGTTTGTGTATCAACTACCCCAATACCCTCCCCAACACTTTTAGCTTTATAAAAACTTGTCAGTTATTTAAAACGTTTAAGCATATTATACAAAAATATTTTCAAATGGAAACAAAATTATGTATGGCCTGTAGTGCCACAGAGTTTGATTTAGTTTAGTTTATGATCAAGAAACATATTTTTTATAAATTTTTTAAACTTGTTCCTCCCAAAAGTGAGACCCAACATTACACCCCAATCTTTACTAATTTTCAATAAAATAAATCTTTTCAGGCAAAACAAGAAATAAGAGACGATATCGGTGACTCAAACTTGTGGTTATCTGTAGATGAAACAACCGACTGATGTGGGAGATCTATTACCAATGTCATCGTGGGAAAAATGACAGAATCTGAACCAGGAACATCCCATCCCCAGGTAACAAACCATTTGACGATTGCTAAGGTTGTTTATGATGCATTATGTGTTTTGTGGCCTGCTAAAGAAAATGAGGAAAAACTCTTGGTGATAGTTACAGATGCAGCAGCATACATGCTTAAGGCTGTTAAAGCTTTGCAGGTATTTTTCCTATGGCAGTTCATATGACTTGTTTAGCACATGTTCTTCACCAGTTGGCAGAGGAAATTCAAGCAAATTTCCCGAAGTAAATACCTTAATTAGTAGTGTTTGTGAAGGCACCATCAAGAGTCAAAATATTTATGTTATGATGCAAGATACTTGTTTACCCCCAGAGCCAATCTTCACAAGATGGTCAACATGGATTGTGAAGCAGCTCTATATTACAGTGATCATTTGGAAGATGTGAAAAAGGTGCTTGATGGACAAAGATGAAGCAGCAAGTATCCCTGCTGCAGTTAGTGCTTGCAATGAGAGGAGTCTCCAGGCTAAATTAGTGTTTATTAAGACCTATTTTAGTAAACTCCCAGCTGCAAACGTACATTTGGAGAATCCAGGTTTAATGTTTCTTTGGGATGTGAATAAGGTGTTGCAAGGAGAATATGAAAAGAACTTAATGCTTATTCTGTAAGTGACATAGTCTCTTTTCGGTACTGTACTGTCACTTCATGTGAAACAGAGGTATTTCTGTTTATATAAAAACATTTTAAGTGACAGAAGGAAATCGTTTCTTCCAGAAAACTGTGAAAAATGTTTGTTTATTTCAATAAAAACAACTAAAGCTAAAATAGATTGAGAGAGAGATTAATAAATATTCATTTTGTTAATGCCTGGGTTTAATTTTACAATTGATTACTTCATCAAGATTAATAAATGTGAAAAAGTTGAAATAATGTATTTTACTTTTTATGCTAAAATAGATTGAAAGAGACATTAACAAATATTAATTTTGTTAATGACTGAGTTTAAAAATAAATTTACAATTTGATTACTTCATCAAGATTAATAAATGTGAGAAAGTTGAAATAATTTGCTTTATTTCTTATGCATATTTTAAAGTTTTTACAGCATGTTTACTAGATTTTTAGTGCAAAGATGCATGCATATTCATACTTTATAGTGCATATAAATCCGAGCTCTATTAATCACAGATAAATGAGATTAATTTCACAAATAAACTAGCCTATTTTTAGTTATACCACAGGTATTTTAAAACCTCTGTATTAGTTTCTGAGTATGATCTGTCCCTAGTAAATAAATGTATTGATTTTGATTAGTTTGGCAGCACTTTCTCAAATCTGAAGTAATATTTACATTGCATGTTTAAAGAATATGCATTGCAAACATTTAAAAATTTTATGTAATTTTTCAAAGAAATTGTTAATTAAACTATAAATTCAGAGCTAAAAGAAAACAGAACATGATTAATTTTTGAGTAGAATGTAAATAAAATATTTAAGTAACATTTATGAAAATTTGAATATTTAATAAGATGTCTCATTTATGAATTTCTAAAGACTAAATCTCTACTTTGCAAAGCACAAACCTTATAGTGCTCATAAAGAATGATATTCTCTTACAACCCATTAAGCTTAGTAGTATTCACAATTTATGTTAAGCAATTATAAGAGAACCCAAGACTTAATAATATGAAGTAAGATACAGACTGTTTATACTATACAATCTATTAAAAATACTGCAGTTCTTGATGGTATAGCATTACATTCTTTCTGATAGATGTTTTGGTATACTGTTTGCATGCACTACTTAATTACAAAAGGAAAACTTTGTTTTAGGGGCCAGTTCTCTAGGGATGCATGAAACACAAGATAACTCATTTATTATCCTGTTAATGTGCCTTCATTTGAAAGTTTTTCAGTTGGAACATTCCTTTCATGGGACATTGAAATAAGAAGGCTGTTCAATAAAGAATAATTATAATTCTTTTACGGTCATAATTTCTTGCACTAGAATTTAATTTTAAGATATTCTGTATAGCAAACACGCTGTACTAGTTTCATTGTTGGCACTCCTGGTTCCCGCCTGTGAGAGGTGGGAAATCTGAAACATGTTCAGTATTGCAAAAATGGAGGTGACATGCAATGAAAAATATGCAGCTTTGACGTTAGAGGGAGATCCGGAGTTTCTTTCAAAGGTAATCACTGCTGTTGAAACTTACATAATTTTGATCCTGCGAGCAAACAGCAAAGCTCAGTGTGGGAATCTCCTTCATCACCAACCCCCAAAAAAGCAAAACTGGTTACTTCTACTGGGAAAGTTATGGTCATCTCATATTTTGATATTCAGGGAATGGTTTATCAGCATGCTGTACCTGCACACACATCAATAACTGGGAAATACTATAAGGATATCCTGAAAACATTGCAAGTCTATATCAGGCGCAAAAGACCATATATCTGTGAAACAGGCTGGATGCTGATCTCGATAATGCGCGGCTGCATATTGCAAATCTTGTTACTGAATGTCTTGCAAAAATCAATATGAAATGCATTCTTTACTCTCTCTATAGTCTGGATTTAGCACCGACTTCTTTTTATTCCCTAACCTGAAGAAACACCTTCGTGGGAGGCATTTTCCATCATCAGAAGTAATAGTGAAGGCTGCATAGGTGGTTCTGAAGGACCTTTCAAAATTGGTTTCCTGCATGTCTTTGCAGACTGGCAGAAATGCTGGGAAAAGTGCATTGCATCCAAAGGAAACTATTTTGAGAAGAACCATCAAAATTATGAGGATGATTAAAGGTATGTTGTTAGAAAAAAAAATATGATAATTCTTTATTGAACAGCCTATGTCTATTGAAGTTGGGTTAAAAGAAAATGAAGCATATTTACAACTAGAGAAATATGATTTTATTGAAATTCTGAAACAATATAGTGTTTATTTGCATTCTCTTTCAGGATGTGAAGATACATCCACAAATAATTACTTTGGAAGGTAATTGATATGAGTACCAAGGAAGATTAAATAGTCCAATATTAAAAGCAGGATTATTAAGGGAAGATAGGTGACTGAGGTCTCAAAAAATTAATTTTTTTAAAAAAAAAGAAATCTGCAATTCTTGTTGAACAGAATGATATATGGGTTTACATGCTGCAATATTTCTTGTGCTTAAATGGCTATTTAGTAGGGTAGTGCATGCTTTAAATGCCTGCCCTGCCTCCCCTTTAAGTTGGTTTTTCTCAAAGTTTATTATCTTTGTTTTTTGTACCTGTTTTCTCTGAAAGTAGTGGGTCAATCATAGTGAAACTTTGTAGCAACATGTAAAAGTACATATACATCTGTGTGTGTGTGTGTGTGTGTGTGTGTTAAATAGCTGAATAAAAGACCAAATTATTTGTAAGTATAATATTTTTGCCTGTTTCTGCATAGCACATGGAATACTTATTTACACCTTCATGAACCTCTACTTTTATTCTAGCATATTAATTAATTTGATATGTAACATCTAAATTTATTCTTTAAATTAGTGAATATATGAAATAAATTAAATTAGAAGTATAAATAATTCCTTAAAATAGAGATGATCCTTATTTATGAAAGCATGTTCTATTTTAAAGTGTAAAGAATGGTAGAGTATATGATTGCTGATGGTTTCCATGAAGATGTTTCCAACGATAGAACACAGATTCTGGTCGGATACTGCCAAGAAGATTACCATTAAGTCCATTAGCATACCGCAATTCTTGATTTCTCAGCAAGGCTCGAGCATGTGGTATATCTTCATAGAACAGAGGTCCCTTGCTAAAGATAAACTTCACCATTGTTACTGCTTCTGCACCACTAATCAGTAATGGGTCTGGATCTTCATCTGTTGAGGCTATAAAACCAGAAAATATGTTTATAAAGATTGAAGATGCTTGTAATATGATTGGTAATTGTTACTGTATGAGGCGTTTTAAAGCTTCATTTTAATTGTACCTACTATGTTCTTTTAATTAGAAATAATTTTATGTATGCACCTTACAGAACAATAAATTGAAGTGCTTTCTGAAATAAAGCGTATATACATCATATACATTCTGTTCTCAGTTTATATTGAATCCATAAAAAATCTTCCTGTACACAAATTGTTACTGCCCAACCACTATTTGCTAGTAAATTCATTACTCTTAACAATAAATGTTTAAAATAATATGTTTGTGTTTGTTGATTAATGCTGAATTGTTGAACAATGAAACTACTAACTCTCTTGCTCTCCAGTATTTCCTGCTCAAGGAGAATTGGATGGAAATGACTAGATGCTGCTGAAAGTGATCTTCATACATATGCTTCTGAAAATCACACATTGGACAAAGTGATGATGAAAGTAACCCAAAATTTTATTCAAATGTTTAGCTAATTTTGTTTAGATATTCTCATATTGAAACTGCAATTGCTGCTCTTAAATAAAAAAATATAACTGTCTTTTGAAAATAAAGAATCCAATATAAAAGATTTTATAGGATGAACAAATAGTTTGAATTTTGCCATCAAACTCTATAGAACCACACCCTAAAGATTTATAGAGGAAAAAAAGTTGGCATGTAGCACCTGCACCTATTCCATTTTGGTTGGACAAAAAATGATTCATCAGAAAATATTTGAAACCACCCTTTCTCAGGATATCTAATATTGTTTCTAAAGCCAATGTTTTCAATACGTCTTTGGGTTGTCACATTTCTTCGGTTTTATTTAGTTTAAATATTGTTCTTCTTCTACTGCTTGTACTGGATTAATCTTAGGGATTAGGTTTTCTTTAATTCTAGGAAGATTTTATACTCTCTTAATATCATATACTTTACATATTCTTTTATGAAATTTTAAATTAAGTTTGAAACTCCATTTCTCCCAAGTGATAAATGGAAGTCTGATTAATTTTTCAGAGTAATTGCTGCCTTTACCATTTTATATTCAGTGGGGATTGATGTGCTAATATTTGCTTGGCTAGTATTGGTGTGAATTTCACAGCACTTGTAATTAACCTATACTTTGATTCTTTATAGGCTGAAACTGTTTTAAAGGTTTGCCATTATTAGTAGGTAGTTTGCCACAGTATGTAAGCACTATTAATGATTTATAAACATGAACATTATATTTTATTGTGATTTATTAATTATTTGTTGAACATCCTCATTACACAGAGGCTTAACTGGGAAAGTTTTGGGGTTTGGAACACCCACTTTGCTAACAAAATGTAAAAAGTGACAGCAAAAGTAGCTTTGTTAAAATAATAGCATCATTCTAGGGGGTGGGAATGCGATAGTTCCTAATCATGTCACTGGTAGTGCTACATTTTTGCTGCATATCATAGACAATATTGCCAAAGATGACAGCAACAGAAACTATACTTTAGATGGCGTGGGTACAACCATGTTAATACATCGGGGACATGTTTTTGCTCTGGTGCTAAGTTTGAGTAGTTTCCAAATGAATGCAATATCTCTCAGTTTAGAATATAACTAGAAACCCTATTTTGTAGTGAAATAAAGTATAAAACACTTCATAGTAGTTTATTAGTTCTCATGTCACAAAAAGTTTGCCGCTTAGAATATGCGAAATATCCTATCTTAATTTTAGTTCCAATTGCTGCACCTTAATCTATGAAGATAAAATTGATTTATTTAAATATTTCATCTCAGGATTAATTCATATTTATCATTTGAATTCATACAAATTGTTTAAAAAATGGATCTCTATACATACCTTACATTAATATTTTTCTGGCTATACCACTGTTACTTCATATATGATAAATGTTAAGCGTGATTTAAAATAATATGTATTTTTTTCTCAGAGTTATATGAAGATTCAAGAAAAAAAAATCTGATGTGTTACACTCACATGACTTTCTCTACTCTTGTACAATCTAATTTTACAAACGCTTATTCTCCATATGGTTCATGTTAATCGAGATATCGAGATGTCAATCTTATTGGTAATTTTCTTGTAGATGCAAGGGAAATATGGTAGCTTTTAAGCGATAGTCAAATATTTTAACGCTGGTTGCTATGTGGCGCATTCCATTCTCTTTGCATGTCCAGGACATAAAAAAAATGAATAACGAATGTGAGAAAAAGTATAAGTATTGTAAAATTTAAGGAAATAACAAGCAATATCTCGAAAACGGTTCACTCAACAAAAGAAATGTATATGACATAAGTTGTGTATTTTAACGCGATCTACATTTTTTGTGTAGTAAAATTTTGTCTATCTCTTATGGTTTACCAGTTATGCAAAAGTCGTTCACAATGAAGAATACTTTTGGAGACATTCCCAGAAAATTCGAGATATACATTTCATTTCTCATGACATTATCTTAAACATATGATATTTTCATCAAAATCGTTAGAGCCATTTTTGAGAAAATTAAAATTTTCGAAAAATCTTCCATGTAAAGGGTAGTCTGGGGTGGGGGGATTTTCTTGAAAACCTTCGTGTCGCATCTCTGGAAGATACTGAACCTAAATACCAAGTTTGGTGCTTATCCGACTGTTCGTTTTTGAGTTATGCTGTTCACAGACACACACACAGACACACACACACACAGACACACACACACACACACACACAGACACACACACAGACACACACACACACACAGACACACACACGGACATGTTTCCAAAAATGCTTTTTTTGGATTCAGGAGGTCTCAAAACATGTATTTCCGGTGAAATCTCGGTATCGAATTTTTGGGTGGAATGCAATACTTCCCCTACTTACTATACGTAGTAGAGAAAGTAATAACATGGTGTGATTGAGTGGCAGGGTTTATTTTTCATTTGTTTGGTATTTGTTATAATTTATTTCATTTTTTAGACACTCATGCACGACAGTTTTGAATACAGCAATTCTCAGTAATGAGTAATTGAAAAAGAAAATGTTTCATTCTTTAAGCAAGGTAGACTAAAAGAAAGCAACTTAAGACTTGTTTATTATATTCACTTAAAATCAACACTAAATGCTGTGCATGCAATATAACTTAATCATATATTCTGAAGCTTGAATAATGAATGGACTTACTGAAGCATTATTATTTAAGAAGTATTAGAAATGTCATAAACAAATAGTCTAAAGAATTTTAAGCTCTGTTGCTCCAATTCCAGTTTTTTACTTAATTAAGTCTTTGTTCCAGAAAATGCCCTCATCATCTTTTATTGATTTGTCTGTTATCATTAGGGAGCAGATTCTTATGTAAATAAATGTCCTTTCTGGAAAAATATAAATACTTAGAAACAGGGGAAAACTCTGAATAAAAGGTCATGAGCATAAATATGAAATCTTATTTCACATAAAAATACATATTTTTGGGAAAAAATATGTAAATACATATTTTCATATACTCTTCCATAAATACTTAAATATGAATTAATCTTTCATTTTTCTATTATTTACCCTGCATAATTTTTAATTTATTCTATTACAAATATGTATGATATATTTACAAATTACTTGTACTGCATTACAGGTATCAGAGAATGTTCACCATATCATGGTGCCTATGGTAAATAGAATAGATTAGGCCATTATCAAACTTGCGGACACCCTGGTTATTCCTCATTTGTTATCCGTATATTTCATAACATGTTTATACTGCTAGAACTTGTGATAAAGTGTGTGAATGATGCATACAGACCGTGTTCATTCTTCAGTTCTTATGAACAAGTGTTTTGTGTAACTCATACATCTTCAAAACATGCCAAAAGTTAAATCAAGTGTTAAATAATGTCTTCAGTAATATTTAGACAAATTTAAAAACATATTTACAATAAAGTTTTGTTTTGTCAACCATTTTTGTTTTGTCAACCATCTGGAAAAACAGTAAGTACAGATCAGCGTTCACAAGTCACTCAACATTTATCTGAAATAAATATATTGCTGCTGTGACTCGTGTGAATTCATAACAATTGTTGATAGGTGAACCAGCTTATTCAAGTGTAGGACAATCAAAGTGTTTCCAGCATTATTTAGATTTATGCAGAACATTTGTAGCAGCTGAATCCCACTCAAAAAAGTCAATAATGTTCAACCTAAGAACTTTTTGACTAAATATATCGACATTGAGCCTCCTGAAGAATTAACATTAAGAAAGAACTACCTTCCTAAGTGCTATGATGAAACTTTGCAAAACATTAGGGTAGCATGTGAAAATGAAAAACTTTGGGTGAGCATTGATGAAACCCAAGATTCAAGTTTCAGAAAAATAGGAAATGTTGTTGATGTGTTGAAAAATGATGAAATAGTTAGTGAGCAGTCATATTTAGTGGCGTGTAAAGAACTATCCGCATCAAATAATATAACGGTTGTGAGATTATTCAATGAAACTATGCATAAGATATGGCCAAATGGTATAAAATATGACAATGTAATACTCTTTCTCACAGATGGTGCACCACACCTGATAAAAGCAGGTCAAGTCCTTTCCGTAATTTTCCACAAATGATTGTTATTGTGTAGTTCATGCTCTTCATAGATTATGTGAATGTATCAGATTCCTATACTCCAACATGGATAGGCTTGTATCAAATGGGAAAAAAAATCTTTCTTAAATCACCACTGAGGATTGATCTATTCAGAGAAAAAATACCACTCTTCCTCTTACCCCTGCGTCAGTGATCATGTGCTGGGGCACTTGGTTAAGTCCATTTTTGTACTTTGCAACAAATTTTAAAAGTTTTGCACCTGTTGTAAATGATTTGCACAAAAATGATGCATCGTTCATAGTTAAAAGTTTATTGAAAGATGGCCAATTAAAAAGTGATTTGGCATTAATATCTACAAATCTAGACTTTTTGTATGACTCCATATAAAAACAAAACATTTGTTGACTGAAACACTTAAGAAGGTACAGGCTGTTGAAATGAAAATCAATTCATTACCAGGGCTAAAAGTACTAAAAGAGAAATTTAAAAATTTGTTTAAGAAAAACAATGTTTTTCAAAAGCAGTGTAAAGTGGCAGTCATGGAAGTAGGTGATTTAGGGTGTGTGAGTGTTAGGGTTATCCCTTTGTTTAAATATGCACGTCTGACATCCTGTGATGTGGGAAAGATCATTTTCACAATATAAAGTGCTATTTAGAGACTTGGCATGCATTCATGATGGACAGTTTGGACAGGACTTTTGTTGTCCACTGCACTTTTAAGGGAAAATGCTGGGAGTTGCTATCCATCTAACAATAATAAATTAATAATTTTCTCTCATTTATTTAAGTAAAATATTTTTAAAATTTTACAAAATATTTTCTTCTTTTTTAGGCAAAAAATAAATATTTTAACTTTTTCTACCACTTAAAAATCACTCCTTAGTTAACATATTACAGTGATGTAGACCAAGTTAAAATTGTGGTTCAAAAAATACATACATTTCAGTATTTTATGTATTTGATCATAAATATCAAACTTTAGTTTATGAATGCTATATAACTACATATTCTATTACATTATTTTGGACTATATCTAGTCCTGTCTTATCATTCCATTATTCTGTATAGAACTTTCATTAGCAAATATTCTTTTAATTTTGCTTTAAACACATTTCCATTGTGTTTCTTTAATGGATCCAGCCATCACTTGGTGGAAAGAGGTCTCCAAAGGTCATGAGAGAGCACATGGGGGAGTGTTGAAACAATATGTCCTTAGAAATTTGTTCTGCAGCCGAGTTCCTGTCATATATTTGTATTGTAGCACTCTTGATGCGAATTTACTTTAATCCTAGTGTCATATTTATGTACATCATTATTCCTTGTGAACATAGACAATTTTGATTTGATTAACAATATTATCCTATAGACATATAATGAAAATATGGTAAAATGGTTTTTGTGCTTAAATACATTTATATAGCTTTCTTTCTTATCTAATTTGTACATTATTCTTAAATGTATCTTTTGTATTACAGTCGAACTTGGCTAATTCAAAGTTGAAGGAACCAAGAAAAAAAATTGAATTATTCAAGATTTTGAATTAGACAAGTTTGATTTTTTAAACTTTTTTTAATTAAAACAGATCTAAATTAAATGAAATTATAGGAAGAACAACATTACAGTGTGTACTTACAATTTTGTGATGTTAAAACTCAGGTTTAGTTCAGATTCAAAGTTTTTTTTAAAGAAACTTGATATCTTAGTTTGTGTTTTAGCTTTAACCTTTGATTCACACAAAACACTTCTAGTTTATTGAGTGATTGGAACATTGTTTCACTCACATTTTGTTGTCCCTCAACATAACACCTTAATTGTTGTAAGTGATCCATGGCCTCAGCAATTTTAGGAATTGTTTTCATGGGTTGTTCTGGTTCTTCTTCGTCTGAAGATAGGGCTGCAGTTTGTGTGTTCATGACGTCGCCCAAAATGTCTGCATCGGTTAGCTCCCCACAAACTGCCAATTCATCGTCCATGTGCAAAAATCCTCATAGAGAACACCAGTTTCAGAATTTACATCTTCCCAGTATTCAAGTGTAGACACAATTGTTTCATTTTCTTCGAGTCCAATATGACAGAAGCTGGCCTTTTGGAAACAGTTGGCTATGGTGCTTGGTTTCACTTGGTCCCATGCACTACTACACATATGAGCTGCTTCAAGCACATTTACAATTTTGAATTTGTCACTTTTGTCCAAATTCGCTTCTAGCAGAAGATTCTGGACCACCAGATGCCTGTAGAAATGCTTGAAATTTTTTATTACTCCCTGATCCATTGGTTGCACTTCTGACACCATATTGGGGGGGAGAACAAAACTTTGATATTCCCTAACAATGGAATACTATTATGGGCTGTACAATTGTCAATAAACAGTAAAACTGTGCGATTTTGTTTGCGAAACGTTTTGTCTAGCTTCAAGAGCCATCTTCCAAAAATTTCACTCATCATTCAAGCTTTTTTATTAGCTTCATATTCCACAGGCTTAGATTTAACATTTTTAAAGCACTGGGGGTTGGCTGACTTTCCAATCATTAGTAATGAAAGCTTTTCAGTGCCATCCATATTGGCACCAATCAGGAGTGTGATGCATTCTTTGCTAAGTTTTTCCCCACTACATTGTTCTCCTTTAAATGCAAGTGTTTTATCTGGTGTACATTTATAAAACAGCCCTGCCTCATCGACATTGAAAATATCTTTTGCATTTTTGTCTTGAATCCACTCTACCAAGCTCGTTTTCCAATCACTGCTGCTTGCTGGTCAACACCTCCACTTTCTCCAAAAACAGTTTTAAAGAAAATACCATTTTGCTTTTTAAAACCATCCAGCCATCCACTGCTTGCCTTAAAATTAGTTTTTCCTAATCGCTGTGCAAATTCTGCTGCTTTCGCTGTGATAAGAGGTTCACTTATTGGAATCTTTTTATCCCGTTCCTACTTGAACCACTTTTTAATGCATTCATCGATGTCGGGATTTTCAGGCCCTTTTGCTCTTTTTTTACTTTCGTCACTGTTTGTAACTACACTGTTCAAAATTTTGTTCTTATTTTTGAGGTATGTAGACAATGTATTCTGGGGGATTCCAAAATCTCTTGCAAGTCACATTTTTTTTAAAACCTTTTTCTACTTTGCGAATGACTGCTGCCTTTTCTGCTAAAGTAAGAGTTTTGTAATTTATACGTTTAGGTTTGGAGAGAGCCATGGCCAGCTCAGTGCACTACTTAAATACACACTGATGATTTTGATGTAACTGAGTACACTGTTTAAAAATGCTCTTTTACTGCATGGGAAGTTATTTGCTGCAAACGTAGCAGGTAGACAATGGACTGGGTGCAGTGTTCACAATGACATGTGCCTTGTAAGAGGCTAGGGGCTGGCAACTAGTTCCTAGAATTGCACAAAGAAGTTTGAGTAACCAACATTCCTTACCATCAGGAGAGAGAATTACAATATGATGAATTTCCTGGAATTTAGCAAGGGAAGGAAATGGGACCACAGTACAGGACATTTCCTGGAATTTATCTAGCAAGTTTGACTAACTTATAATTTTTTCAGTCATTCTTGATGAATATTATATTGAATTATCCAAAAGAAATATTGATTTACAGAAGACTTTTCAAATTGCTTTATATAGGAATATCAAGGGACCACGCTAAGAGCTCGAATTATCCACAATTTTGAATTAAAAACATTTCAATTAATCAAGTTTGACTTTATTAATAACCTACTCATATGTGCATGTGCAGTTGAACCCCACACTTCTATTCCATATATCAAATGCAGAAAGATTACCCTAGTAAGTAATTCTGAGTGCGCTTTCATCCAAATAATTGGTTAAATTGTTAGTGAGTTAGATTCCCCTTACTACTTTTTACAGACACTGTCTATATGTTGTTTCCATGTGAAATTCTTGTCTATGCATACTCTCAAAAATACATGAGTAGTAATTTATGTTACTCCACTGTCTTCAAGTTCTAGTTAAACTACCCTTATTGATAAAATTCTGTAACTCCATTTTAGGAACAGCTGTTTCATTTGTGTGTATATTAGATTTGTGGACTGAAAATGAGTTGTCCAGTTACAAAACATGATATGTTCACAAAATTTTTGCAGCCATCTTGTTGTGGACATTAAACTGTACATTTTAATAATTTGGCACCATTACAAAAGCCAATATTTACCATAGAAAATGAGGTTTAAAGTAGGGTATGGCTCCAAAACAATCCTTGTTTTGTTCACACTATAACAAAATATGTTATGTCCAATACGTATTCTGTAACTTTAAACACATGCTGTTCCAAATTCTGTTAAGTCCAGAGACCTCTGAATAGCATGCAAATGTTACACTAGAAGACCTAAAATTCTACACAGAACTAATATCCCAGCAGCAGCAGGAATAACAAGGAATATCTTGAGAGGAGGTACAAAGGGAAGAGCATTCTGACTTTGGAGATGTTCCTGGTGATGAGGAAGATCTAATTGTTTAGGACTAAACAATTTTAAGGCTATTATTTATTTATTTATTATAATTGTCATAAAATATCTTTATATTTTACATGTCCATGGACTTATTGTTTTTAATATTCTATGCACTTTCTGTTCTTCTGCTCTCTTTTTTGTTTTGTTTGTTATAAACTTCTCACAATGATATTTTTGGAATAAAACAGAACATGTTTAAAACTAGTGTTTTTTCTTTTGTTCTGCCCAATATGTTTAAAACTAGTGTTTTATTTCACTCTGCCCAATAGGTTATGAGCCCAGCTGTAATTATTGCTTAGTACTTATAAAGTTGAGTAAGTTACTATGGATTGCAACAGAATTTGGGCTAAATTGTCATACTGTTGCCCTCGTTTGTGTCACTTTTGCCCGCATTAGGTCTTTCTTTTGCCCACGTAAATTAGGAATAAGGAAGTGAAAAAACAATGAAATTACTTAACTTAGGAGTGATTTTAGAACATGATGTGGTCTCTCCAATATCTAGTACCCACCTACCCACCTGTTTTAAGTGTTTTTATTTATATAGGCAAATAGCGTTAGGATGAAAACAAACGTAGCCATTTTTCCATGCAAAGTGGGTACTGCCAACCTAAATAATCAGTGAAATGCACTGAATATGCGATGTGCTGTTGTTTTGTGAACGTGAATCATTGGAGTTTTAGACGCGCAGATCCCTGGGCTACGCTCTGTTGTCACTTCGCAGTTGCGGCCTATCGGCCGCAACTTGCTGCACTCCTCTCCTACTAAAAAACATCCCTCGGCTACGCTTTGAGGCTGAGGGCCCTCAATCTCTCGGCTAGGCTTTGAGGCTGAGTATCTTACCGGTTTCGGTGGCGTTATTCATATGTTGGCAGCATTACGTTAGAGCAGCGTAAGACCTAATGCGGGCAAAAGTGACACAAACGAGGGAAACAGTATGACAATTTACCCCAGAATTTGTATGCAGTAACATTTGGCATTTAATTTATGCATGTATAGGTTAGCTGATAATAGTAAGTACCTAATGACTTGGTGTTAATATTTCAAGTAACTAATTGTTTGATAACAGTCCAAAATGACTACAACTGCTAAAAATACGGCAACTATTTCTAATATGATGACTACAACTGCCACAATGCCCATTGTAAGCATAATAGGGTGCAGCAATGCAATAAAACCATTAAAAGTGTATCCAATTATAATAATCGGAAATTCACAATGAAAATGGCTTTGATTGTTGATGGTTTATGGGATTGTGTCAAGTGATGCAAAGGATTTAAATAGAGATCAATAAGCTTTGGCAAAAATTTGTTTAAATGTATTGTCCTGTTGGTTTCCTCATGTTCATGGCACTAAAACATCAAGAGAAGCCTGGGAAAATCTTCAAAAGGCATTTGAAAACAAAAGTTTAGTGAGAATTAAGTCTTCTGAGAGGACTAAATTGGAAGATTTTTCTTCAATGACAGACTATGTAAATGGTGTAATGTCATTAGTTCAGCAACTAGCAGACATCAATCATGTTGCGAATGATGAAGAAGTAGCAATATTACTCTTAGGATGATTACCTAGTGAGTATGAACCACTCATTATAGGAATTGAGGCTACTCATACATCTATATCCAGTGGTACAGTAAAAAGCTAGACTTCTTCAAGAGGATTTTCAAAGAACAGACACCTCGTATAACGAGAGTGAATCTGCGTTAGCAGCTCATAGGCCTGACCTACATAGGAGTAAAAACTCAAAAAATAAATCTTTCAGAAATATTATCTGTCATAACTGTAAGAAAGAAGGACACATTAGGCCCCAATGTTAAAATCTTAACACTAATAGTTATAAGCCCAATCAAAACCAAAATTATAATAAGAAAAACTATGTTAAAATAAGTAAAAGCGATACTACCTAACAATGTAGGTATCTCTTTATCTGAATCTAGCCTAGTCATAGGACCAAATGATTGGCTTTTAGATAGTGGCTGTAGCACTCATTGCTAACAAAATAATTCATAATATAAAAAAATGAAAGGAAGCAAGTTACTGTAGTCAATAGCTCAAAGCTCAAAAGTGTCAGAGCTGGTGATGTTCGGCTTTTGTTGAAAAATTCATAAACGGTTAGTGTAAAGGATGTTCTGTACATTCCTAACCTAGCTAGTAACTTATTATCAGTTGCCAAAATTGTTGAAAAGGGTACTGTTGTTTTTTATGTCATGCAAGATTTATCCTAAAAATGACTGTAAAGTTAGTGGAAAGCTAGAAATTATTGCACCTAATATAAATGCAGTCGTTTAAGTTAAATAATGCAAAATTCATTGAATTAGCATGTACATCCCAACCTTCTATGAGAGTAAAAAGTAATAGAAAAGGTTGACAAGCCTTATCTAGCAGTCACAAGATATTTGGCACAGAAGGTTAGGACATTTCAGTCTTAAAGGTATGAACTTATTAATAGATGGTCTAGATAATGGTATCAATTTTTGTAAAGCAGAACAAAAAATCTGTGTTTCTTGTGTAGAAGGCAAGATAACAAGAAAACCATTTCCTAATGGTCAAAGTAAATGAGCTACTGCTTTACTTGAACATTCTGATCTTTTTGGATGAATGTCAGTGAAAACCTCGGATGGCCTAAGCTATTTATTAACATTTAGTTATGATTTTTCAAGAAAAAGCTTTGGTTCTCTGCTGAAACATAAGAATGAAGTGTTAAATAAATTTAAAGAATTTAAAATGGAAATGGAAAAACAAAGTGGTCTTCAAATAAAATGCTTAACTACTGATAATGGTAAGGTGAATATGAAAACCATCAGTGTGCAGGGTTTCTTTGAGAAAATGGTATTATTTATGAAATAACAATTCCTTATTCACCAGAACAAAATGCAGTTGGTGAAAGAGTAAACCGCACACTTGTAGAAAAGACAAGATGTCTCCTTCAAGATTCTGGATTAGATAAAATTTCTGAGGAGAAGCCATCTTCACACTATTTATTTGAAAAATAGAAGTCCTATGGCAGCTCTCAAGAAGGCAACACCAGAAGAAGTTTGGATTCGATGCAAATTGAATAAAAAATATGTCTGTTTGGTTGTTCAGGGTATGTTCACATCCTGAAACAGTTTCAGAAGAAACTTGTTCCAAAGGCTAAGCCATACATTATGGTTGGTTATTGTGATCACACTAAAGACTACAGTTTGATTGATCCCATGAAGCCTACATGGTTATCAAAGCACGTGATGTTATATTTATTGAAGACAACAGTGTAAACAAGTCGCCTATTGCAATAAGGACTTGAGAACAGATGAACCAGTACCTATTTGACAATATTATATTGCAACATTACCCAACTGCAGTACAAATGTAATCTTGTAATGTTGACATGTGTTTGATAATTATAGCTCTGGTGCTTTTCTCATTGTTTTGAAGCTACTCAATAATTTATCTATTTGTTTATTTTTTAATTATTGATTTCTTTTCTCTTGCCTCAGCTGCTTCAGTATTGTTGCAGTAGAGCATGCATAACTTATCGGTGTGGTGATGGGTTAGAACTTTATTGTTATATAGCATATAAAATACAAAAGGTTACTGAATAAAGTTATCACTTTAATGCATTAATTTTTCTTTGATGGACACCTTGCACTATTGTATGCTAATTTACTGTGTTCGTTGAAGGTGTTTGCTGATACTTCTATAGTGTTAGAATTAATTGACAAACTTTCCAAGTTGTTATTTTTATCTCTGTGCACTCGTATGAATAAAAACCGTTAAAAAGGTTATATTTACTGTACACACTACACTTTTTTAGGTAATTATCATTCTGTTTTCAGACAGTCAACAACTATGATCTGTTCAGCACAGTTATCACCCACCAACTAACTTTATCTTGGGTACGCTATCACTTACTTTCCCTAAATTGAACATTTAAAAATATGTCTCTTTAAATTTCATTGGCTGCATGGTTCTGCTAGAAAACTTTTAAATCTACTTCTTGCACTACCATTTGATGTTACTAAGCATGTGACTTCCCTTACAAATATTAGTCGTTGCAACATATCTCTGCCGACTACCAGCTTCATACAACTTTTCTAAACTTTCTCTACACTCTCATACAATAACTCAAGGGCAGTTCTATTGTGTGTTCTCCACTACTGCTTGGTTGACTGCACCCTAACACTGAAAATGTAACTTTTCTGCTCGCTTCTTGAATCCCACAGCTTCAATGAAACATGTACATGAAAACATCTTAAATTAAAATTACATAAGAATCATTATGAATATGACTATTATTTTACATGTTTTGTTATTAAAGTATTGATTAATGTTATGAGAGCTATTAATCACTGCTGCTATCAATGATTATTATTGCTATTTACAAGTGACCAAAAATACTGTCACAAACTTGCCCCCTTTAAACCTATTTAAAACTTGCTTTTGTGCGTGGAAGTTTTAATAGTGTTTAAAGCAGGGGCATCATATAGGGAGGGTCAGGGGGTCAATTGCCCCCCTCCCTTAGGTTACAAGAAATGGTTAGAATCCTAATTATTATTGCTCTACCAAAGGAAAAATTAGGATGAGGAGTAAAGGGATTGTCTTCTTTTAGGCTAAATGTGTCATTAAAATTCACAGGAAGATTCAGGAAACTGTTTCACGCAGTCTTGGCCCCTCCCCCCCCAAGCAGAAACTGAAATGATGCCCCTGGTTTAAAGTCTCCTGAATACTTTCACATGTCATAGTAGTTTTGTACTTTAAACACACCCTCTGTATAGGTATATGTGTGCAAATGTCTCTTTCACTCAGTATGTAAGGGTCGACTACGTGACTCTCTTGCACACATGTTAAAACTCTCATTCATTTCACTGCACTGTGCAAGTTTGGTAAGTCCATGATGTTTGAGTTGATTGACCTTTGCATGTTTACAAACACAGCTGTTTTTATTGTCACTCTGTGAGTGTAGGTATAGTATTGAACTTCACAAAACTTTTATATATATATTAGCATGAACTATGTTACTAGTGATATGTACATGACATTGGCTGATAAGAAAAGAACATGTTAAATAACAAACCCTTCAGATATAGACATCTACATAAAATATGCTATACTCTAATATATAGAAAATAGTCACATATAAAAATAAAAAAACTTTGAAATTCGGTAGTTGTATAGTATTTCTTGTTTAGTGAATGATCGCTCACATTAATTTCATATGTGTGAAATCTTAGTGTTGCTCTTCCATACATACATTTATCTACAGTGCAAAGTTACTAATATGATATATTGATTTTAACATTGGAGGTACTTTGTTGTTTACTACACCAGGCTACTGTGCATTAGATGTGTTTCTCTTTGGATTTACCCTTTTGTTTACATTACTTGACAAGTTTTAATACAGTTACCTATTGGCTGTTTATAGCTGTTACATTAACAATTGTTTATAAGGTTTTCCACTCTTATGATATGTACAATTTCTCTAGACGTAATAACCATTATTATTATTATTATTATTATTATTATTATTATTATTATTATTATTATTATTATTATTATTATTATTATTATTATTATTCATTCATTCATTCATTCATTCATTCATTCATTCATGTAGCTACGTACTCTGGAGTTTTTCTTGTCTTATACTGCTTTAGCATATCTTTATGATAATTACCGATGCATTTGTGAGTCTGTTGATGTCTGAGTTCATAGGTATTGGTTCCATACTTATTCAACACTTCATAGATACCATGGTAACTTAGAAATAATCTGCAATATTCCTTCTTAAATTCTAAAGCTTTCTCTAAATCTTTCTTCTTCTCCAGGCGTATTTACGTTCTTGTTGGCGATTGCTTCTGGGATCTTGTTAGAGGGTGTGTTGAGTATTTTTTGCCTTATGTAGTTTGATGGGTTTTAAACCTGTAGTGAGGTTAATCATTTCATTCAGGAGGTTTTGGATCAAGCTTATATATATATATGGGTACCAGCTACTCTGTTTATGATGAGGTTTTTCATTTCACTTCTGAGAGCTGTAGGTATGTTATCGTATTTGCATCTGTGGGGTGATACGTTTGCTACTGTGAACATGTGTACATATGAGATGCATCTTCCAGGTGTATATCTAAAAACAGGTCCGTTATTTTCTAACACCTTCAGTAGCTTCCGCTTTTGTTGTTTGTGCAGATTAGTTGCTTGCATTTCATCCTTGAGGAAAGGTTGGTCATCCTCTATCTCTGTCACACAGCTGGATTCCATTACAATACAGCATCTGCTAACCTTACATCTGGACTGGGGGAATATAGGTCCTTGTCCTCTTGACATACATTTACAATGGACATGCTATTTTCATTTTCTCTGGTTTGCTGTTGCTGCACTATTTGTATGAAAAACTGCTCATTATACACAGCATCTTCTTGTGCCATTCTTTGCACTTTAATTCTCTTTTCTTTAAGGAATGGTACCCTTATTTACTTATTATCTTTACAAAGAATTAAAACATCGTTATCAAAATCTATTATTGCTGCAAATTCTTGTAGCATATCACAGCCAAATATCATATCACAAATTAAGCTTGGGACAACTAGAAGCATTATCTCTAAAACATCATCCCCAATGTGAACGGTTAGTAATGCCTGCATTTTTATGGTTTGAGCTGACTTTCCTATAGCAACTCGGCAAACTAAATTGCTTACTGGAAAGGACATAATTTTTATTCCTTCAGTTAGAAGCTGATTATAAAATTGCTTAGAGCACATAGAAGATGTTGACCCAGTATCCACAGTGATTGATTTCTTTTCCTGCTACTATAACCTTAATGTATGGAGATTCATATTTTTCTTCCAAATTGCCTTTATGCTGCTATATATATATATATATATATATATATATATATATATATATATATAAATAGTAATAGTTAACTGGTATAGGTATAAATTGCTTTTGCCTATGATTGCAGACTGTGTAATCATTTCACCAGAACCTAGTTCAAGTCTACTATTTTTCCTTTGAGTTGATTTCTTTAATCACAGAATTACCACTTCTCATTCAGTGACAGTTATCTTGTGTTCATGTACATGATTTGTGTGCCACGCCTCCTAGGTCTGAATCCTCGACTCACATTACTTATGCCACCTCTTGTGTAATTATGATGACCGTTATCAGAATTTTCAGGAGACCTATAATTCCTTCATGTTCTCAAACTCCCTCTATTTTGACATCTGCAACGTCCTTGTATATGTTGCCTTCTCTTATTTTGCCTTTCGGTTTGAATATAATTTACATGGTCTTGGCATCCTTGCTTGACTGGCATGGTTGACATTTGGCGCATTTGTTTAGTGCCTATTGCGGACGTGGTAGTCACTACTACCTCTATTTTCTCGTGACTGACGTGTATTATATGGTATGTTGTCAGCTCTGTCTCTGCACAAGTGTCTATAATGGTGTTTTCGGCACCAATTTCTCGGATTGTCTGCCTCCTGGTATTCTAAGGCCGAGATGAGTTCTGTCAGCTCAAAAATGGATCTTGGATAAGCTATGAGAAAGTAGTTTTGAATATGCAATGGGTAGTGGCGTGTCATTGGGTTAATAAAGTCCTCATGCATGGTTGGGGTGAGGTGTCTTACAGAACCTACATTATTAAATAATCTGTCATAGACAGCCCTTCATTTATATTATACTGTCCATGGCTTAAGTTAGTTCTAATGCAATGTTGCACAGTGGAATTCCAGAATTTGTTAAGAAATAGTACCTGAAAAGCTTCAAAATTTACTTCACTGTCTCCTATCATATGAAGCCACTACAATGTTTTGCTGTCTAGGCACTTTCTAACAATGATCGTTTTAAGTGGAAGTGTGTTCATTTATGAATTGTACCGGACTGGAAGAAGCACATAATTTAGGCAATGGTAATTCGTTAAGCACTGAATGATATCCAAATATGTTACTGTGAACATTATTAGTTGTCTCTAAATTTGCCTGTTGGTTATGAGAAAGTGCAGATGCTATAGGTGAAGTAGATGCATCTCGCAAATTGGTAAATACAGAGAATTAAAAATTAAATTGAGTTTTATTTATGCACGCTCTTTAACTGCCATGGTCCTTAACGCCCCATTCTATATTGGGTGTGAAAGACTGGTAATTTTACTCATAGGCCTCTTTATCAAGCTTGAGGTTCTTTTATGTGTCATAAATCTATATGCGGGACCATTGACTTTTACTTCCCTTCCAAAGGAAGTCATGCTAAGAATTTTTAAGCCTGAAAAAATCCATTGCCCTCCGCTGGGTTTGAACCCGCGACCTCAGGAGCTTGATACAGAGGATGTACCTCGTTCTGTTACAGCAACTTTATGCACATTTACATTATTAACATTATCTGTACTTGTATTACTATCTACTCTACCTCTACTATTTCTGATTGCATCTAAGTTTTGTTCAAGTTTTTCAATTTTCTGATTACTTTCTTACATTGTATCTTTTACTTTATTACTTACAGATTCAACCCTCCTGATTTACTCTAAATGCATTTTAAATTTCTGCGATTTCTCCCCTCATGTCTACTTGTATTTGAACTAAATCTGCATTTGTACCTTCCACTGTTTTTCTTAATTCAGTAGTCTGATTGTCCAGCTTATTGCTGGCAAGATTTACCTCTATCTCCGGACTATTTCTGCTAATTTGACTAGCTATTTTACCTTCTAGCTTTCTACAATTGTTGTTAACCTGTTGGTCAATATCTGCCTGTAATGATATATTAGTCTGCTCTAGTTTATTCTCTATTCTCTTAATTTCTTCACTGCGTTCTTTAAAGCTACCTGTCTACCTAGTTCCTTGGTACTCTGCTCTAATTTCAAATTTTTACTCTATTCTTATCAATATCTTTACTATGCTGATCTAGCTTTTTATCTAGCTCTTTATTATTTTGTCATATTTTCTCAAGCTTCCTATTAATTACCTTGCTATTACAACCTAGCTTTTTATGTATTTCTTTTCTGTTCTTCTTATGTCAGTTTTTAGCTTCGAAATTGCCTTAAGAATACACATGAGATTCAGCTGCTAATTATTATCTTTGTCTGTTATTTCCCTGAGTACACTGTGTTCTGTGTGAGGGACTATATTTTCCTGTAACCCTGTATATACATTGCTTGCACTCTGTTCTACTGTCTGCTTCAGTGTAACTCTGGAATGCCTGGAGCAATTTCAACCAAACTCAGTACACATATGTCTTGCATTCTGGAAAACAGTTCTTTGGGGAGTGGAAAGGAACGAAATGTAGGGGTAATAAAAACGACCAAAACTAGCATTGAATCCATAGTTTTCAGGGTTTTTGAGATGAATAGTGTCACTCCTAATTCTATTTAAGTAAAGTTGAGCCTCATCAGCAAGAGGGGTGTGAAGGGGTGAAAAAATGCACAAAATGATCAAGATTAATGTTGAATCCATATTCAACATTCATATTCAGTTCACTCAAATGAACATATCAAATCAAAATAATTTTTTTTTGTTCAATTTATATGCCACCTTTAAGACCTAAGGTCATATTAGTGACTTTGACTTTGGAACAATTGGTCATTGGCAATGATCACATATATTACATGAAAAAATGAAATATGCATATAAATTGCACATGTTAACAAAAATAGAAGAGCACAGAAAAAGATATACACATTAAAAAAGGAGCACCACAGGACACTGACCTAAAATCACAGTATTATAAACAAAAAATAAATAACTCCAATAATATAAACAAAGCAGTTTGGAATTTAGTCAAGGATAGATGTGGCACTCATAGTAATGTCGGTGAAAACATTAGGTTACTTCATGAAGGTGAATATATAGAGGATCCTACCAAAATTTGTAACGTATCTAATAACCATTTTGCAACTGTAGGCACTAAGAATAGTTATACTCCAGACAATAATATACAGATGCAGAGTAATATTGTAAATACCATCTTCATGAGCAAAACCAGTGTAGAGGAAATTAAAGAGCTTTAAAGTAGCTTTAAAGATCAAACATCTTCAGGATGGGATGATATATCTACCAAAATATTGAACAACTGCAAAAATTCTCTTGCTACTATCCTGAATCACTTAATAAACTGCTCCATAAATGAAGAAATATTTCCAAACTGTCTAAAAGTTGGAATCATAGAACCAGTGTACAAAAAGGGAGATAAAAGTAATGTCAATAATTACAGGCCAATATACTTAACTTTGGTATTTGGGAAGCTCTTTGAGAAAATCATATTAGCTAGAATGGTTGATTTTTTTTAAGTAAAAATGATGTATTAAATTGCCATCAGCATGGGTTTAGAAAGAGTTGTCAACAATTATGGCTGTTACAGATTTTATACGTGGAATTTTGGAAAATGTTGATAAGGGTATGAATACTGCAGGAATTTTCATTGACTTGTCAAAGGCATTCAACGGTGTCTTACACCAAACACTAATATAGAAACGAATCTTATGGCATAAGAGGCAAAATGTTAAACATAGTTAAGTCTTAGCTAAGCAACAGAAAATGTTTGACAGAAATTTACCATAAAATAGGCATAAAAAATACAAAGGTTATATCAGAACAAACAGAAGTAACAGTTGGAGTACCACAAGGGTCTGTTCTGGGATCACTGTTATACCTAGTATATTTAAATAGCCTACCAAATATCATGACAAATACTATTATATCCTATGCAGATGATACCTCAATGATTTGCCTCAATAAATCCCATAGTCAATTAGGGATAACAATTTCCCATTCTGTAAAACAGCTAGCAAACTACTTTAATACTATAAACTTAAAAATAAATCCTAGTAAAAGTAAGCTGATCCTATTGGAACATCACCATGCTAATAAAGAAGCAGATATTGTTGTATGACAATATTGCTGTAAGACAGTGGGGATATAAAGACGTAGATTCAGCAGGGAAGATACTACAAGACTTTACAAATACTAAACAGGTACAGTTGATGTATCAAGATGCAGACCTTAACACATACATACACTATACAGGAAACTCTACTAACCTAGATCTTACAATAGTGTCAGATGACCAAATTAACAATACAAGAAGATTAGTTTCTGAAGATGGAGGAAGTGGACATAGAGCCATAATTACAATTACTGACACTAAGAAACAATGCCCAAATATTGAAAAACGGTATACTTGGAATTTTAAAAAAGCTAATTGGTCTAAATATAAAAAAGTATAGAAAATGAAGTACAAGGTTTAGACTTGTCAAAGAATGCTAGTCAAATGGTTAAGGAATTTAACGATATAATATTAAAATCAGCATAGAAAAATATCCCTCGAGGCAAACCTAAAAAATATAAACCCTTTTGAAGCAAGAAATTGGAAACACTAAAAGTTGAAAGAAATAGTGCTACAGATTTAGCACAAAACACTAAAAATAAGGAAGATGTAATAGAATGGAGAAAAAATATGCTACTTATAGAAGAGAATTGGTAGTATAGAAACGTCAATGTTATGATAAATTCTTATCTGGGCTGGATTACAGAACTAATAGCACCAAAGTTTATAAGCATATTAACAATATAAATGGAAAGTATGCCAATAGTAAACAAATGTACATATATTAAAACAGGTAACAAAAATATATACAACAATAAAGATATATATTGAAGAAAGAGTGAGTCGACTCAAGATACTCTTTGCTCCACTTACTACATATTACATGCAGGACATATTTCGTGAGGCATTCCCCACATCTTCCGCTGCTATGCGTTTCAAGAAGCTCTGAAAATAAAGATATAGCCAATGAATTTAATCAACATTATAAGAAAGTTAATATACTAAAAAAACATTTGGTAAAAAATAACAGAATATTAAAAATGTCCAATATGATAGAAATAAAAAAAATATGAACAGTACCTGTTGATTCAAAGTTCCAATTTTGAAAATTAGAACAGGCAATGAAGACATTAAAAAACAAAAAACAACCAGGACCAGATCTTATACATCCAGAGTATATTAAAAATCTTGGAATAAGAGTTAAAAAGATATTATTAGAAATTATTAATACAATATGGTATGAACAAGAGAATGTGCCATCAAACTGGTGCAAAGCACTAGTAATCCCAATTTTGAAACCAGGAAAGCCCACGAATGAAACAGAAAGTTATAGACCCATGTCATTGACCTCAATCCTGGCAAAAATAGCTGGTAAAATGGTTACCAATAGATTAATGTGCTATCTAGAAACAAATAACCTACTAGCAGATGAACAGGCTGGATTTAGAAGACAATACTCAACCGTTCACTAAGCATCTAGATTAATAGAAGACGTGAAAAGTAAACTAGCCAACAATATGTCAGTAGCAGCAGTATTTATAGATTTTCAAACAGCTTTTAATCTTGTATGAAAGAGATGCTAATTAAAAAACTAATATGAATGAACTGCCCAAAAAATATAATTAGATGGTATAAACAATTTTTACAACATAGATGGATTGCAGTCAAATGGAAGAACATATTATCCAAATACACCCAACTTAAAACTGGAGTAGTACAGGGTACAGTATCCAGTCCTATATTATTTAATATGTATATATTAATGATATACCAAAGTTTATAAAACAAAACAGAATAAACATTGCAATATATGCAGATGATGTAGTTCTATGGATGGCTGAAATAAATGACAAGAATGTACATACCAGATTAGAAGAAAAAATAAAAAATGTGTTATTCAAATTAACTAATTGGGCAAAACTAAATAATATGTTCATTAATGTAACAAAAACTAAATATCAACTTTACACCATAAAAGATTTTGATGACAGGGAAAAAAACTTAAAACTTGAAATCAATGGGAAACAAATAGAATATGCCGAAGAAATTAAATATCTAGGAATTGCACTAGATAGAAAATTAAAAATGGAAGACCATGTACAAAATGTCATGCAAAAGGCTACTAAAAGAAGTAACATATTGAAGAGATTAGCTGGATCTAAATGGGGCGTTCAATAGCAGTTTGAAATAAAACATACAACAGCTACAAAAAACCAGTATTAAAACATGGATGTGAATTACTATTAACTGCAACCGACAATAAAATTAATAAAATTGAGAAATGTCAAAATCAGTGTTTAAAATGATAACAGGAGCAGTGAAAACGTCAGTTAGTGCACTTCTTGCTGGAACAAATAATAACCCAATGAAAGCCGACGTTGAAATACAAGCTGCATAATTATATGTAAAATTAAAAACAAACCCAAGCAAACATCAATGGTTTCAACAACTACCTAGAATATAAGCTAAAAACACAGATTACAAACAAATCCTTTTTAGAGAAAAATTATAATTGTCTAAATTTATCAGAAAAATGCACTCCTCATCCTCCTAGAACTAATCCAATGGATTTTATCAAGATAGTAACAAATAAAGAGCTGATAGAAAAACTAAATAAACAAGAAGATTCACCAGAAGTATTTAGAATTGCTACACTTGAACATCTACATAATCAATTCCCCGAAACAGAGTGGCTTAGGATTTATACAGATGGTTCTGCAGATAAATTGAGAAATAATGTGGGAGGTGGTATATACTATAAATACTTTTCACATTATTTCACATTGCCTAGACAATCCACAAATTTTGATGATGAAGTTGTTGCAATACAACGAGCATTACAACAGATATACTACAGGACTGATATGAAAGAAAATAAAGTAGTTGTTCTCACAGACTCAGTTTCTGCTGTTCAAGCAATAGAACAATATTATAGTCCAGATGAATCTTATGATATTAAGGATGTGAAATCTTATTATAGATTACTCCAAACAAAATTTCAACAGATAATATTACTGTGGATACCAGCACACGTGGGAGTGAATGGTAACGACATAGCAGACTTTCTGGCCAAAAAGTGTGCAGAGTTATATTCAAAACCTATAAAGTTTGTGGACTAGATATGAAACTAAAAAATGTAAATTAATGTAGAACAAAAATACCAATATAATATTCAAAAGTAAATTACTAACAAAAATTACTCTAACATAAAAGAAATAGTACAAAGAATAAAAAAATGTCCCAAGGAAAGAAGCTGTTGCTCACTTCAGATTAGCCACTAGACATGACTATCTGGCAGAACATCTACATAGATTTGGTTTTATGAATGACAAAGCATGTAAAATTTGCAATGCTGACAAGATTTTAAATGGAGAACGCCTACTAGAATGCCCAGAATTGAGGAAAGCTGTACCAGATGGGAAGATACACAATTTATACTGGCCAGCAAGGGAAAATTGATGGATCAAAATCCTGCACACTGGATAAACAACAACACATATTGTTGTATTTTAAAATAACACTAAAATTGAAAAAGTTGACAACCATAATTTCTTGGGCATACACATAGATAATAAGCTAACTTGGGAAGCTCATACTGATTATGTATGTAAGAAGATTAGTTCTGATGTATATGCATTAAGATAACTATAATTGTATTTAGATAAAAAGATGTTACAAACCTTATATTTTGGAATCATATACCCCTATATCTCCTATGGCATAGAATTATAGGGAACTACCAACATTGCTAATATGAATAAGGTATTGGTACTGCAAAATGAAAATGCTTACGGTGTATATATAGACTAGCAAACAGAATCATGTAGAAATGTATTTATAGGTAACAAAACTCTTACAGTGGTGGGGTTATATGTATATAAGGTAATAGTCATTGCAACAGAAAAAGTAAATAATGGGCTAAGTAACAGTGTACTTTACTCTTATCATACTAGAGGTAAGCATAATTATCACAGGACACACATTAACCTTAAATGTACTTGCAAGGACGGATTGATACTATTGAATAAATTACCAATGGAGGTTAAATTACATACAGGAAAGAGATTTAAAAATGAACTTAAAACATATCTAACTCAAAAGTATTTATATAGGGTGGATGAACTATGACATTTACGTTAATGGAAGTTAATTATAGTGGATAAAGATTTGTAAAAATGTTATATTATATAAATGAAGAGATTGAAACATATCTAACTCAAAACTCTGTGCATGTGCGCACGCATGCGTGTGTGTGTGTGTTAAACATAAGTGACCAAGACTTGTTTAATGTTAAACTGTACAAAGGAAATAGTGTGTATGGAAATTAATGTGTGCTTAATGTAATTTAATAATGTAGAATGTATGACAATGTCCAAAACTTGTATGAAGTCTATGGACAATAAGTATTATTATTATTATTATTATTATTATTATTATTATTATTATTATTATTATTATTATTATATGAACATATTTTTTCTTGATCTAAGACTTCAGCTATACACATAAAGCACTGATTCATGATTTGTAATGCAATACAGTACAGATTGTGCATCTCTTGTTTCGTTTCTACTCCTCCAAACAGATGGTGACTTATGGTTTTCTTTTCACCCATCTTTTCCAGACCTAGTTTGTGCACTCTGTCTTTACTTATGTGTGATTATTGAGATTTTGAGTGCAGTAGCACTCTTGCTAACTTCTTTGTGCAATGATTGAGTTCAACTATGAGAGTCTGTAATATTGTTTCATTCTTCTGTTGCTATATCAGCATTTGTGTTTTAGTCTCATCACCGTTGTTTTCTTTATTTTCACATTGATCCAACTTGGGACTCATAATCACATAGTGACTCCTTTGACAAAGCAAACATTTCACTAATATTTTACATTTTTTAGAAGTATGTCCCTTTTTAAGGCAACAAAAACATGCCTGTTTCTTCTTTCATATATATCACCTTTTATTCAGGCTGTAACTCTTTTTTTCGAAACAATCTTGGGAAACATGAAAACCTTTCTCGCACCAAATATAAGCTTTGTCATTTTTGCTTCTGCTGGTAGAAAAAATAACAGATGCAGTAGATATTTTATCATGTACATGTTCAGTATAGCCAAAACTCATACAAGCCACAACCAAGTGCTCTTCTCTTTCTACTTCTAATCTTACAAACTTCAGCAGTGTTTTTAGGTTATGAGACTGATCTTTATCTGAATGCAATTGTGATCTTCCCCAAGCTGTCAATGTATCATCAGAAAGTATATTCCACTAGGGCAAACAATATAGCTTTATAAAGAATGGAGGTTAAAAGTGAATCAAGAGAAAACACAGATTGTGGTTTTCAAAAAGGGGGGAAAATTAGGCAAATATGAAAAGTGGAAGGGAGAGAATAAAGATTACAGGGTAGTGCGTGACTGTATCTATTTAGGAGTAAAAATAGATGGAGGTAATAAATGGGAGAAACAAAAGAAGTTTGCATTGGCAAAAGGTAAAGGGGCGATGGCAGCAATTAGAAGCTGCAAATATAAAGTACCTAATATAAATGTTAAATGGCTGGAAAAAGTATATGAGATGGTTGTGGAGGCAAAAATGATGTATGGTATAGAAATATGGGGATTAGATAGAGGATGGGAATGTATAGATGTGGTGCACAGGATGTTTTGTAGAGAAATACTAGGGCTACCAAAGTCAATTGTAAGACAGGTAACACAATTACAGATGGGCAGGGTGCCAACTATGGGGAAGATAATGGAAAGAGCTTTGAAATTTTGGTTCAGAAGTTTAAATCTAGGAAAAAGTAATGTGTTAAGACAATGTATTGAATACCAAGAGAAGAGCTTAATGAATGATGGATGGGTAAGTAAATTACGGAATATTTTGGAGAAAAATGGGTTAGGAGATATATGGAGAAGGAGAGAAAATAACGTAAAACATTTTTGAAAAAAGGCAAGGAAAAGACTGGAAGATATAGAAATACAAATCATTTTCAGTGAGATTGCCGAAAAGAGCTCATTAGTTTATTACAGGCCAATGAAAAATACATGGGGTAGGGAAAAATATATAGACATAGTAAATAAAGAAGAGAGAGAATCTATTGCATGGTTAAGAACCGGAGCATGGAGGCTAAAAGGGCTAAGACAGGGTATTCCTCAGAACCAATGTCCGATATGTGGTGGTAATGAAAACATTGAACACATAGTATTTAAGTGCCAAGGAACAGAAAATTGGAGAAAAGAATTTTTTAATAAGAAGTGGTTGAAGGGGGATAGAAATACACTTATAATTGAAATGATATGCAAGGACGCTAGAAGCATTAGGCAGTTTTTGTGTAAAGTAAAAAATAAATGGCTTTGGACAGTGGAAAGAGAAAAGTAAGAGGTAGTGCATCTTACTTTGAATGGAAAACTATAGTGAATGTGTTAATTTAGTGACAAGAGATTGTAAAATGTAAATAAACTGTAGTGACTGTCTACTGAATAAGTGACCAGGGTCAAAATGCAGTAGACAATCTAATTTGTAAAACTCTTAGCACAATAAATTACAATAACAATTACAATTTATTAACAGTCACACTTAAGTTTCTAAAGCTCTCATTTGAGTTTCCAATTTATCATAAGCATTTCTTAGGCTTACCTCATTATGTAGAGAACCCTTATTGAGTATTATTGAAGTAACTCTCATAAATAAATATACTTAAACGTTTGTTGCATACACATCTTCTTTTAGGCTGCTCAATATACTTTAGGGTAATTTTCTGCTCATGGCAGATATCTGGATAGCTATGTTGATGACATTTTTGCAATAGTCCCGGAAAAACACTTGGAAGACGCTCTAAAATTATTGAATCTTCAGGAAAATTCTATAAACTTCACAATGGAAAAATAACAGAATGGATAACTCCCCTTTGTTGACCTTAAAATCATTAAGAAAGAAAACCACCTAACATTCGGCATCTACAGGAAACCCACACACACAAATAGCTACATAACACAAAACAGTTTAAGTCCCGTTCCCCACCAACATGCAGCACTCAACAGTCTGACACACCGATTCATCAACATCCCTATGAACAAAGAGGAATACACACTAGAGCTAAACAACATATTGGACATAGCTACAGAAAACAGATTCAGGCCAGAAACAATATACAAGAAAATAAACAGAGCCGTGAGCAAAAAGAAAATAAAAGAAATTACCACTCTCATGCCTACTGAAAAAGAAAATATGATCTTCAAAAAGTTCACATACCACCTAACAGCTTTCTACAAATTCCAGAGAATCTTCAAGCAACACAACATCTCTTTGGCCTCAAAAAACAAAAACAATTAAATCATAAAAATACCTACTAAACTCCAAACTAAAAGATGACATCCCACAGGAGAACAAACCAGGAATATACCAGATCAGCTGCAATGACTGTGAAAAAATATACATTGGGCAAACCAAGAGAAATATAAAAACAAGAACGAAAGAACACTTCAGTTACATTAAGCAAAAACAGGAAGATAAATCAGCAGTAGCTTGGCACTTTTAGAGAGACAAACACACCATAAACAGAAACCCAAAAATACTAAAAAAAATCTCAGGAAAAGCAGAACTTACAACTTGGGAAAACATTTATATTTGGAAGAACAGAAACCGCACTTATAATTTAGAAACCCCACCAGGAGACTTACTTTTTAAGTTCTTCCAACCGCCACCAGAGATCAAGTTTACAACCAAGACGAAGGATGCGGGCAATTGACAGGGAAAAGAGGATGGGAGCTTAGCTCCTGAAACATGTATTCATTATAAAAACAAGTAAGTGATGTAGTGTTATAATCGACTCAATAATTACTAAGCTGGATATAAGTTCCTGTGCTGAAGATCCTTCCACTGTAGTTTGGTATAAATACTGGAATTTCTCTTCCAGTTCTATATTTTGATGCAGTAATTTGTATCACAAATTACTTAAATGTAAATAATGATTGTAATATGAATATGCATTTTTATGTGACATTGATTTCAGATGTTTATTGATTGTAAATATTGTTGGGAAGTAAATTTATAATGTCTTACTGAAACTGTCAATAATAGCGCGCAATAATGCAGAGAGGGGGGTGAGCTGTTTATCATTATTGGAAACAAGGAAGTTATGTAATGTTGGCGCGTTTTTTCCGTTGAGAAACTTCTGGAATATTTTCTCCCTAAAAGCATATGTATTCATAATTTTCATTGGATATTAAAATAGACGCTAAAGTTGGCGCCTTTTATTAGCCAATAGCAGTTCAGTTATAATCTTTAGGCGTATCTGGATGAAGGCGTATAAATAGGGTAGGTTAGAGGTAGCTTGCGGGCAGTTCATCGAAAATCTCAATACCTTACACGTCGCCTTCAGTCGTGCAGTTCATCAAAAATCTGTGTACACTACACGTCATCTTCAGTCAGTCAGTTCGTCGAAAGTATTTGTACGGCAAACGTCGGGTATCGATTCACAAGTTACGCGCAGCAGAATTATGAAAGATCTAAAGTATGGTAAAGTTAATTATACAAAAGATTGAAGTACGTGGATTAAAAGTGATCAGTAAGAAGTTATTATAACAGTTTCAGTTTGGCGAGTATCTAGATCAATATGTAAAAGTGATAGTGAACGTGTTCGACAATAAAAATTATAAAACAAATTTCTTCATCAGTGTTCTTTTTGGATAAAAGATTCCTTTCCGTTTACACAACCCTGATCAAGACACATGTTCGACCCAAGATAAGATAATAGCTAGCCGGAGGACAGTAAACAAAACTTAAAATTCTTTCAAACACTGATACTAGGTACCACAAATTGCTAACACTAGATGGAGCTACAAACCGAACAAATGAATGACGTCACAAGATGGCTTCAACACACGTGATGTAAACAAACATTTGTAAGTAATACCGTTACAAATTGGCTACCACAACGTGGGGCTACAACAACAAAATAAACATACACAAAAATGTTAAATATAAATAACATTAAACCGTCGCAAAATTGGCTCCCAACGTGGGGCAGAGTAACCAGGAAAGGAACACGATGACCAGGAAGGGGCAGAATTAACCAGGAAGAAGTGAGATGACCAAAGGGGCGAATGGAGAAGTGAACTGAACTACAAGACGCAGATTCCAGAAACAACAAAAGGAACGACAGACTACGCGGATGAGTGGACACAAAAACATCGAGACAACATAGATTCATCATAACACAACGCAGAAGCGACATACAAATCTAGGAGAGAGGGGCAGGAAGCTGGACATCAAAGTAACAGCAACAGACAGCATCACAAAGGTCAGAGTATCGTATTTTTTTTTTTAGAAAACAAAATTGTAACCTTCAAATGTACTTAAGGAGTGGTAGGATAAAGAAAACAATGGCTACTAATAATACAGAAGAAATAATTATGGAGGGAGATAATGTAACAGTTAGCTGTAATTCAATACAGGTTACAGAAAATAGCCCAAACTTTTTAGGATTTGAGGGTGAAAATGTTAGTGCAGAAAGTGAGAATAGAATAGCAGGAAATGTTAATTTTGATGCTAGTATGATGATGGAAATGCTGAAAGATATTGTTAAGAGTATGAGGGAAGATAATGGTAAGACTAATGAGAAATTAGAAAAATTAACTCAGAGTAATGAGAAATTAAGGGAAGATATGCAAAAGTATAATGAGAATTTAGATAAACTAATTCATAGTTATGAGAAATTAGAGCAAACAGTAGATCAAAGCAGTGAAGAAATTGAAAAGAAAGTTATGAAGTTAGATAGTAGTATGCCAGAAATGAGAGATGAAAATGAGGAAGTAATAGCAAATGAGATAGGAGAAATTTCAAAGAAAATGCTAGACATGAGCAGGGAAATAGGTAACAAAGAAAGTGAGGTTAATACTAAAAGTGAACATGTTGATGTAGAATGTACAGAGTCAGGTAGTAGAATGAGTAATATTTCAAGTGAGATAAGAGAGATGAAAGAGGTTATGAATGTAGATGTGAATCAGACGCAAGTTAATTTCCGAGGGGAGATATCAGAAATACAGAATGAGTCAGTAATGCAAAGAAATAAATTGTACGAAGAAGTTAAAGTTTTGCCTGTAAATAATCAAACGCTAACGTCTGAAATTAACAAGTACCAAGATGTTCAAAATGAAAACTCCAGTCCAGTACAGTTTAGTACAGATTTGTCAGAGTATTCTCAAGTTAAAAAGATAGCAGATGAATTGAAAATGAAAGTTGTTAAAAGATGTATTGTTCAGGAAACTTTAGATTGTTTTCAAATGTTATCATGTGATGAAATTTCAAATGAATACAAGAGGTTATTCATGAACAAAAATTTGAAGGATAGGATACAGCTACGAGTAATGTTTAGCCACACACAATTTGATCCAGGAGGGTAAATAGCAATGAGATGTAAAGTAAATGCTGGATAGTTAAAGATGACTTGCAGAGAAATGTATTGGAACGTAAGAGGGTTAATTATTTATGTCATTTGAAAAGAGAAATAAATTTAAAAAAAAAAAAAAAAATGTTTAAAAAAAAAAAAATTAAATTTTTAGTAACTGTAACAACATTTGAAAATTAAGAATGCAAAGATTGAAACTTAATATGATATTAAATTAAAAGTACGTAAATACAATTCCAAGAGTATTATTAAAATAAAGTACAAAATAACAAAAATGGGTAAAAATAATTAAACACAAATACTTATGTAGCAAACAGAAAATGTGAAACAGTGACTAGATTTAAGAGATGAAAATATATTTGTATAAAGGGTGAATATTTTGGTAAATATGTGTAATAATTACAAAAATTCTTAAATGTATAAATTTTTGTCAACAACTTAAAGAAAGTAAACAATTTTGAAACAGTCATTAAATAATTCAGGGTACAGTATTTGCTATAAAAAAAAAATGTAATGTCAGATTAATGTCTAAACACATTAAACCAGAGCCAGTAAGTAGTGGCGAGATAAAAAAAAAAAAAAAAACATATGTCGTGTGTTAAATGCGTTTGAAGTGTTAAGTGAAAGTGATAGCGTGTGTTCCAAGATTTAGGAGACTAAAAACCCAATTATAAAATTTCCAAACAAGTTGTAAATGTTTATAATTATGTTTCTAGTGGGGCATATGATGCAGTAATTTGTATCACATATTACTTAAATGTAAATAATGATTGTAATATGAATATGCATTTTTATGTGACATTGATTTCAGATGTTTATTGATTGTAAATATTGTTGGGAAGTAAATTTATAATGTCTTACTGAAACTGTCAATAATAGCGCGCAATAATGCAGAGAGGGGGGTGAGCTGTTTATCATTATTGGAAACAAGGAAGTTATGTAATGTTGGCGCGTTTTTTCCGTTGAGAAACTTCTGGAATATTTTCTCCCTAAAAGCATATGTATTCATAATTTTCATTGGATATTAAAATAGACGCTAATGTTGGCGCATTTTATTAGCCAATAGCAGTTCAGTTATAATCTTTAGGCGTATCTGGATGAAGGCGTATAAATAGGGTAGGTTAGAGGTAGCTTGCGGGCAGTTCATCGAAAATCTCAATACCTTACACATCGCCTTCAGTCGTGCAGTTCATCAAAAATCTGTGTACACTACACGTCATCTTCAGTCAGTCAGTTCGTCGAAAGTATTTGTACGGCAAACGTCGGGTATCGATTCACAAGTTACGCGCAGCAGAATTATGAAAGATCTAAAGTATGGTAAAGTTAATTATACAAAAGATTGAAGTACGTGGATTAAAAGTGATCAGTAAGAAGTTATTATAACAGTTTCAGTTTGGCGAGTATCTAGATCAATATGTAAAAGTGATAGTGAACGTGTTCGACAATAAAAATTATAAAACAAATTTCTTCATCAGTGTTCTTTTTGGATAAAAGATTCCTTTCCGTTTACACAACCCTGATCAAGACACATGTTCGACCCAAGATAAGATAATAGCTAGCCGGAGGACAGTAAACAAAACTTAAAATTCTTTCAAACACTGATACTAGGTACCACAAATTGCTAACACTAGATGGAGCTACAAACCGAACAAATGCATGACGTCACAAGATGGCTTCAACACACGTGATGTAAACAAACATTGGTAAGTAATACCGTTACAAATTGGCTACCACAACGTGGGGCTACAACAACAAAATAAACATACACAAAAATGTTAAATATAAATAACATTAAACCATCGCAATTTATATCAACATTTATTCTTTTGAATTGTGCCCAAAAATCAATCCAATTTCTCATGTCACTGTTGAATTTTTTTAGTTCTAACTTAGGGAACTTAAAGTTTTTCCTAGCACTGCATGTTTCATTTAAAGCCTCATTTTGTTTATTTGCATCTTCTGTTATAATCTCTTCATAACAGCTTCTCAGTGTCAACCATCTTTCGTAGTAAGTCCACTCCTCTATTTCCACTTTATCATCTCTTTAGCTTCACTCCTATGAAGTTAATGAATTAATTCATCCACTTTAAATCGGTGCTCAACATTATTATCAAATATTTTTAAACTAACTGTAATATTTTATTTTGTGGCTTGCGAATCATTTATCTTTGTTTCTACCACATTTGCAGCACATTAAACAGTCTTCTCATTTGGGTTCTTTCTCTAATTAAGTTTTCCATATTTCTCTTCTCCAGACCTGCCGAGGTCACCAAAATGTGCTGAGATGGAGATATACATTGTAAAAACTTGCTATTTGAATAACACAAACTTTATTTTATGACCATTACACATTGCTTTGTTACATAAACAAAAACTAGTAAACCTCTTCACAAAAACATAGTGTGTTGTTTCTTAATAACACAAAATTGAGAGAGGAAGTAACAACATAAAAAAATCACAAAAGTGTTAATTCAGTACAGCCATTGTATTACATACCAAAATCATGATATACATCCTGGTGTTCAGTTCGTTCAGTGAGCAGTGTTAACATGTCATCATCTGGTTGTAGAAATACTCCATTAGGCCATAAGTCTTCTGGATTTGGAGCAATGCTTCCTGTAGCAGAACATTAAAAACATACTTAAGCTCAAATTTCTTTACATAATTCACAGTCTTAAACTACTATGCATTTCCTTTTCTCTCTTTATGTTTCTTCCTCTCTTGGTCTCCTTATTTAGAACCTATGCTTCTGCTTCCTTCAAAAAGTACATGTGCTGTAAATCAGATGAATTTGACTGCAATTGCAATAAATATAGCAACTTTAAAAACAATAACTTGTCATTTTCATTTTTCATTCAAGGTAATGCTTCTTGAAAATGTTGGTATACAATATGTAATATTCTTATTTTTAGGTATTCATTTTCTACTCAAATCTTTCAATATCTACAGTAAAATGTAAAGCATTTGGTACTGTTTCTTTAAAATTTAATAAAATGCACCTAAAGACTCAAACAAATGTATAATTAAAATGAAAGAAATTAAATTGAAAAAAAAATGAAACAATCACAATTTTTATAACTTCTACATTCATACAATAGGGAGTGTAACACAAAAAAAAAAAACCTTATAAATTAGATACTACAATGACACAAAAACACAAACAGTTCTAATACTTTGTTGGGCATCCCTTGGCTTTAATTTGGCTTGACACCTTCTGTGCATTGAATTAACCATGCTTTTGCATGTGTCAGGGCTTATTTTATTCCATTCCTTTTCTACAAACTGTTTCAGTTGCTTTTTTGATGTGACAGTGGTTTTAAGGATATGCCTCTTCAAAACTGGTCACATGTGCTCAATTGGATATAAAATGAAAACTTTGAGATGGTGTTTAGAGCAATTTTGGCCATACCATGTTAACAATTCATATTATGTCGCACCATATGCTTAGTGTCATACTTTTAGAACAGATGAACAAGTGGCATGCCCATTCTTTGAGCACTCTGCTTCACATTATTCTTTAAAATGTCAAAATAGGTACCTATGTTTGTCAATAATACTATCAATAAAATGAATAGTACCAACACTTTTGTATAACATAGAGGCCCAGATCACTATGGACCTCCACCCTGTTTAACCTTAGGAAGCATGTTTCAGTACCTGATTTTGCTTTTCTCCAGACCTCGTTCATCCCATCTGACCTAAGGAAGTTGGTTAAGCTATTATTCTATTATGCCATATTATGCTATTCTCGAATTCCTGGTCCTTACAGATGTGCTCTTTTGCAAATGCAACTTGTTTCTTTCTATTTTCCACACTTACATAGGGCTTTCTTGGTGTTTGGCCTGATATCCATGCTTCCATAAGATACAATGGACTGTTTGTTTACATATCATCTTCCCAGATGCATGTTCCACTAATTAATTTTGGGTTTTCTCAAACACTGTTTAAAATGAAGCATACTTCTCATTCATTTAGTTTGTTAACTCATGGATTTCTGGTTAAATTTTCTGTTGAATCTTGCTGTTTGTATTTGTTAACTATATACTGGATGGTGGAGTGCAATTTATACAGTATATTTTATATCTCTAGAAGAAGAATTTTTCAGAGCCAATCATAATTCCCTCCTTGAGATTGGAGTAAGCCCCCTCTACTTGCCCATTTCTGTCAAAGTAAAGAACTGTACATACACCAGCACTGCATTGGGCTGTAGGCACTTATACGTATATGGACATTGTTAGTGGTATATTTGCTTTCAGTATACAAATAGCAGAGTTGTACAGAAGAGCATGTTCTTCTGTGTAATTGTAATATTATGCAACATTTATACATTAAAAATAATGTTTTGATTGGTAGTTATTCATATTTGGTTCATTAATTATGCAGATACCTGCATGACCTCAGAAAAATATATTTTAAGGGGAGTTAACTTGACGTTTTATTGAAACTTGGAGGTATATGAATAAGAAAGTTATATACTGTAGATGTATTATTCTTTGAATATAATTAATTGTAAATTTGGGAGGAAAGGATGATAATGTTCCATAGCATATCCTATACTTTGTGTAAATGGCTTGTATTTAATTATTCAACAGCTTTCTTAGCCTACTCTGAGTTTCTGAAACTTCAGTATCGCACTGCTTCATTACAAAATAAATTCACATTTTAATGATTACTTTATAGCTTGTTTTTTCCATGATACTATTTACTTTACGTTACATGACATTAAAATTGTTATAACTGGTACTTTCTTAGTATATAACAAAGCTTCTATAAGTAAAAGAATACATTGATAACACTGATCAACAGGAAAATGTTAAATAAATACTTTCTGTTGATTCTTATGTATTTGCATCGGCCAAATCCAAAAAAGAAGCTAGAAATGTTCCACCATCCACCAATTTTTTGAAATATTAAAAAATTGTTTTCATGTTTATTAGCATAGGGCGGTAAATGTACTGATTAAAAGAATATAATTTTATTTCATTAGGTCAACAAATGGCATATTTACTTTAGGTGATTATTGTCCGTGATTTCAGATATGACAGTATTCAATAATGAGCTTCTCCTCACAAAATTATGGCTTTCTTGCCCAGGTCAATGTTTACTCCAACAACAGATAAGGAAGGTCTGTTACAGATAGAAAGGGTCCTGCATAGTTGCCAGAGGAGTAGAAGCTTTGTTTAATGAAAGAATCTAACCCTGCATGTTCTCAGTTGTGAATTAACAAATGTAGTGTCAGCTAATAGTGTGTTTTCTTAAGCATTGTGAATTAGAAGGAGCATAATGTCTCGCAAGTGTGTAAACGATAAAAACATTTGTTGTATTTGTGGTGAGCTTACTTCAAAAGTATAGAGACAAAATTTGACTCCTTGAATTAAAAGAGCTTATGAGAGTTATTTTGACAATAAAATAGACCATAAAATGGGCTACAGAAATCTGTTGTGTCAAATGTGTAACACTATTAACTGGCTGGTTAAAAGTGTCCCATCATATGCCTTTTGTAGTTCCTATGATATGGTGGGAATCTAAGGATCTATAATACACTGCTACTTCTGCTTGACAAATATATCTGGAATAAGTTCAAAGTCCAAACATACTGTTAAATATCCATCTTTAGAATCAGCAATTCGACCAGTATCTCATGGACCAGACCTTCCCATACCAACTACACCAGACGACAGAAATGTGACTGAAGATTTTGAAAGTGTTGATGTCATTGGTGAATTACAATAACAGATTGACACAGATTTTGTGGAAGGAGTTACCATAAATGAACCACACTTTCTAACACAGGAGGATCTAAATGATTTGGTTCATCATTTTGGGTTATCTAAAAGTAAAGCCGAGTTGCTTGCTTCAAGATTGAAAGGCTGGCACCTCCTGCAGAATGGCACAAAACTAAGTTCTTTCCCTCAATGCCAAAAGGAATTACAGCATTTATTTTCTAAACAGGAGAATGTAGTTTTCTGTAATAATGTTGATTCTTTGATGGATTCCGTGGGTGTTCAACATAAACCTGAAGATTAGCATTTGTTCATTGACTTCTCGAAAACAAGCTTGAAAGGAGTCTTGCTACATAATGGAAAAAAGTTTCCATCCATTCCTATAGCCCACACAGTATGAAGGAGAGTTACGTGAACATGCATCTCTTATTATCCAGTATCCGGTATGATGACTATACATGGCAGATTTTAAAGTGATAGCTATCTTACTTGGATTACACTTGTCTATACAAAATTTTGATGTTTCTTGTGCTTGTGAAATAGTAGAGTTAAAAGCAATCATTTATGTTAAAAAAGCTAGCCAAAGAGAATGTCATTCAATCCAGGACAGGCAAATCCTGTCAACCACTTGTAAGTGCTGATAAAATCTTATTGCCTCCATTACACATCAAACTAGGTTTGATTAAGAACTTTGTCAAAGCAATGGATCATGACAAGTGTGCATTTCTCTTGCTGAAAACTAAGTGTCCAAAGATCAGTGGAGCAAAACTAAAAGAGGGGATATTTGTTGACCCTCAGATTAGAGAATTTATGAAAGATTCACACTTTGAAAGCCTGTTAAATATGCAAGAACAAGCTGCATGGGTCCCTTTCAAAAACATTGCCATAAACTTTCTAGGAAACTACAGGTCTGAACATTACAGAGAACTTGTCAGTGAGCTGATTCAGAACTACAAAGTCATGGGATGTAATATGTCTTTGAAAATACACATGCTGGACTCCTGTCTTGACTTCTTCCCTGAGAACCTCCGAGCTGTTAGTGACAAATATGGCAAGTGTTTCCATCAGGACATCGCTGAAATGGAAAGATGCTATCAGGGAAAATGGACTCCATATATGGCAGACTACTGTTGATACTCAAAAGATGTTCCTCAAGCAAAGTAAAGTCAAAAATCTACTTTACATTCATTTTAGGTATGTAAAAGGTATTCTAGCTAAGGTGTTATACCTATTAAAATGCATAATTACCAGAAATGTTATACATGAAATTACTAAAACACTATGGGTGATGGAAAGGTTCTGTAAAAAGATTTAAAATCAGCACAAAAAAGGCAGTAAGAATCACGCTTTTTACTTCTTTTAACTTTAAAAATCTTACATTTTGTTGACCAGTGTGATTATATTACTCTTTGAGATGGATGATGTAGCCATCCCATACCACTATTAGCTTACCCTCCTGACATAAACATTCAGATCCATGAAACCTTAGATATAACTATGAAATGAACTGCAGACATCCCTCTCATTATCTACATGATTGTTTAAATAAAGGCTTACCAAATTCTCTCGCAGTTCTTTGAAATGCAGGAGCCACTCTATGAACTTTATGAAACTCTGCAGATCTTCTGCTTAGTGAATCAGGTGTCCTGAATGTTGTGGACATCAGCTCTGAAGCAGAAATGGTATATTGCATTGTAGGATACTACAACTTCAAGTGATAGTGCAGTTTTATAAAGTTCTAAAACCAGGAGCTAATCAGGGTTGAAATAATGCATCCCCCACATTTCCCCATTCATCAGAAGTATCCTGCATACATAATGTGAAATTATCTCCTTACCAGGGATAGTTCATCCCTATTAATAGTTCAGAGAGTAAACTGCTACATTCAAAGGTAAACTTTGCCATTTTTAATAATTTCTGCTAGTACACCAAGTGTTCAATTTCACTTCCCTCTTCATCAGAAAGCTTGATTTCAGTGCAATGCAAATACACTCATTTCAGAATTACTGTTTCCCCTTAAAAGATAAGCATTAAATTACTTGAGTTCAAATAGAAAATTGGTATTATGAGGAGAAACAAAATCATAAAACAAGGTTATTAAACACTTTGAATACTTAGCAAGCAGATGGAACAAGAAGTAAACTTCATACCAGCATAAATATCACTTCAATGCAGGGGAACATCAAAACCTGACTCAAGCTTTTGTACAATAAACATAACCGAAATTAAAGGAAATACAGTTCATAAATGAAGTATTTAGTTCCAAAAGCCAACACTTTACTTTTTAGATTAGGTTTAACCTGTTTGGATATATCTTATATTTTTTATATCAGCATTTATAACAAATAGTATAGTTCCTTCAAAACCTTATATTTTGGGTTGAAATTAATTTGAAATTTGTTTACATTTCCAAAACTTACATGTATTTCACTAAGTTACTTCCAGAATCTGACATATACATTCATTTCCAAAATCCAATAATAATTTTAAAGTTACTACTAATGAGACAGGCCTGTACCAGGGAAAGATAAGGAGGCATCCCCCCTTCAATTTTTAAAGCCCCCTCAGATTTAAAATAATTTCCGTTTTTAATGTATGCATGGTTTATTCCCCACTTGATGTATAACATTTTTATTATCATCACCTACTTAATTAAAGCATTTAGCATAATCTGCAGCACACTACTGTATTACTATTGCCTGTAATTGGTTTTGATTACTGTCTCTCAGCCTAAATATGGCATATTGTAAAACATTAGGCAATTACCTCCAATGTAGCAGCATATCGACCTTGCAAATGTAATATACTGGTAGCTTTGGCTCTCACCTATCGTCCACTAAAATTGTCCCGGACATTAAAAAATGTTAATATATACATGCACCATAGTGAAAACACCACATTTGGAGTCCAGAATAATGTAGGCAAATACACAATAGTAAATGTACGGCCACTGATATATGCAGTTACTCACACAGAAGTAAACCAGAAGCTGCTGCAAAATCTCAATAATGAATTACAGTATTGAACAATCTTGTAAAAGAGAGGCCATCCCTTGAAGTCTTTACAGAAGAAGTGCTTAAGTATGGGTGAAAGCTGCTTTCTCTCACCTCATATCAAGAGCTCAATGACTCTAGATGACTCATGAAAGAAAGGCAAGCTTGGTTATCTTGAATTATAATAAGAACCTAGCTAAATATATGGATTTAGATAAATTCGTTATAAATGTTGCAAAATAAAAGTCTAGAAAACTTTACTACAGGGTTGGGTAGAAATAATAGTAGGATAAAAACAGGTCAGCATATTGTAAATAGTACAGCAATTTATTTGAACATAACATCAAAACATAGGTAAAAGTGTACCATTTAGTCATTAGTGGCAACAGTTGCTGTTTCTTGAATATGACACTGGGTAAATGACCATCATTACATTTTACACATTCTTCCAAGCGGCAAACAAAAGCCTACATCACATGATGTAGCATGTCTGTTGGGATATCCTGCATATTAATGTATCTCGTATTCGGTCCTTAAGGTCTGCCAATGTTTGAGGGTGTGAAGCATAGACTTCACTCTTCAGATACCCCCATAAGAAGAAGTCAGGGGCAGTCAAATCTGGTGAGCATGCTGACCAGTGGACAGCTCCAAATCTGGAAATTAATCAGCCTCGAAATGCAGGCCGCAAGATAACCATTAGTCATTGAGCCGTATGAGCTATTGCCTCTTGTTGGAAGCACATCTGAGGTAGTTGTGGTTGGCCAGTGCTGGAAGAAGAACAGCATTAACCATATCCACATAGCAATCACTATTAACTGTAACAGCACAGCCATTGTGGTCCTCAAAAATAAGGGCCTGTGATGCTAAATGAAGTAATGGCACACCACACTGTTACACTTTCGCTATGAATGGTTTCTCGTGTAGCACACATAAGTTACCTGGTGCGTAGTACTGGAAATTTTGCTTGTTCACACTCCTGCTTAGTTCAAAGTGGGTCTCATGAGACATCACTAAGCTGCTAAAGATCTGCAGTTCGGCTGCTAAGCAACCAAGGAAGTCCATTGTAAATTTCCTTTGGGCAACTTTGTCATGTTTGTTCAGTTGTTGCACAACCTGCATCTTGTAGGGGTGGAAGTATAGATCACTATGGATGATATGCTGCAGAGATCTGCAGTTTGGCTGCTAAGCGACCAAGAAAGTCCACTGTAAACATCCTTCGGGCAACTTTGTCACATTTGTTCAGTTGTTGCACAACCTGCATCCTGTAGGGGTGGAAGTATAAATCACCATGGATGATATGCTGCAGGGAATGACACAACATTGCTAGTGCTAAAGCATGCCTGACAGCAGAACATCAAGGACTGTGGATGAGAGTTTGGTGGGCTTCCTCCACTCATGCAGGAGTTTGTTGTGACATTGGGCATACTGGACTTTTCATCTTAAGGCTAGAATGCAGTGGTACGAAGTTGGTTCACCCAGCTTACAATTGTTTGGTGATAAGGATCTTCATGGTGATGTCTCAGCCTGAAATGGCGATGAAAGATTCGTTGAGTTATTATTGGTCAAGTAAGCTTCCACAGCAAAAGAGCGGTGCTCTGCAGTCCATGTAGCCATAATTGCAAATTTCAGACTTTTCTCACTTCATTTCACATAAACACACCATGCAGGCACATACAATGCCTCCATACTACGTGACTCAAATGAGGTTCTTCGTTCTGTGCAACCCCATACTGTAATCCAATTGTTAGGTATTGTTCCTTCTTCTACATACATTGTTATTTTTGTCAAGTTTAACTTGCTGTGAAAAGAGAAAAGATGAAAATCCATGTATATTCAGTTTTCTTAGCAATGCATTGGTGAAAGTTGGCAAAATATGTAGAAAATTTCAATATTTTTGTTTTTGCTTTTGGTTTTTTAGTATACTTATATCTTATATTTTCATACACAATTGGTTCATCAAAATCAACCATTTTTAAAGTCCCAAATGGCTATTTAATTCGTTAATACCCATCAGGTGCCATTACACTTTAAAATACGTTTTTCTTAATTCTTGTTTTCAACTTTTTTACACTCTTCAAAATGTGCCTTCGACCACAGCTTATAAATTATTAGCTTGTAATTTTCAAGAGAGATTAAGGATTTAAAAATGAATATGTACTAATTAAAAATTGTTAAACAGTTTAGCTGAATTAATTTTTTGAAGCTCTGTAACAGTGAAGGCAAATTTCAGTACCTATTTAAACATTAGGAGTTGAATTTGGGACACGTTTGCTTCAGTTACTCTGTAATTTATATAGAACATGTTTCAGAAGCTTTTGCTTCCATCATCAGCTATAGGTGGCACTGGTGTCATCTACATTCTGGTCTCTGGTAGATGTCCGGAGGTGGGTTTTGAAGTTGATAACTGTGTTTGTTTTTTTGGATAAAACTTTTCTCCCATACAGCAAGTTCCAAAGGATGGTTCACTTCTTTTACTAGTTCGGAGTTTGTGGCTATTTATGGTTGGTCTCCCAAAAGTGTGCTGCAATGTCAATGACTACTCTGCCTGTTTATATTCTATGTTCCAGATATGCTCTTTGGTGCACATGTTTATGTGTGTTTGGTTTTTCCGAAGTATACTTTATTGCATTATCTTGTAAACCCCAGTTTTGGAAGCTTTTGGTATCTGATCTGTGGGAAGTGCTCTTAAAAGTTTTTTTTTTTTAAGTTTAATTTATTTTGAGGGGCTAGGATTATGTTGTGTTTTGAAAAGACCTTTTGGAACTGTATGTAAAAGTGCGTGGAATGTGAATTTCTTAATTCATTTCTTGTCTTCCAAGGGTGTTAGGGTAGTGGTATTGCTGTTTGCCCTATTTCTTCTGAATTTTTTTGTCTTTCTATCAATCTTGAGTTAAACCCATTAACAAATACTATTTTGTTGCATTCATCTTTGCTTAAAGGAAAGTCTAGACTGTATATTAGACTGTTGAAAATTTTGTCTGCTGGTGTGACTTTGGGTTAAAACTATTGCATTTGATGTAGTTTTCATATCCAGGAAAGGCAGATATCCATCTTTCTGTGTCTCTATGGTGAAGTTGATGACTTGGTCTTGTAAATTTAAGAGCTTTAAGTGCACAAGTGAACAAGCTTTTTGTGCACTATTGCGATAATGTCGTCTACATATTAAAACCATACTTTGAAAATTGTATATATTTCCCATAACTCATACAGAAAAGTTGAAAAATTCAATAACATGTATACAAATATATTTTTCTCCTAAACTAATTAAACTTCAGCAACAGTTTCCTAGGTTTGTATACTAAGCTCAATTTAAAACTTTGGAAGAGTTATAATAAACTGTAGGCTCCAAGGAGAATTTCATATTAACATAAAAAAGCTGATTAATTACAAATAAAAAAGTTAATATCCTAACAGTGGTTTGCTGTAGCTCATTAAAACGTTATATGTATATTATCTTTTTTTATGTTCTGAATATATCGTAAAAAAACTTAAAGCATGATAATAAAACTGAAGATTTTTTTTATTGTCATACATAATCTTAAAGATAAGATTATGTTATCTATGGACAAAGTGTTTTGTAACAGACGATTCATGCCCCCTTCTGAATTCCTGACAGCCATCCCCCCCCCAAAAAAAAAAACATGTGAGTTGGCTTCGCACCTGTAATGAGACTTAATGAAAATTTTCAAATCTAAACTATTTTTACTCTGTTATAAAAGGTAGACTTACATACAAATATCATCGAGCAAGATGGCTTCATAGAAATGGCAAGACTTGCATTCAGGAGGTCCCAGGTTTGGTTCCTGTCAATTCCTACTCTGACCTTGGGTTTTTCATGGTTTTTCCTGGTTGGTAGGCAAGTGCTGGGGTGATTTCTCATCTATCATAATTCTCTTTCAATTATTTCCCTTTCATTCTGTTTCCTTCTCATCTTTCAGGTGTGCTTCTAGGTTTCATGGCATATGGCAGTGCCGGACAGATGGCGCAAATGCTTGCTCAAAGGAAAGAGTACTCCCCATGGACAATAGAGGGCCACTTGGTTGATGGGTCATTCATCGCCTTCTCAGGCAGCTCCAGCAGTGGGAGGGGTCTTCGAACCTGGAACTGTTAGGGACTTCCGTGCATCTCTGTGACTTGTCTGGCTGTAGCCTCCTGTGGTTCCATCACTTCATCTCCCCCTCCTGGGGGTGATAGCCACAATAAAACAGTGTAGGTCACACTACATTAGGTGTCCCTCTTTGTTGTTTAACCTATACCTAACCTATAATAGAAATATCACTTTTCTACCTTCAGTACAGCTTTTCAAATTAATAATGGCATTACATCCTTACAGGCTTAATCTATTAGCCTTGCATACCTAGATGCCGAATGTTAAATATAAGGGAAAGAGAAATAATAAGCAACTTTATTGTATACATTGTATAAATTATATGTAAAGTTCAAAACAGACACTAAAATCATTCATTCATTCATTCATACCTAGATGCCAAAAATTTATCTTGTGGTTGTGGGATATTGAACAAAATGAAAGTATTATGTTTAGAATGGTCTTCTGTTCATTGTATAATGATTCCCCAAAGCACATTAAAGAAGCAGAAATGATGTTTCTTATGTTGTGGATAATTCTTTCATTCCATGTGATAGGGTTTTAAGAAGTATTGGAAGTTAAGTAACAGAATGAGATGCTATTGCAAATACAGAGGACTACAAAAATCTTTGAAGAGTGTACTATATATGGAGTTCATTTTCCCATATATGTTAGGGGGGGGAATGCACTCAGCCTAAATTAAGAATTCTTCAGCAGTTGCAGTTCAGCTTCATTCTTGCAATATAAATATTTTTAAAAAACGAAAATTATCAATATTTCCTCATATATAGAATTATGGAAGCAACCAAATTGCATTTAAAAGAATATCCAAGAAAGAAAAACCATAGTTAGCAGCATTTATGCATGTAACAAATAGATAAAGAAAACTAAATGATGATAAAATGTTAAAAGCCACTACATTGGTGAGAAATTGAAGAGTATTGAAGATATGAGTACTGCAAACTTGTAACACATGAAGAAAATGAAGAAAGCACATCAGACACCCTTATGTGTGAACCACAATCTCTTTATCATATATGCATGTAATGTTTTATTTATTTGTTGTAAAGGAATATGTATCTCTTGATAAAGAACATAGTTTGCAATAAAATTAAAATATTATAACCAGTTTTGACAAACAAAGTTATTATTCCAAAGGAATTAATTGTTCTTTCACACAAGTTGGACAGGGTTGGAAAGGTAGAATCAGATGACTGAAAAATTCAATGCCATAGCCGGGATTTGAACCACGGATCTCCCGGTCTCCGTCCGGTTGCTCTAACCACTGAGCTACCATGGCAACATGCCGACACGACATTAAATTCTCCAGCTGATTCGCATTTTTCCCGGTAAACCACAAGGAGATCTCAAATTGTATTGAGATGTCACACCCCAATGGCGACTTACAAACATGTAAGTACTTAAGTCCCGGGCCTTATAGTTGCAACCACTATTAGGTCAATTAAAGGAATTAATTGTTCTTTCACACAAGCCGTGTGTTGGACAGGGTTGGAAAGGTAGAATCAGATGACTGAAAAATTCAATGCCATAGCCGGGATTTGAACCACGGATCTCCCGGTCTCCGTCCGGTTGCTCTAACCACTGAGCTACCATGGCAACATGCCGACACGACATTATTATTCCAAAATTGATCATTTGCAAAGGGTTTGTTCCAAAATATGATTTCCATGAAATCTGCTTCTGTAACATATTTTGCAATTTTAATCTCTGAATATCAGATAAGTGTGCTGTGAGGTTTAATTATGTCTTTAATAAGCTATAAGCCAGCTATAAAGCTGGCATATGATTTGTTGTGAAGCATAATAAAATATACAATATTGGTTATTATGAAAACAGTTCTTTTTTTTTTCTTTTTTTCATTTTCTTACCTACTGGGGTAATTACATTTTCAAAAGATGCAGATATTGGTTTTTGAGAAATGGATCCGTACATAGACATAAAAAATTACATCTAGCCTAATAATCAAACAGCTTATTGGAAGTGCTGTAGTGCTAAAGAGCACTGTCTAGTTCTTTTATCCACTGTTTTGTGTGACAACCTTACATGCTGTCTGAAATATAAAGGTATGCATGACACCATTCTATTATCTTAGTACTATTACCTGATGAAATGTCCACAGAACTGTGACTGTAACTGGTGGGTTTAGATGAAAACCTAACATGAACGGAAGACTGTGGTGCTGGTAAACATGACACTACTTTTACCAGAAACAGGATCTGTAGTAAGTTATTCTGAAACAAAATAAAATTATACATATTATACCACTGCTTATTAAAAGCTCTTTTTAAAATGTGTATCTGAATGTGATTTTCTGATATGGTATATTTAGTAACCACATTGATATGTGTGTCATCCCGTGACAAACCTTTTCAGTACTATAACTATAAAAGATTCAAAACGAAAAGATAGATTGTCCACCTTAGAATACAATGACCAGTTTTAAATGGTGATTCTTTATTGCCTACATAGCCTGCATGAAAATACTAAGTGATTTTACTGAATTTACAGTGGAAGTAAATAAAAAGTGGCTGCAACACATACACACACACGCACACGCACACCCACGCACCCACGCACGCAAAGTACATAATTGCATTGCCAAAGTACAAGCATTGAGTGTGCAGCAAGACATGGGTAGCTATTATGATATTTTAATAGAAATGATAATCATAATAATCTATATTACTGTTATTTTATTTATTATATATACAGGATGAGTCACAATAATACCTAACATCTTTAAGGTGTGATTCAGTGGTTATATTTGAGTATTTTTTTTACAGGGAATGTATGTCCATAAATGTCTTGTTATCGAGTTAGAGGATATTAACACTTTTCAAATGCTGTGTTGGGTTAGATGAAATTCTGTCAAACAGAGTCCTGCATTTTGCATATTGCTTGTGTTCTAATACAAGAGCCAAAGCTTTTCTGACACTTGAACACTGCAAACCATTTTTTATAGAATTAGAAATTCCTACAGTTGTTAATATATATATATATCTATATATATAGATATATATATATATATATATATATATGATGCTTTAACTTATATAAAAGGGAATTTGCATGACTATGAAGGAGACATACATAAACACAATACATGTAGTAGCAATAATGTTGATATGCCATACTACAGACTCCAGAAGACCTCTAAGTATTACAAGGCAGTAAGCATAAAACTCTTCAATTCACTTCCCTTAAAAGTAACTACTGTAAACCTTCAACTCTATAAAGAGAAATTGTACAAATGGCTAATAAAACACTCTGTATATAGTATACAGGTATTTGACATATTATGTAAAAGTGATATGTAAATACCTTTATTAGTTTGAAGTAATGTATAATGTATAGCTTTGAGCTTTGATGCAGCCTATTGTAAATTGTAATTACCAAATGGTGAATAAATTATTATTATTATTATTATTATTATTATTATTATTATTATTATTATTATAACTCTAAATTTTCTCGGGCTTAGCCAGGTAAGTAGGTGATTTGAAGCTAACATTTTGAAGGTGTTCATCATCTTCATGATAAACTGATGAACGTGGAAGTTCAGATTGTTTCGTTTTGTTTTGTTCTGTTTAAGGGCGTTCAACTGCTAGGCCATTAGCACCCTTGTAAAACTGATCATGGCAAAGGCCAGAGATAAAGATCAGTAGAAAATTTAATGGCATATATATATATATATATATATATATATATATAAGCATAGCACAAGTTATACATAAATATACAAAACTAAACTTATCAATATGAAACATCGGCTATTAAGATGACTAAATCCACATTTGAAGATTTACTCAACAAATAATTAAAACTCCTATCAACCACTTGCTTATCATCCGGTAAGAGCACTGCAAGACTTTCCGGCAGTTGCAGAGAGTCCTGATGATGTGCTAGAGCAACACACTCTAGCAACACGTGACGGACCGAAAGACCATCGCCACAAAACGGACAAATAAGAGCAGGGTCACCCTTAAAAAGATAACCGTGCGTAAAATTGCAGTGACCAATATGCAACCGAGCAAAAATCATTTACTCACGACGAGATACATGAGGGGAAGTTACCCGGTTTATTGGAATGTATGTCTAAGTTTATTTCCGCGGAGAGCCAACCACTCCTGTGCCAGCACGAGAGAACCGCTCTCCGCAAAACAAGCCTAAAGTCTTCCAACGTTACCCGGGGTATTGTAACACAGGGTTCTGTGGTAGCGGGCATGCCCGTACCCGGAAAAAAAATTTGGGGAGGATTTTCCATAACTAGATCTAAGCTTAACAGTACCCACACAGTTTCCATGTACCTATTCCATAGTATATAGACGTTACGTAGATAAGAAAATTCCTTGGAGACGTTATAGAGACAGGAAAATCTCACTAGAATGAGGATATTCTACATTATAGCACAAAACATGGAGACTGCTTCGAAAACCGGAATGTATGGTCACCTTACCTATGTAAAGTGAGAATATTAAGTTTCCCTTTTTCTTGTAAATGTGCTACTAGCAGTATACCTACTGTTACTAAACGACATTTTCCCATATTGTTTTGATATGAATTTAAATAAATAGAGCTGTCAGAAGTTTCGGGGGGGGGGGAGTTGAACCCTAAAACCCCCTCTAAATACGGCCCTGGTGGCCGCCTTAGCTGCCAAATCCGTAAGTTCATTTCCCGGCAAACCAACGTGACCAGGTAAACAAACACACTCCACATTAACGCCAGAAGCGTATAAAACATAGAGGGCATCCTGGATTTGCTGAACAATGGGGTGGTAGTTGTACAGCTCTCGAAGACTCTGAAGTGCACTAAGGGAATCACTCAAAATGACAGTCTCCCAATTTTCGACGGCACACATACAAAATGGCTCGGTATATGGCTTACAGTTCTGTACTATAATTGGATGTGCTGTGATGAAAACCGAATGTATAGGGATCGGTTCCATAAACATAAGCACATAACACCGTTGGTGCACTTAGATCCATCGGTGTGGATCAAAATTCGGTCACTGTAACCGGACAGAAATTCTAAAACAAATAGGCGCCGATACTAAACGTAGGCATCTAGACTTCCGGAATAGCGTCATTCCCAAGATCTAGTGAGATGTAGCACGTAACCAAGGGGGAAATACCCTTTCCCCCTTAGCAAATATGTTAGGCATTTCAAAGTCGTGCTTTCTTAGAAGTTCCTGGAAAAGAACACCTGCAGGCCTTGGATTAATGGAGCTATGTCTATAACGTTCGTCCAGCGCAGTATGAGAAAACGAAACGAACGTTGGATGTTGAGGCATATATTTAAGCGCACAGCCATATTTCCCAAGAGGATTTCACGCCGACAACGCAGAAGAGGTTCTGCAGATTCGGCGTAAAGACTCATGACTGGCCTAGTGGAAAAAGCATCAATAGCCACTTGAATGACCTGGTTATGGACTGCGTCTAATTTCCTTAGTACAGTTGGTTGTGCTGAGGAATAACTGATACTCCCACAGTCTATTTTTGATCCAATCAGTGCGCCATACAGTCGCAGCAAAATAATCCGATCCGCTCCCCAAGATTTGTCATTTAATATCCGCAAGTTATTCAGAGAACGGTCACATGGCGCTTTCAACTATGCTATATGTGATGACCAGCTAAGCTCCTATCAAACGTCAACCCCAGGAATCTCGTCGAATCTGCGAATGGTAGTAAATCTGGACCGAATCGGAACGAAGGTGGTAATCGACTCCTACGGCGCCAGAAGTTCATGACTTCTCAGTTGAAAAACGAAAGCCGTTTTTAGAACTCCATTTTGGAGATTATCTAAGCATTGCTGCATACGGCTTTCCAAAAAACGGCGTACGCAGAGAAGTACAATAAACGGCAAAGTCGTCAATGAATAAGTATGACAATACCCCTGGAGGAATACATTTGGAGATAGAATTAATCGCTATAGCAAATAGTGTAACGCTTAGTACCGATCCCTGAGGTACTCCGTTCTCCTGAGAAAAAAAAGGTTCGAAGTAAACCGAGCCGACCCTTACTTGGTCCTTCATAAACTCCTGAATGAACAGTGGTAAGCGTCCACGCATGTTCCAGGCGTGTAGGGAACGTAGTATCCCTGCTCGCCATCACATATAAGCCTTCTCAAGGTCAAAAAATATCGCAACGGTTTGACAATTCTTCATGAATCTGTTCTAACCTGTGTCGACAATGACATAAGGTGGTCCATTGTTGAACGGCGTCTTCGAAAAGGGCAATAGGTTGTGAGTTTCCAACCACCATACCAACCGCCCATTGATCATGCATTCCATCACCTTGCAAACGCAACTGGTGAGGGAAATAGGACGGGAGATGACGGTCATTTCCAGCTTTCAAAATGGGATGACAGTGGCCTTCCGCCACTTTTCTGGAAAAATGTTATCAACCCAAACACGATTATAGACCTCGAGTAGGGAAGTTTTACCTTCCGGAGGGAGCTGTTGCAATATTTGTACGTGGATATGATCAGGTCCTGGTCCTGATAGTCGCGAAGATGAAAGAGCATGTACTAACTCGAACATGGTGAAGAGGCGTTTGTAATGTGCAAGATTTCCTGAACGAGAAAGGAAACCTTGAGATTCCACCTGAGTCTTAAGAGAAAGGAACTCGGGCGAATATTTATCTGACCTAGACACTTGAGCGAAAGCACGGCCAAATGTATTAACCACATCAAATGTATCAACAGCTCCTGCAGCTGTTTTAAGACCCGCAATTGGCATGTGGGTCGATTTTCCGGCCACACGCCTTAACTTATCTCAAACGACAGAGGAAGGTGTATGTCGATGAAACAAAGCTACAAACTTGCTCCATGATATCTTTTTGCTATCCTTTATAATATATCTAGAATTTGCAGGCATTTTCTTTTATTCAATTAGGTTATCCAGTGTGGGGCGACGCTTGAAAACCCTAAGAGCACTCCTGCGAGCAGGAATGGCATTTCGGCACTCTCCCGTCCACCAAGAGACTGGAAATCGACGAGGGCAGTCGACCGTGGAATAGCTTGCTCAGCGCAGAAAGAATCTTCTCTGTGAGATGTTGGACAAAAACATCCGCACAGTCGTGCTCATTGTAATTAAACACAGCCAACTGGGAGTAAAGATTCCAGTTGACTTACCTAAGCGCTATCTAGGTAGGCGTTGGAACATATATCTTGTGTTAAGAGACTAATAAGATATGGAAAGTGGTCACTAGAGTGTAAATCAGAGATGACATTTCATGGCAAGGAAACTGCTAACTGTGGTGAACAAACTGCAATATCAAGGTGTAAAAAAGTGTTATAGGAGTCTAAGAGAAATGTAGGCTCTCCGTTTTTCAGAAGAGCTAAGTTATTATTGTCCAATAAATCGGAAATTAATTTACCTTTCGCACAAGCCCGAGGTGATTCCCAAAGAGGGTGATGGGCATTAACGTCAACTACCAGCAGAAAAGGCGTTGATAAATCAGTGAGCGAGAGGTCATCGGATGGTGGCAGATAAATGTTACAAAAGGTATATCGTATGGATGTCAATTTAATGTTTACAGGCATTGACTGGATATCAGACTGTATGGATACAAATGCTACAAATATATCATCCCTGATGAGCATCATAGTACCCCCGTGCGCAGGAATACCCTCTTCGGGTGGTAAGATCACACCGTACTGGGTATACCGCCTGAATTGAAAGCTATATTGCGGACAGAGTTGTACTCTTGTAAACATACGACCAAAGGCTCATACTTGTTGAGCAAAAGTTCAAGCTCTGGTCGATGTGTTCTAATTCCACGGATGTTCCATTGTAGGGTAGCTATTAGAATTATAACGGGGTAAGTTCTTAATCGTAGAAATTTGCTACGTTGTGGAAAGCGGTGGTCGAATCAATTTTCCCTTTATCTTTGGTATCGGCTAACACCTTTAACGGAGGATTATCCTGCCTCTTTTTCACTGTCGTTCTGAGCCTCCAACCGATTGGAAATTGAGATCAGCGAAGATGTTGATCGCCGATCCGAGTCCTTCCCAGAAGATTCACAGAGGACCTCCGAGATGTTTGTGGACTTTTTCTTCCCTTGGATGTTCGGGTGCAGACTTTGCATTTCCTTTCAGGAAGTCAGTTCGGTTATAGCTGGTCATAAACTTTATCTGTGGTACATTATAAGTTACGGGCTTGCCAGTCTTATTGCTTAAAGTAGATGGTCTGATGCTGAATTTACTGAAGCGATCTTCGCAGGTGTTGTTGCAGATGTAGATGTGGGTTTCGTGGGTTTGGGAAATGATTTGGCTACGAGAATCTTTTTGAAATTGTGGCCCTGTTAATATCGCTGGTTTCAGATGCGATTTCCCGACACGGTACCGGTTTATCTGCAACTGAGCTATAGGTATCAAGCTTCGGGACAGAGGGTTGGCGGACACGCAGGAGTTTCCGGGCTTCCGAGAAGGAAACCTTCTCTCTAACCCGGATCTCCTGGATCGCCCTTTCCTCTGTAAAACGGCATTCTCGGGAATTAGATGAATGTTCACCACTCAAGTTAACGCATGTAGGAGCTGATGTACATGCTCCCTCGTATGAGAATTCTCCACAGTTAACGCAGGTAGCTTCACCGTTACAGAAATCACTTGCATGATCAAAGCGCTGGCACTTATAGTATCTGAGCGGTTTGGGGATATATGGTCTAAATTCAATGGCTTCATACTGCCTTAATCCTTTGAGGTAGTTCTACCCGATCAAAGATAAGAAACAGGGTACGAGTAGGCACAAATTCACCTCCTTGTCTCCGCTGAACCCAATATGCAGACGTCACGCCTTGATCTTCTAGATTCTCTTGAATCATCTCATTGGACATACCGTCCAATGCACGGGTATTTACTACACCGCGCGAGTTCAAGATCTTGTGCATCTCAACTTGTATGGAGTAGCTAGCTAGCAAGTTTTCTTTCTGTATAATAGCATCCTGGGATGCTGTATGTGCTTCTATCAGCAGCGTGCCATTACGATTTCTAATACAGGTTGCATTGCCCCAGCAATTTTATCCAGATAGTGGATAGTGAATGGAGTAACCGTACTGAATTTCCTTCCTTCCTCAGTTCCACTGATAACTAAGTAGCGAGGACTACAACATTCGATTACTTCTTTAACAGCTACTTTGGTGTCTTTTTTTGCATTCTTTGTATCCATAGCGCTTGGATCCTCCAGCATTACAAATGTCTCCGATGGCATGCTCACATTCTGGGCGCCACCCCAGCTTAGGTGAGAGTCCTGGCCTGGACCTTACTCACCTTAGGGTCTCGCCAATAGACATAGATAGAGGGACCCAATCGCCTTCAGAAGTGTAACAGCTCATGTAATGGCCCCTCTCCGGGACTGACCTTTATCAGCGGATACGAACACATTCCTACATGATACTCAGAGGCTGGGAGTTACGCATTACCCAGTCACCCTTTGCGACTCCCCTCCTCTGTCCGCGAAGAGGTATCAGTCAGACTGTGTTCAGGGAGGTAACACGACATTGGTCAAACACGTTTGTGGACCACAGTTGATTGGGCGTTTGTCATAAGCCCTCTCACTTCTTAGAGGAACCCAATCGTCACTCGGGACCCCGGGAGCGTCAATACCGTACCTACCGTAGTAGGCCCCTGGGGGTGAGGAAGTTCAGATCTCCATACTTATAGTGCCGGGTGAAATGCAAATTTCATTGTTTCGTATGATTTTTCGGCAATGTAGCACCTTTCTTATATTTATTGTGACTGATCTATGAGCATGGTCCTGGTAGGAAACTATTTATAGTATCTTTGTAGTATAGAAGCTGTGGGAGAGGTGTTTAAGGTGTGAAAGGATGATTGTGAAAAGTTGCGGGAAGTGGTGGAGTTCCGCGGAGTGCCGCGGTTGATGCGAAGCTGCCAGAGAGGTTCGCCAGGAGCGGAGTAGGTTTTGGCCGGGTGACACAACCATGGCGTTGTCAGGACCCTGACTGCCGCCGAGGGGAGATCCGAGGGAGCTGGAAGGAAAGTTGGTTGCGGATCCTGGCCGTTGCAGCCAGGGAGCTCCAATAGTGTTGCGCTTCCTCCAGGAGGATCCGCGTAGGCAGATGGCGGTGAACACCTACGGCGACAGCGCTAAACGCCCTTGTCTATTGGCGGAAGTGTCCAGAAGCATTTGCTGGGAGGACGGAGAATGAGTGCGCAGGCGACCGCGGTGTCGGCAGTCGCGACGTAAGGGTACTAGTGCCGACGTTAAGCCCGGCGGAGGCGCCGGGAGTTCTCGGGCGACTGGCTACTCTCTACGGCAGATGCTGAGATGGTGCTGACAAAAATAGCTGCAGCGATGTCGGTGGATGGCGAGGGGCCAACAGGCTTCTGTTTCTGTTGTGGTGAGTTCGGCTGGCTAGTGCAGCTGGAGCTAGTTGAGCTTGTGCGGCCGCGGTTGGGTCCTGAGTCGTCGTGGCGGCAGTAACAGCGGTCGCCGTAGGGGCATTTGCTATTCCCGGAGTAGCTATGGTGCGTCTTCAAAGCTTCTTCTTTTCCACCCATGCTTTCTTTTTTAGTTCGTAAATAGGAAGAGGCACGGAAAGGTGAGAAGAGGAATACGGTAGGTATCGGATTTCTGCTAAGCATTCCATTAGTTATGGAAAGATAACTGCAATTTGACCGGAAGTGGGACAGGGAAATAACCGGAAAACAACTATGGCGTTGCCAGCCGTGACTGCTACACGCGGGTAGTTGACGGGGAAATGATTGGGAGGGACTGTATGGTTATTTATTGGTTTCTTTAATACTATATTACCCTTCCATGGGTTTGCGTTGCTTTAAGTAAAGTCCTTATTCGCGCTGGTTGCTTTTGGTAGATGTCTCGGAAAATGCCTGACACCGGCGAGCGAGCTCGCCCCGAAGGGAGAGCGGTGCGGTTGGAAGAAGTCTCATGAGACGTCGACGGTCTCTTCTGTGGTATCCCGGGTGTTCCCGTACCAGGGCTGAGCTCCTTATTGGCATTGGACCTTTTTAATGTTAAGGGGGTGTTGAGGTAAGGCAGGCTGTAAGTATATGATTGTTTTGTAATTGTGGACTATGCTCTGAGGCAACTCATATGGAATAGGAGATTGTGGATGTCTCTCAGGATTTATTTTTCCTGTTCTCTTCTCTGTTTTTTCAATATTGTTGTAGCACAAGCCTGGGGCGTTTGTACCACTCCCCGGGGTCAAGGTCATATTCTCCAAGATCCCGAATGAGGACAGTGAATTTGTTGAAGATTTTGGCATAGATGGTTTGGGATGGGGAGAGAATGTATTCCGTTATGGAGGAACTTTGGATGTCCTGACCGATGTTAAGGTTGGGAATATACCATGGTGAATTTGTGGAAACGGCATTGGCGGTTTTCGAGAGACGTAGATTAGTTTTTGTGGCAACATCCTAGATTTGGCAGACGTAGGTAACCATAGGTCGGAGCACTTGCTTATAGAGCAGTAACGTATTCCTTAGATACATCGCTAACTGGTGACAATGAAATTTGGTAGAGGATCCCCATTCTTTTGTTTGCTCGGTTTGCCCCTTCTTCGAGATGTGGCTTCCAGATAAGCTTGTAGTCTCGGTGGAGTCCCATGGACTTGTTCCCCTGCTACGATGATAGACGAAAGAGCTTACAGACGCCGTCAGGTAAAGCGATAGCTTGAGACTTCTACCCATTTATCCTAAGTCGCTACCTGGAGAACCAAGTGGTCAGTATGTCCTCATAATTTTTACACGGAGAACCGCCATGTGCTGTCTGGAGGATGTTGATATTACTGCCGTGTCACCAGCACTGAGTCACCAGCGAACAGTTTGGTAGCGTGGGCAGGGTGTTGATATATACTAATAAGCGATTTGGCTCCAGGACACTTACATGGAGTACTCTTGCTCTTATTGGGTGGGATAGGGAGGTGACGTTTTCTAGGGAGACTGCAAAGGTTCGGTTTTGCAGATAGGACTCGAGGAGACGAATTAGTTGAGAGGGAATGTTATATTGAATGAGACGGTACAACAAGCCCTTGTGTCACATGCTGCTGGAAGCTCTTGTTCAGTCTAGAAGAAGGACGGCTGCATATCTTCTTGAAATGAAGGTTATGTAACATTGATCCACTAGCCGGAGTAGCTGGTGGACAGTGGAGTGCTCTTACGGAAGCGAAATTGTTCTAGGAGGAGGATACTATGTGTATCCAGATGCGTTTGCAGATCGTTGGACGACTTTCTCAAACATTTTGCTGAGCATTGACAGCAGGCTAATTGATCGAAGGCTCCACGGCGAAGTTGGGTCCTTTCCCAGCTTCTTGAAAGGGAGTACCTTAGCATGCTTCCAGCAACGTGGGGGTACGAGAGTTTGAGGCTGTCGTTATGCAAGTGGACCAGAGCCGTGAGCCAGTTAGGAGGAAGGGCCCTCAGTGCTGCGTTGGAGAGGCTGTCATAACCAGAGGCTTTGTGCAGGTTATGCTGCAATTCTTTTATTGTGGTCCGGTCAGGAGGTGCACCCCTCTGCGGACCACTCAGGTAGTGTACTGCCGCTGTAACATGGTGGACATTATCACGGTCAGGGTGTCTGTTGTTGTGAAGGTTTCCTCAAGATAAACCTGGTGCATTTCCGTTTTTGCTCTCTCTGACTGCAATAGTACTGCTGTAATTCATGGGAGGGCTTTAAAACTATTTTTTCGAGTGGAGGAGAGGATACAGTTATGTGTTTACCCCAGCCCCGAGACTTCAGAGACTGAGAGTGTGTGACGCGCCATCCGAAAATGGGCATACCCACTAAAACCCTACCACCGGAGTAGGAGTGGAAGGGATTTGCAGCGGTATCATGTTACAACAGCCGCGCATTCTGAGGTGAAGGTCAAGGAATGCTCTACTGGCCTGCAGTGCGTCAGCAGTAGAGTGATGAATTGGGTGCTAGGAGACAGGCTTGACCAAAGGTCCAGCCTGTACCCAGCGGAGTTTAGGTGAGGATAAGAAGGAATTTCTTGCGGTTGTGGTGTGGATTAATGGTGATAGGTTCTTATAGAACTGGATTTTGGTGGTTGTCTGGTAACGGATTGTGATTCCATGAAGTTCCGTACTAGTGTGCGGCTTTCTTGAAGATGGAGGAAGTGTTGCTGAAAGTTCTAGGCGATGATGTTCCATTTGTTGTTGGAGGTCTCGAATCCACACGACTGAGGCCTCAAGAGCACCCTATCGCGTGGGTCAGACGTCGCTGCCGTCTGTAGGTTTGTCAGGTTCGACAAGAAGGCACGTGATGCGTGCCAGCTTACGCTGGGTCGATGCGAGAATCCTCTCGTTATCAGCCAGGGGCTCAGTTGTGATTTGGAGATTGCAGACCTGTCTTGAGATGGCGCTGATGTTTCTGGTTGAGGTACGCTGCTTGCTCTCCACTGCTGCAAGTTGTGTTTTGGTTGCACAACGTAGCCCACCAAGTTGAACGACAAATTCCATCATTTCTGGCTGCATTCCAGATGGAGTGGCTGTAGGTCCGTGGAATATATCCTTGGTAATATGTGCAGGTACTGTGATATCCGTTACCGTCTCAGGTAGCTGTACCCTTCCACAGGGCGCGTCGTTTTATTTAGAGAATGCTGAGTGATAGCTGGTAGTGGCGTAGATCCATGATTTTGTCTGCTCCGGGATATAAGGGACATTGTGCTTGCACAGTAAAGTGAGTGTGCCCGGATCAGGTGCCGCAGAAGCGGTGACGGCGACGGAGGTCGTGGTTTGAGCAGGCTGCATTAAAGGAGCCTGTCCCATAGTGGTGACATCTTGGTGCTGTGCCTGAAAGCACAACAGCGGCGGCAGGGTATCGGCCATTCACTTCTATTGGTCTCAATGCGCAGAGACAGGCTTCACATCAAGGCCGTTTGCACGTCCGATGTGACGTCCAGGTGTAGACGAATCAGCGGAGTTTGACCCGGACAGACGTGATTCATGAGGCCGATATTGCTGAGGCTATTGGTGTCGTGCACGAAGTGAGCTGAAAGTTCTCTGGGTACCCTGCAGATGACTGCTGTGACGGCCATCTATGCAAGGTAGCGTCGGCATTGATGTACGCTGGGAGCCCGGCTCCGAAAGTTGGACTGGGCAGGAGCGACGCTGGAAGGCCCGTCTGTCGTGAGGCGGGGCCTGCGGTGGTTGGCGGTTCCTTCGGTGGTGGCGTGGTAAGTTTTGCCAGCGTACCGGCGGCATTCCCAGAAGGCTTGTACTTCTTTCCCCTGATGTAGGCAGAGGAGATCCTGTAGCTGCGATGTCTCAACAAGAAGTCCGGAAAAGAAACTATTTGTGTACATCTGATACGAACTTGAGCACGAATCCGGTAGAACATTTTATATAGCATACAATATGCTTTTAATTCAAGAACGGACCCGCTAGAAATGCCGAGAATTTTTTAAAATATTGAAAGACATTAGGTTGATAAGTAGTGTTAAGGCTTTTTTATCATCGGTGCTCTTGCCGAACTTAGTTGTAGCCCTAAATCACGGTTAAGATTATTGCTTTTAGATGAGATGGTTAAGGCTCCTTTACCCTTCCTTCCCAGTAGCGCCAACACTTCGCCACTATCTTGGTCTTGCTGAAATTAGCCCTGTGGCGATTGTCAATACAATGCTCGGCCACTGGAGATTTTTCGGGTTCCATGAGCTTAATAGTTCTTTGGTGTTCAGCAACGCGTCCGGCATAGTGTGTCCTGTTTCACCGATGTACGCTGTGCCGCATTCACGTGGTATTGGAGGCACACTATCACAGATCCAGGATGGGCAGGAGCGGTTAATAGCGTACTACAGCAGGACGTTCTCCAAGGCGGAAAATCACTACTGATAAATTGAGTTTATGGACGCTCTTTAACTGCTATGTCCCTTAGCGTCCCATTCTATATCGGGCGTGAAAGAACAGAACGTTTGCTCAGAGGCCTCTTATCACGCTTGAGGTTCTTTTACGTGCCGTAAATCTACGACACGGGACCACCGGCTTTACTTCCTTTCCGAAGGAAGCCATGCTAAGGATTTCTACGCCCGAAAAAATCCATCGCCCTCCGCCGGGTTTGAATCCACGACCTTGGGAACTAGAGGCTAGCACGGTACCACTAGTCCACGGAGGGCGAAAAAACCACTACTGCGTTACCCGGCAGGAGCTCCTGGCAGTAGTGATTGCACTGGAACACTACCACAAGTATTGCCATTCCACACAAGGACTGACCACTCCGTTCTCACCTAGCTGTTGAGTTTAAGATCCTAAAGGGTCAGACAGAACGTTGTGTCCAGAGGCTCCAAGAGTACAACTTCACATCGGAAATTCGGAGAGAAGTAAACCACTCCATTGCGGATGCCATGTCAAGGAGACCCTGCCTAGGGGAGTAGGCCAATGCATTAAGGTGGAGGAGGAGTACGCCGCAGCTGTCCATGTGATTTCGGCGGTGCCTACAGATGGATAGGATAGCGCAGGCCTGAGGAGGGAGCAGCTAGCGGATGCCGACTTGGTGCCGCTCCTGAGAGAAGAAGTGGAGGCAGGAACTAGGATGAGCTGGAAAAACGTCGTACCCAGGAGAAGTATGTATACCTCATATTTGCCCTATTAGACTCACTGAAGACCAAGGTGTGTTGTTCAGAGCTTGGGAGTTACTCGATGGGAAGATCCATAGGGAGCAGCAGTTGATCGTTCTTCGGAGTAAAGTGACGGAAGTCCTGCAGGAAGTACATACGGAGACTTTGGGAGAATATCTTGGATCCAACCAATCGACAAGCTACAACAAATATACTACTGGTTGAGGCTACGAGCACATGCTAGAGACAGTGCCGTTAATGTCATGTGTGAGCGTCGAGTCGTGGCCCACAGACTAGGAGCCAGGATTGCATGCAACACGGGAGCATCGTCGTCGACATAGCTGAACCGTTTCGTGTCCGACAGGGGTAATAAGTATATGTTGGTAGTCATAGATTACTTCACCAAGTAGCGGGAGGTGTACGGCATTCCTAATCAGGAGGCCAAGACAATCGCGCACAGCATCGTGGAAAACTGTTGTATTGCTTTGGGGCACTGTTAGAACTACACAGCATCAGGGCACCAACTTCGAGTCGAACCTGATAAGGGAAGTACTGGAGCGACTTGGAGTGAACAAGACGCACACAACGAACCTCCAAACGCAGTCAGATGACATGTTGGAGAGGAAATTTATCAATCTTTATAGCTCTTATTTCGACTTGCTTTATAGTATCAAATTTTGCTTTGAATACAAAAAATACATAAATATATTTAAATTTCGTAAAGAAACTACTTCTAAAGGTATATCCCTTGAACAATAGAAAAGCAATGCTTTAAAATATTATTTAAGTCGAATTTGGGCAAATCCAAAAATTAAATTCCTCTTCAATTGTTATAGCATTATTAGATTAATATGATTATCATTTATGAGCTTTCTTCCGGAATATAAAGACTCTTGAACGCCTGAGAAGGTCGTGGACAATCGCCAGAAGGACTGGGATATCATGGTGCCGCTTTTCTTGCTGGTCTATAGCTCGTCAATGCACAACACCTCGGGTTGACACCAGTCAACATGGTGTTCGGCAGAGAACTCCATCTTCCATGCGACCTGATGTTTGGGAGCTCCCCTAAGGCAGAGCAGCCGGCGATCGACTAGTTAAGAACCTCGTTTAGCGTCTTCACGATGTGCACGATATGGGCCGTCAGCATATCCAGGTGGCGAAAGATCGGAAGAAGACCCATTACTACTGGCAAGCTAACAGCCAAGGTTTCCAACAGGGTGATTTGGTGTGGTTGTATCGCCCTAACCGGATCAGGAGGCCTTACCCCAAGCTTCAACAACCATGGCAAGGTCTGCGAAGAGGATTAATGATGTGGTCTATCGCATCTAGAGGCTGGCCCGAGGGAAGATGCTGGTGGCACACCTAGACCGTCCAGCCCGCTATGACAGTGATGTTCGGGATAGCTATTTCCATAAAATTCGAGATGTACATTTTTCATTTAAATATATATTACATATATACCTTATGCAGCGTTTTAATCAAAATCGTTACAGCCGTTTTTGGGAAAATAAAGTTAGTAAACTTAAATACGAAGTTTGTTGTTTATCAGAGTTTTTATTTTTGAGTTATGCTATTCACAGATGCAACACACACACACACACACACACACACACACACACACACACGCGCCATTTTCTAAAAATGCTTTTTCTGGATTCAGAGGGCCTCGACATCTATTTCCAGTGAAATCTCAGTATGGAAGTTTTGGGCGGAATGCAATACTGCCTCTACGTACTAGGATATGTGACAGAGAAAGTAAAAACTGCCGTATAGTTAATTTTCAATTTTATTGTATGCATAGATTAGATTAGCGTATATACTTTTTGTACAACTGTGTATATGTTTTTTCCTTTGGCTTACAGAGAATAATCGCGCACTAGAAATGGATTATAGGTTTGTTTTAACAACAATTCCTGTATGAGCATGAGGATTAAAAGTTTCTGTCTGAAAATGAGTTCCACGTCCAACGGCCTCTGTATACTGCATTTATGCGTCCCAGCAAATTTGGGGTTGTAGTCAGTAACCGTAAGGAGCACGTAGCATACTGCATATATACAGTTTCTGACTGTCGGAAGCCGATACCGAATCAATGCATGCGCACTGGGCAACAAGGATCCGTACATGAACTATTTGTTGGAACAAACTTAGTACAAATTCTATACAGAATTCAGGGGTGTCAACTTACGTAACGGATGCCGCAACATTATCAATCGTGGGTTGTAACTAAAGCTCTGCCTTCAGCATAAGATACAATACGTTCACTTGAATCACATAGTATATCAATTTACTTAAGCAAAGTGCACATCTTGTCACTATAGCGTTTCTAGTAAGCCTGGTTTGTTTTAGTATTTAAATATTTTGTATTCTGAAATATAGAGCCCTATTAAGTATCATATGCAGTACAGGTTTTTAATTTCTCTGTCACTTACCCAGTAGGTGAAGGAAATATTGCGTTCCACTCAGAATGTTTTGAGGGCCTGATTCCAAAAGAAACATTTTATGAAAATGACCCGTTGTGTGTGTGTGTGTGTGTGTGTGTGTGTGTATGTGTCTGTGAACATCATAACTAAAAACTTAAATATGAAATAAATACCAAACTTGATATATAACTTCAGTATCTTCCAAAGATGCAAAACGCAGATTTTTAAGAAAATTCCCCACCACAAACCTCGCTTTACAGAAAAATGTTTCCAAGTTATTTTTTCTTGAAAATGACTGACAATTTTGATTAAAATACCACATATTTAAGACATTACAAAACAAATAAAATGTACATATTTTTTACTTTCTCTACTACGTATAGTAAGTAGGGGAAGTATTGCATTCCACCCAAAAATTCGATACCGAGATTTCACCGGAAATGTATGTTTTGAGATCTCCTGAATCCAAAAAAAGCATTTTTGGAAACATGTCCGTGTGTGTCTGTGAACAGCATAACTCAAAAACGAACAGTTGGATAAGCACCAAACTTGGTATTTAGGTTCAGTATCTTCCAGAGATGCGACACGAAGGTTTTCAAGAAAATCCCCCCACTCCAGACTACCCTTTGCATGTAAAATTTTTCGAAAATTTTAATTTTCTCAAAAATGGCTCTAACGATTTTGATGAAAATATCATATGTTTAAGATAATGTCATGAGAAATGAAATGTATATCTCGAATTTTCTGGGAATGTCTCCAAAAGTATTCTTCATTGTGAACGCCTTTTGCATAACTGGTAAACCATAAGAGATAGACAAAATTTTACTACACAAAAAATGTAGATCGCGTTAAAATACACAACTTATGTCATATACATTTCTTTTGTTGAGTGAACCGTTTTCGAGATATTGCTTGTTATTTCCTTAAATTTTCCAATACTTATACTTTTTCTCAAATACGTTATTCATTTTTTTATGTCCTGACATGCAAAGAGAATGGAATGCGCCACATAGCAACCAGCGTTAAAATATTTGACTATCGCTTAAAAGCTACCATATTCCCCTTGCATCTACAAGAAAATTACCAATAAGATTGATATCTCGATTAACATGAAGCATATGGAGAATAGGCGTTTGTAAAATTAGATTGTACAAGAGTAGAGAAAGTCATGTGAGTGTAACACATCAGATTTTTTATTTTATTTATGGACGCTGTTTAACTGCTGTGGTTCTTAGCGTCCCATTCTATATTGGACGTGACCGGAAATTTTGCTCAGAGGCCTCTTTATCAGGCTTGAGGTTCTTTCATGTGCCGTAAATTCTACAACACGGGACCACAATGTACGTCTGGAAATAGCATGTTCAGTCCTCTTCATTCGAAAGGAATTTTGAATAACTGGTAAACCTTGAGTAAGAGGTATCTACCGGAGGGATGCACCTCGCCATTGCAACCAACTAGGTATATTGTAGCCATACCCCCGGGAAGCAAGGATGAAGTGAAAGAGCCGCAGGAGGTCTTAGGTCCGCAGGATGACGGGGATTACAGAGACGCACGGAGGCCACTATCATTTCCAGTTCGAAACAACCGACTCGACTAGTAGACGCGGATCCCGCGACCAAGCAGCCGTTGCAGGCAGGCCAATGTGCCCTGTCGGTTGGCGGGAATAAATCTTTCCTAAGCGCAAGCGACCATGCCTCGCTAACATCAGACGAACTATGGAATCAGGAGACACTGCCTGAAAGACGAAAGGGAGAAAGGAGAAATCGTGGTAGAATATACCACCTCAGCGTTCACCTAGCGACAAGAGGAAAACCACGAAAAACCTTATTGTCAGAGAGTGCGGCCAGCGGGAATCGAACCCGGGACCTCTTGAATTGGGTCACAGACGTTGCCAGCTGATCCATCCCGGTCGGTACTAGTAAACCTTAAGAGATAGACAAAAATGAAGTGAACAAATAAAAGTCGTTTTCTAAAACACACGCATTATTTAAAATTACTTTTTTGGTGACTTCATCCATTTTCGAAGTATCCATTATTATTGACTTGAATTTATCAATACTTAATTTTCTAAAGTGCAACCTTATTCATTCGTTTCTCACAATGTTATGGAAGAAGTATAGCACTTCAAAGTCAGCACATAGCAAACCACTTTTAAACATTTGAAATTCGATTCGGTTTCCTCTACCCCCTTGTACCTACATTGAAATGTGTAATCAAACCTCTTTCTATAAAGTGTTATCTCAATTAATATGAAGTGTATAGAAAAATAAGATTTTAAAATAATAGTCTGTAGAAACTATATAAAATAAACGATCGTGGGTAAAGAAATGCATGTAATTGTAACAACCAGATTTATAAAATACACAGCTGCGCTCTTTCCTCGATTGCGTAAAGCTCACCTCCTCACCTAACATTAAAATACAGTATTCTTTTCTGTATTTTTTTTATCCTGAGCGTGCTTTCTGGCGCTTCAAGGAGGGCATGTCGGGGAAAAAGAGCACGTACGGTATCCCGGAATAGGAGATGTAACCTAGCCTTAATTTAGAAGCATGTCACGTAACTACAGGGGAAGAAACTAATATCCAAATATGAAGCTAAATGTATGTCCTATACAGGATGAAAGCAAATTAAATATTGTGACAAAGCGGCCGCCGATGACGCAACCTTCAACGCAAGCAAGCCGGCAACGAGACGCCGGTGAGTTTTCAGCTGATGTAAACAATTCCGAGAGAAGCTTCTAGCCCTAACGCGAGCTTTCTGTTATTCTCGGGCTTTCTAGAGCATTCATTCTGCATAGAAGCGAGCGCTCTCGCGGCAGTGTAGGAGAGTCTATAAGTCTATTCCAAACCAGAGTTCCCTCTGATGTAAACAGAAGCACGTGCTTCGGCTTATCACGAACCCAAGAATATACTCTTACGCCAACGTAAGTAGTTCCTTAATACATGTATTGTATTATGAAATATTCGAGCAGGAAAGGTATAGAACTGCACATTTTATTGCGGTTATCATAAGAACTCGTCGTTAAATGTAATGGATATATACTAGATGTTAAGAGATTACAAAATATGACTTTCGCCTGCTGTTGCGCTAACGCCGAGAGCATCTTGCTTGTTAATACCAACCGTATACACGAATGCCAATCTCTTACATATACAAGGAATGCAGCAATGAATTCCCAGAGGTGCTATCTGAGTACCGAATAAACACTTTGCGTAATACAGGATATATGATAAGCGAACAGTCATTCATAATACGACCTCTGCGCTAACACACATATGCTCAGCTCAGGTCAAATCTTGTGATTTAGTCAGTTGGTATTTGAGCTCATATGGCAGAGGAAGGTGCGTGTAGTGCGAATAATCTGGTCAAACACAGAAGGGAAACTGTTAAAAAGTGGCTAAAAACAAACAATACTTCATAATTCAACTCGGAATACAAACAGACATAATACAACATAGAAGAGGATAAAGTTTTAAGTGCGACAGTGCTGTGGAATTGTGGATAAGCTTGTCATTATTGTGTAGAGTAGTTCTGATTCCGATATGTCAGCTGAGTTACCTTCGGAGAATTCGGATTTGGGTGTTACACTTTTGCCCGAGGATTGTGATTAACGTAAGTGTTCATTGCCGCATACTTATAAAATCGATTGTTACCTCAGGTTGCATTTTGAACCATGATTCTCACGCAGGGCGCCTTTTTATAGATTAAATAGTGTTCAACAAGCACGCGGGAGGGAACAAGCAGACATTATGGGCGGGGATTGCGAACTACTTTCGCGCGGATAATACAAAGAGTTTGTTTTCAGTGAAAGGCACTCTGGTTTGGAATAGATAATAGTTACTTACGACTCGAGTGCGAAGTCGGTGGCGATAGTGGCGGCGAAGTTCAAGTGAATCTGTCATTGAGCAATTCTGCAGGCAAATTGGTGACTGCTGTGACGTGCAGCGAGTGCTACTGAGGAGCGACGAGTTGTGGAGGTGTTATGTTCGTTTCCAGAGTAAAGTGAACTTTCAGGCGTGGGGAGGCTGGGTAATGAAGGAAGAAGTGTTGTGACGGGGAATTGAACTAGTTCACCTCACTGAAATGAACTCCCAGTGAAGATGAACAACATAAAACAAGACACTGGCAGTGAGAACTGAGAAAAAGTGACCATTGGAAAACTGGACAAAGTCACAGTATCATAACTAAACCTGTTAACAGGGCATCATAACCAGAACAATGATGCTGAAATGTCCTTTTTGTCTATCAGAGTTTTCGAGAAAACAAATGTACTTCATTCCTTAACATTGAAACAGGTGTATAAATATTAAAGGCGATCGACGACTTGAACCATTCAAGTCTTCGCTTTTCAAATTTGATTCACCTTTCTAACTTTTATCCTGTGCACAATAGCGTGAAGAACAACTACTATTTGTATGCACATTTCAGCGTTATTACCACTCTGCTTGTATATGTTGTGCGCAGAAGAAAGGTAAAGCTGATTGTCTGAGGTTCCTATTTGGTTAGCGGCGGGGAAGGGGTACATCCACGAATAAACTTATATAATTATATAGGAATGGCTTTTTAAGCCTCAAAACTAAGGCCATAGTTATCTATTACTGTAAGCCAGGAGTGGAGAAAAATACTTCGCCGTTCTAGTTGCAGTAATACGCAACGCGTACAGCACCTAGCAGTACGTAATATATAAATTTTATGTGTACGTGTGTGTGTGTGTGTGTGTGTGTGTGTGTGTGTGTGTGTGTGTGTGTGTGTGTGTGTGTGTGTGTGTGTGGTGTGTGAGGTGGAATCCGGCAGTCTCGAAATGGTTGATGTTGCCACTGCGACAACCGAAGCGACCGAGGAAACAGCAGCAACCGCTGACACTTCCGATTGTACGTCATCTACTGTAGGTATATCACTTGGAATACCGTCCATTGCTATTCTGTTTGCAATGTTGCCAATTTGGGGGAAAAGTCGCTAAATCTAGAGTATTTGAGAAGCACCGCAGCTACTATAATTCATGTTTGGGATTGGCGACCTTTTTTGGATCTGCGCTGGTATTTGAGAGATTTTTCAAATACAATTATTCCAAAATTAATGTTAATTATTATATATTCTGTATTTCTATATTTATTTTTCAATACTATTAGAAATTCCAAATACAAACATAAGCAAAAGATTATGGGATGATGCACTGCTAGGAGTTATAGAGAAGGCTAGGGAGAAAGGATATACGAGTATAATACTTCTGTGTGTGGATACTTAATGCGAGGTACGGAGAATGTAAGGAGAAGACTGCTGTTTTTCATTGTAAGTGGTGAGAAAACCTCGTCTCTGCGCATTTCCCTTGGTCCTTTTACCTCCCAAAAATAATGACAGAGCTTTACTGAGTATGGCTAAGTATATGAACATGATCTCTGTATTGCACCACCTCCCTGTGGTTTAACGGGAAAAATATGAATCAGTTGTGAATTTAATGTACCGGTATATTGTCATGGTAGCTCAGGGTTAGCGTAACCGGACGGAAACCGGGAGATTCTTAGCTCAAATCCCGACGATGGCATTGAATTTTTCAGTCGTCTGATTCTATCTTTCTAACCTTGTCCAACATACGGATTGTTCGGAAGAGCAATTAATTGCAACATTGCAGTGTTCAGTTGTTTCTTTAGTAGGAGCGCAGTAACTCGCGATTTTGTTTGTACAAAATTGTGCATGTTGCTGGTGTTTCGCGATGGGGCCTAAATATAACCAACATTATAGAGAGATTTGGGAGATATATCCCCAATTTAAAGGATGGTTGCTTTCAGTTGAAGCGACACAACAAGAACATACTACAAATGCGAAATTAACCCAAATTGACATACATTAAGAAGTATGTTAAAACACAAAAACACTTTAAATATTCCAAATCCTTTTGAAAGTTCTCGACAACGGCAGCTTCCATTTAAAAGTGAGACTCAAGTAAATGCCGATAAAGTAAGGGAAACGGGAAGCTGCATGTTCATTGCAGAACACAACTCGTTTCTTTCGTCTGATCATCTATAGAAGTAATTTTCAGGCAGTAAAGGTGCGAGAGAGCTTCAGTTACACAGAACCAAGTGTAGAGAAATTGTCGTAAATGTGTTAGGGTCACATGTTTTGGAAATGTTGCGTCAAGATGTTGGTAAAAGTAGAAGGCATAGTTTAATTTTAGATGAATCAACAGATTCTGAACTGAACTGTGACACACACACACACACACACACACACATATATATATATATATATATATATATATATAATATGTCACAAAATTACTCGGTGTTTGTTTATGCTATTTCGGCGTCTGAGTGCAAAAAATAATATGCCCGTTCTTAGGTTTGGTGGGACTAGAATTAGGCATAGCTGAAAAAATTGTTAATTCAATAAAAGCTCTGTTTGAGAGTCATAAACTTAAACTAGAAAATACGATTGGGTGGGGGTTGATGCTTCCATAAACAAGGGAATAAACAATGGTGTATATGAGTGGCTGAAACGAGACTTCAGCTTACCACATCTCCGTTGTGTTTGCAATTCACTGCAGTTAGCAATCTCTCATGCGATAGAGGAAACAGTGCCAAGAAATATAGACATTTTAGTTTGAGAAACGTACAAATGGTTTTTGTATTCTTCTAAGCACCAAGCAATGTATTGGGACATTTAAAAAACATTAAATGAAAGGGAGGAACCTTTGAAAATTCCAGCTGCATGTAATAAGAGATGGCCTTCTATTGAACTGGTTGTTACAAGAATATTATCACAGTGGAAAGAAGTGAAACTCCACTTTCAGACTGTCAGATCTAAAGAAAACTGCTTCATAGCAGAAATGCTGTACAACATGAATTGCGATCCTGCGAATAAGTTATATTTGTATTATCTAAAACCAATAGTACAGAAAGCGCAAAAGACAACCTAGGGTTTTGGAAGTGAGAATGCTGACACTGCAAAATTACTTAAGGATTTGACAAATATCATTCAGTCAGTGAGCAAGAAAATTCTAACACCTACAGTGAGATTATATATCCTTACAAGTGATATTGATTCGTATGTAGACCTAAACCATATATGGGCTATGAATTTGAGAAAATGATTTTAAAAATTAAACACAGTCTTGAAACTGAAAATCTCCTTCGGAAACGGTGCATAGTTTTCACAATACAAATCACTAAAGAACTTAGAAACAAGCTTCCTAGTAACATTCACACCCTTAAAAAATAAACATATTCTCAGTAAGTCAGGTTCTCAAGCCTGTTTATTTGGATATACTGAACTCAACGTGATTGACTCCATAGTCAAACAGTGGCCAAATATCAGTTTCATAAAGTGGTGCAACACTAGTAATACCATGGAGTTTGGACTGAAGTAAGTACTTATAGGGATTCCGCAGGTATGAATTCCCTTCAAGAATTATGGTGTCTTGCAATTAAAATTTTAAGCCTTCCCTATTCAAATGCAGAAGTGGAGAGGGCTTTAGTCAAATGGCCATAGTGAAATCAAAACTGCGTAATAGGATGAATATCGATACTCTGAACTCGATTCTTACTTTAAGAAGTGGACTAAAGCATATGAGAAAGTATTGCCATTCATATTATAACTGCCTGACTCAGTGGTAAAGTCGATAGGAACAATAGCAAGTTACACCAGGCAATCTTGTGATACTGGACCAAGTCAGCCTACTTTAAGAATGGAGGAATATGGAAGTGAAAATAAGGACTTAATGTAAATGTAAGTTTAGAATACATACTTTATTTTTAGGTCGATCTAACTATCCATTCTCAACATTTCCTTCAAATATAACAGCAATAATAATAATAATAATAATAATAATAATAATAATAATAATAATAATAATAATAATAAATGCAAAAACAACATCTTGTTTGTTTCTTTCAAATTTGGAGTATTTTGCTTAAAATGGGGATTTTTTGAAAGGTTTTTGGGGACTTTCAGCATCACAGAGTTGGCAACGCCGTTGGTTTGAACAAGTCATAAGCTCTTGCCTTAGTCATAACCGAGAAGGAATAGTTGCCCGTAACCAGCGTTGAGGACAATCTACTTTCAGATCTGTGTTAACTCCTTGCAGATGAAACAAACCTACTGTCCACTATAAGTGACGTATGCCTCAAAAACAGCAAATTTTAACATTGAAGGTGTCGGTTTGGTAAGTTGAATATGCAGTAGGCGTATACCAGTTTAAACTGGAAATCTGTAACGATTCGACCAGCTGTAGTATTGATGTGCAGTATTTTGCTGTACTACTGAAGCTCGTAAGCAACTGTCATTGTTGATTTCCGGTGGCACATTGTAGACACGAAACAAAATATACTATCCGCCACCTTAATCTGTTCATTCATTTCACCGATCATTAGAGAAAACTGGAAAGCCCCCTCGTGTTTATATAGTAAGTGCTCATAAACAGTGCATTGGTGTAACTTTATACTACGTATAAAGAGCATCATTCTCTTTCCACCAACTGAGCTGTATGAACCTATACTCTAGAGTGAGTTCCAATGTGCTAGCATCCATTCGTGTGTTTGAAAAGCCGTCAGTCGTAGCATACTTGTATTAAACACAACTTTTAGAGTAGTTTTACGCATTGCTTTCTTTTGGCTCCATTTCGCTGCCGGTAGGAGATTCACAAAAACAAAAAAGAAAGATAAAAAAAAAGAAGAAAAAAGGTAAGAGGCGCTCTAGCACACCAGGCGCTCTCCAACACACCCGATGTGCACGGGCCCCCATTGCGCTATTAATGTAGTACGTTTCACCTAATAGGTGCTTTATACAAACGGGATTTCTAAGGTGGTAACGAAAAGGGATGGGAGGGCTATTAAAGTTGTGCATAAAGTGATTGACGTATCCCGAAATAAGAGCCAGGAAAGTCGCAGCACAGAAGAATAAACTCTTAAATCTAGAATTAAACACCATCATCTGATGACCTGAATATCCCCCCTACTTTAACATAAATTTCATAAGAAGAAAACATTGCTTGGTAAATACTGTGTTGTTGCTTTCCTTTCGTTTCTCAGAAAGTCGCAGCACAGAAGAATAAAATATTAAATCTAGAATTAAACATCATTATCTGAGGACCTGAACATTCCCCTGGTTTAACATAAATATCATAAGCTTGGAAAATACTGTGTATTTTTGCTTTCCTTTCGGTTCTCAAGGCTAAGCTTTGCATCCACGGTGACAATGGCCTACAATAGTTTCCTGCACTTAATTTCTCATTGCACTTATCTACACGCATATCTCGCTCTGAAGGACAGAACAGATAATGCACTTCGTGTTGCAATATTAACCCACTTTCAGTGGCTTGTGTTGAAGGAGGTTGGCGCACTTCAGGTTGGTAGGCGTGGTACTGGGGCAAGCATTTCGCAACACCACGTTCTAAATATTCTGCAGTTAATGAAAACAAGGAATTTTAGAAATGTGGATTTATGGTAACCAAGGGGGATGGCCCTGGCGGTGCCCAGGGGCCGACCGATTTAATCGAAAGTTTGTTTTTTTTCTCGCGATTTTCTTCAGTCACTGGGCGAATACCGGGTTAATTAATTTGATCCACTAGTTTTCCTATCAACTCTTTCATCACTACATTTCATTACCTTCTTCACCACCATACCAGCTCCTCGACGGGCTACTGACCCAAGGCATTGGCTTGTAAGTCCCACAAACAGGAAAGTAGTCAATTAAAGAAGAAGAGTAGGAGTTACATCAGACATGAGTCTGATGTAATTCTATGTATGCCTTCATACCTATTTGCTCATTACATTGCATATCTTACAAACTAAAGAATTACTCATATCTACATCCACTTTCTAAGACTTTCAACATTCCAGGAGGTACATTTTTAGGTAATTTACTATACCTATAATCTCTCTCAAAATACTCTGAACGTCTGTAAAGCAATGCTGCATTTAAATACCTATGAATTACTTAAAATAAACACTACAGTTCAGGCTTAGTCACTCCAGTATTTTCTACACATTCACATTTCTTTACCTTTAGGCAGTGGTGGAACCAGAATTCGGTTATATAAGGGGCTTATCACTTTTAGATGCGTTCTCTAACTGTAAAGAGCCAATCAGCATCGCTTTTTCTCTCCGTCCACAGCAGGAAACAATTCATGAGCTACTGAATTTATCAATTGCTTTCTAATTTGCTTAAATTCGGTGCAAAATTAAAAGTTGTTCTTATAGTGAGGTTCAGACCTTATAAATATGAGTGAGCAGTAGTACTACATTAGTTGAAATACGAATAAAATGAAGGTCAATTTGTGGAGTGCTCCCTGCTAAATGTGAGCGACTTTTAAACGAAAACGAAGTTGAAGTCTTATCCATAATTCGATATAAAATTAAGGGTAGTTTACACACAGATTCATTATAATAAACATTACAACACTAAGCCTTATTTCCGCCACAAAGTACCTATATGCACAGGAAGTGTGACACTACGTATACATTTATAGTCGCGTTTAAAACTTAGTTTCTTATATGCTTATTTATTTATAAAAACGGGCCCAGGGCAGAAGGCGTTCTCTTCCACTGTATCAGTAACACGAAAGGAACAACAGTATTTCCATAATTCGCAACGTCCCAAGGTTGGCAGTACTGATAGTAACAGTCGAGGATTTGAATAATCACTGGCTGTGGTCTGGTGGGAGAAGGCCATCAGGTGGGAGGCCTTAATAATAATTGGAACCGTTCTTTGGGCAACAATATCCATTCTCTCGCGCATATCAGTTTGAGCGGGGATTGCCTATCAGTAGATCTCAAAGTTCATCTTGGAGAATTTTTCTTTGCTATACTGTGTGAGGTAGGTTTTGGATAACTGCTTTCGGTCAAGTTTGCAAACCCCTTTCGCTATGTCTCTACTTTAGAGTAGAAAAAAATCCATGGACCTAAATTTTGAAAATCTGGATTTCAACACAGATTCGCATTTTGAGGCACCGTGAATAAAAAGGTTCCTGATGTTCTGTGTTTGCAAAAGAGAGGGGGACAGAACGGTACCATAGGTCACTCAGAAAGAGAAAAATATCTGTTAATACGAATGCATTCACTACCCACTCTTCTCCAAACTCTTCTTACAATAACTTATTCTTCTATTTACTTCATGTTAATGGGGATAAACGGTTGCAAAAATGGTTTCATCATACATCATCCACCTGGCTACAGGGGGATGTAGGAGACTGAAGCGATAGCCTAATCTTTAAAAAGCGGGCTGAGGTGTTGGCTTTGATCGACTCGGCATATCTATGAGAAACAAAGGACTGCCGACTTAGCACTTCAAAGTGCTATAAAATATTAAAATGCAAAGCAATGACAAACATAATCTCTGAAATGGTTAATGCCACAAAAGAATATATAAGCTGTGTGTTCTAACGAGATCTACATCGTGGTTTACCAATTAAATTCATTGGTATGAAAAGGACACGGCAGGATATTTGCAGAAAATTAAGGATATCATTTTATTTGTCATGCAAGCATCCTATACATGTGGTATGTGAATAAAAATCGTTAAGAGCTATTTTTGAAAAAATAAATACAGATTTCCATATGTGTAATTTAAGGAGGTTTTCTTGAAAATGTTCGTGTTGGCTCCTCGGAAGGTGCCGAACTTAAGTACTGTGTTTGGTATTTATCCAGGATTTGTTGTTTTAGTCATTTTTTGCACAGATACATAAACATACATATTCACATGCATGCATTTACAATTTTCTCAAGAGAACGCAAAGCGTATATTCCGGAGACATATCGATATTGGATTTTCAGATGGAATACGATACTTCGAAGAGAAAGTAAAAAGTGGTACAGATACAAAATGTAGTACTCAAATCGATCAAGATGCAAGGCAACAATTTCCAGAAGTTTCCCATATCCCATACACTTAGCTTTTTCATTAGATCTAATTTTTAAAGCAGCGCTCTAGCAATTGTAAGTTTAAGGTTGTAACGGAGTAAATAAAGTTCACGCCTTCACCTTTTTGTTGTAGTTACAGTAAAACCTCGTTAATCCGGACCAATTGGGGCTCAATGTTGTCCGGATTATAAAACGTCCGGATTAACTGAAATAAACACCACAGAGAAAAATTGTGAATGAAATTAGAGTACTGTATAATTTTATTAGGACGTGAGATACAATAGGCCCACCTGATTTTAATTACACATTCTTTATTTGTTTGGTTTGAAGAAACTATCAATTTTCTTTTGTGGTCTATCACACATCTTTTTCACAATGAGATCACGAAGACTCCTCATATGATGGTAGTATGCGGAAATCTGTTTATTGTCAGTTTTCTCGACAAAGTCTATTACACAATTCAGATACTGTTTAACCTCATTTAATTTCACTTTCGACTTTCCGAAATCCACATATTCAGCCTCAGATTCGCTACTAGTGTCTCTTGCATTGCTTACACTTTCCACAATTTAGGTTCCTCATTTATCTCACATTTAATAAAAAAATGAGAGTTAACCCTTTTTCTTTTTTATGTCCGAAACTGTTTGCTTTGCAATTCCATATTCTGCACATACACACGCAACAGTGACACCATTTTCAAGCCTTTCGATAATTTTCAGTTTTCCGTGTATTGTAAGCGATTTATGCTTACGCTTCCCCGATGATATTGTAGGTTTACTAAACGACATTATGCACTCAATTTGTTTCTTTAGCTTAATGACTGAGAAAGGCAAGAAACTAACCCTTCTGACAAGAGTTGCAAGCCCTATCGCAGGTACAGCAAGGGTGTAGGAAGGAGGGCAGCCTAATGTACCATTGTCACTAAAGTATTCCTGGTATTCCCAGGAAATGCCTATTGTACAATCTGTGCAAAAATAAAATGGACAAATTACTTAAGTTTGTCTTAGTCCAGTACTATAATTTAAGTTAGCAATTCGCAGATTTTTTTAAGGATGCTTGTCCGGATTAAGCGAAATCCGGTTTAAAGGGATCCGGATTAACGAGGTTTTACTGTATTTAAAAACTACCGGAAAGTAATGCCTATTTCACCATATAAGTGGGTTAGCTTCGGTTGTCGCCCTCAGTGGTCTAGTGGTACCGTACTAGTTTCTAGTTCCCGAGGTCGCGGGTTCAAACCCAGCGTAGGGCGATGGATTTTTTTTGGGCGTAAAAATCTTTAGCATGGCTTCCTTTGGAGAAAAGTAAAGCCAGTAGTCCCGTGTCGTAGATTTACGGTATCTTAAAGAACCTTAAAGCATGATGAATAGGCCTCTGAGCAAACTTTCCAGTCTTTCACGCTCAATATAGAATGGGAACTAAGAACCATAGTAGTTAAAGAGCGCCCATAAATAAAACTCAATTTAATTTTTTGGCTTGGTATTTCCAAACGTGTAATTTAAAGGCACTTTCCGTTGTAGATATGTACAGTATTTTGTTTCATACTGAATTGCACTTCACATTTATT